>CM053517.1:29480066-29571393 GCA_028627145.1 Eidolon dupreanum | reverse complement strand
TGAAAACCATGGGTCAAGCTAACTCACCATATGCCTTCTGCAATGATCCTTTTGAGAACTGAGAGAAAGCCGGCATGTGATTCCACTCTTCCAGTGCTTGGTTTCTTTAAGAAACATGATAATTTATTTAAAAATTAAACTTTGGAAATTATGGTCCTGATTTACATTTTTTGAAGTGATCTATTTCAGGAGATGTTAAAATAAAATACTGTTACTTTCAAGTTTTCACCAGAGGAATTTTCTATCTGCTGACATTTTGGGCCCAAAGTCCTGAAAGGACACAGAAGGGTGATTTTGTGCATCACCACAACCCCAAAACAATAACGACACTTTCGGGTTTTTTAAGTATATATGTATTTTAGGGATCGTATTCATTTGCTAGAGCTGCCATAAGAAAGTAGCACAGAAATCCATCGTCTCACACTTCTGGAGGCTAGAAGTCTGAAACCGGGGTGTTCACAGGGTTCCTTCTTTCTGAGGGCTGCGGGGCAGGATCTTTCCCAGGCCTCTCTCTGGTCTGTAGACGAACGCCTTCTCTTTGTGACTCTTCACTGGGCAAACACCCCATATCTCTGCATATACCCAACTATCCCCCTTCATAAAGGCGCCAGTCAGACTGGATTAGTGTGCACCCTAAGGACTTCATTTTAACTTTAAGACCTTATTTCCTAATTTTCGACAAAAAAAGCCAAAAACATGCAGTGGAGAAAGGAAAGCCTCTTCAAAAAATAGTGCTGGGACAACTGGAAAGTCACCTACAAAAGAATGAAACTAGACTGTTGCCTATCATCACATGCCAAAATTAACGCAAAATGGATTAAAGACCTGAATATAAAACCTGACATAATGAAATGCATAGAAGAGAACACAGAAACTAAACTCAAGGACCTTGGACTTAACGAGGATTTTATGAACTTGACCTCAAAGGCAGGGAAAGTAAAAGCAAAAATAAATGAATGGGACTACATCAAACTAAAAAAGCTTCTACTCAGCAAAAGAAATCATCAACAAGTTAAAAAGACAACCATTCGAATGGGAAAATATATTTGCAGGCAACACCTCTGATAAGGATCTAATATCCAAAATATACAAAGAACTCAAACAACTCAATGACAACAACAAAAAAAAACACAAACGATCCAATCAAAAAATGGACAGAGGACCTGAACAGACCCTAGAGGACATACAAATGGCCAACAAATATATGAAAAGATGCTCAACATTGCTAGCTATTAAGGAAATGCAAATCAAAACTACAATGAGATACCATCTCACACCTGTTAGAATAGCTCTAATTAATAGGACAAGTAATAACAAATGTTGGAGAGGATGTGAAGAAAAAGGAACCCTATACACTGCTGGTAGGACTGCAAATTGGTACAGCCACTATGGAAAACAGCATGGATGTTCCTCAAAAAACTAAGAATTGATCTACCATATGATCCAGCAATCCCTCTACTGGGTATTTACTCCAAAGACTTGAAAACCCATATATGAAAAGATACTTGCACACTGATATTCATAGCAGCAGTGGCCAGGACACGGAAGCAACCTAAGTGCCTTATGATAGATGACTGGCTAAAGAAGCTGTGGTACATATATACAATGGAATATTACTCAGCCATAAGAAGAAATGTAATATACCATTTGCGACAATATGGAGGACCTCGAAATAATCATGCTAAGCGAAATAAGCCAGACATAAAAAGCTGAAAATCACATGATATCACTTATATGTGGGAAAAAAACCTAAAAGTAACAAATGAACAGGACAAACAGAGTCCCATAGTCATGGACTATAGACTAGTAGTTACCAGAGGGTAGGGAGTGAGAGAGGGGGGAGGTAGATGGGGTAAAAGGGGTCAAATATGTGGTGATAGAAAGAAATCTAACTATGGAAGGTGAACACACAGTGTAAATATTTCTATGCTTTGCTGTTAAAGTGTACAGATGAAACTTAACGTATTTCATTAACCAATGTCACTATAAAAAAATAAATTAAAAAGAAAAAAGACCCTATTTCCAAATAAGGCCAGAGGCTGAGGTACTAGGAGTTAGTATATGAATTTGAGGGAGGGGGGATATAATTCAACCCATAACGGGAATAAAATAATTATTTAAATCTTTCTAGAAAATGTTCCACAGGCATTCATGTCTTTCCTCAGAAAAACAGAGTTATTGTCTTACCACAAAGAATTCTGACATCATGGAATTTTACAGATATCTTCCTCTGAGGCAATCTAGTAAGTAAAAATTTATCAAATAGCTCTTGTCTGAATCTTTAGAGATAATTCACTTCATGCTACCCCTGTAGGTAATTAAAAAAAGAATGAAAGGTGCAAGTTAACACACGTGTGCGTGCACACACACACACATACATACTGTCTGATCTAATTCATCTGTTTAGTTATCATGAGAAAGTATCTTCCCATTATGTTTGTTTAATATAAAAGTGAAAGAAATTTTGCTAAATTTGGCAAACTAAAAGGAATCGTTTAAAAAATCAATAATATGTGGATAAAAAAATAAAAAATATATTAATACATTTCAAATAAAACATTTTGACTGAGTATAAAAGTTGAAATAGCATAAAATTTCAAAAAAGCGTTATAGTTATTGGTGATACCAAAGGTGCATATTTGTGGATAAAAATGATTTGTTTATGAATAATTCTAAAAAACCAAGAGTGATATGATTATGAAAAAACAAATACCATAATATTTCAGATATAATAACAATATAGTTATTTCTATAACTTATACTACAGTATAACTTATCCATTCTTTTTTTTCATTCGAACATACTTCAAATTCCCTTATTATTATTATGCGATTATTTATCAGCCATCAATATCTATTACTAAATGATACTTATATTTTTTTGTTACAGAAAAAATAGTACTGTAGTTGAATAGAGGAAAAGTAATGTTCTAGAAATATTCTATTACCATGCATATTTTAAAAATCGCCAAGGACTTACTGTTTTTGTTGATTTTATACCTAAACATTGCAAAGTTAGTGAAAGCACTTAAGTGAAGCTTTGTGTCCTCAAATCCTCTATTCATCAACTCCTCTGGGTCCTGATATTTCATATCAGTAAACAGAAAACTGACAAACAAGTAACTGGTCTATTGAACAAATAGGTGCACTATGATGTTTATATATGAATTAAAGTATTCAGCAGCATTCTCCACCTTGGAAAACCCTAAATAATGAGACCTTTAAAGAATATTGCTTCTAAAGCCTATGCTTAAAGGAAGGCTGATATACAAGAACTTTAGTAAATGCTACCAGTAGAGTAAAAACCAGTTTGGGGAATGCACTATTTAAAATGAAACTGTTCACATATTTAAATATGAATAACTGCTTTATTTTTGCAACTGAGGCTGTGATAGTCTTAAAAAATGAGAGACTGTTGATAAACTTCTTTTAAAAATATTTTGTACCTTGTGTTTTCTATATGTTTTACTATATTTAAGATAGTATTAGAGTTGACAGTTTTGTTTTTATTCGTCGCAGTAAAGTCCACTGACTTCTAGGAGAAAGGAACATGATTTCTCAGGCTCGTGCTCAATGAGAACAAGCTGAGGAGACTGCAGGAAAGAGGAGAGGCTGACTACTCACAGCAGCATTTAAAAACCTCCCTATCTCAGAATCTGCAACAGGCAGAAAATATATTCCATAAATAAGGGATAATGAACATTATTTAATCCATCAAAAAACATCCATTAAGTAGTCCTTTCCTTGTGTTGGAAAGTTTTTGTACTTATTGCTATGATACTATAGTCCGATGCACTTTAAATTTTCTTTTACACATCTGTCTCCACACAAAATTGTGAATTTTTGGAATATGAAAAATAGCATCCCCACTGCCTGTCTCAGAGCTTGAAATGAATTAAATATTTTTTAAATGAATGCAGGCATTCATATACTTCAAGTATCATAAGCACGGAAAATTCCTAATTTTCATATTGATTCTCATGATAAACAATCTGTGTATCACAAGTAAAAACAAATCTCCATTTTTCATGGAAATTTAAACTTTTGAAAATGGCATTTAAAATGCTTATTGATTCTGTTTTAGAAATTAATTAGAATGAAGAAAATTAACTTATGCTAAAAAAATCAACTGTCTGCAAATTCTTTGTAAATTAGCCTCAGATTAATTAAACACACTTTGAGACTTATCCCTCAAAAATTAGAAAATAGGAGGAATGAGCAGAAATTGAAAATTAGCAAATGGCAGATCAGTTAAAAGGCAACTGTTAGTATGTAAACAAATGTAACACTTGTTATATTTAATCAGAACTGAGTTACTAACCAATCTTTTCACAGATAATTTTTTAAATTCTTAACAATGTTGTCAATTATTAATAGGTCCCTCAAGCAGAAAGAATCCTTAGAAAATGCAATTTGCACTAGGTTATATTGGCTATTAGGAAATAATGAAGAAAAAAACTTACCATTATTTGCCACAACCACCCCAACTCTACCCACATGTAATAAAGCAAATAAAAATAAGTCTATGGCCATGCCACCCTGAACAAGCCCAATCCCGTCTGATCTCAGAAGCTAAGAAGGGTCGGGCCTGGTTAGTATTTGGATGGGAGATCACCTAGGAAGACCAGGTGCTGTGGGCGTAAGAAATAAAAAATGAGGGATTGTAAGCTGACAAGGTCCTTGCAATCTGTGAGGTCAATCAAGGGTTGCCTTGCCTAAAAAATATAAAAATAATAATAATAAAAATAAAAATAAGGTGATATATTCTTAGATACATGACGGCATTTTTAAAAAGAGGAACAAAATACATTTCTGTAGAAAAGTGTTGTTTACATATAAGAGTATTCAATTTCAAGACGTGAAAATTAAATTCATTAATTTTCTAGAACATTTGGAACGTTAATATGTGCCAAGCACTGTTGGGTAGCCACTGGTGCTATGACAGAAGTAGTTATAAGAAATTAGAAGACTAATCAACATCATAAGGAGTCAGAAAAGCCTCTAAGGTCTCAGAGATAAACACAATCAACTAGGTGAACAGAGAGAGATGATTCCAGGCACAGGACAAGCGTGTGTAAAAGGCTCGAAAATGAAACTACACACAAAGTTTCTGGAACATCACATGATTTCCAGTATGTCCATGGGGGTAAAAATACTGACCTGGCCAAAGGTGAGGCTAGAGAAGTGAAAACTCCAGGTAACAGAGGTTCTCGTTGTCTCTGCTTAAGAGTTTGGACTTTATCTTTAGGGATAGAGCGAGTTATTTAAAGATTTTAACTTATTGTGAGCTTTTTGGTGTTAAACGTATCACATTGCCTTCAGTTTGAAGAATGCATTAGAAAGAGACAATGGCAAACATGTCAACGACTTGCTTTGTTAAAATTCTTTCGATGATTATGGTGTCCTGAGCTAAAGTGGTCACAGTGAGCAAGGAGAAGTGGAAGCCAGGAATACAAAAAGAATATAAAAAATGCTCAAGTTTCTATACTGGATAATTTGGTAAATGGTGTCTTATTTGTCTCACAGGATTTTAATTTACGAAGGTGACAGAGTGATGACAAAGAGAGGCTCATGCCATTGAAGGAAGATTTTTATTACTTACATTTCCCCAGAGGAAGGGGCTCGCTGTGCCATGTAGAGCTACAGGCAATGGCACGAAATTTCCATCAAGGAGGAAGCAGAAGTGAGGAGAAAGCCTAGCTACATCTTTTTTTTTTTTTTTTTTTTTTTTTTTTTTTTTTTTTTTTTTTTTTTTGAATTTCCACAGAAGGATAAGGTTGGGCTGTAAACGATTTAGGACTGACCACTCCGAATCGTTCCAGCAGGCTTTGGGCTATGGGAATGCTTTCCAGTTTCCTGGTATGCGGCCCTCGGATAATTTCAGACAGGAGAAATACTGGCTTGGTGTGTGAGTTAGATAAGGAGGTAGCTGGGGTGACTCAGGATTGGTTGGTTTGCATATGGCTGATATGCATAAAAATGTTGTGATCATATTTAGAAATCAGCAGTATCTCACCCACCTACAAGGCACCCAAAGGCTGCAGCATCAAAAACACAGAGAAGAAAATATAGTTAATACAACTGGTCCTGTGATGAATGGACACCAAATTGACAAATACAGAATCTAAGAGGACACAGAACAAATGGTGGTAACATTCGCTGAAGTCTCACAGGAATAAAGGCTGGTCTGTTTGTGAGAGGTAGTAAAGGTAGAAATGTTTGAAATGGTGTTAGAGCATAAAGGAGAGGTCTGATAGTTAGATATGTAGCTCTGGAAATCAGAAGAGAAATATGTACTTTGGAGTTAAATTTGAGAGTTATCAGCAGGAGCTATTAAGGAGTCGTCAGGGAGTTATCAATGAGAGCAGAAGGTCATACATTGGAATGATGTCAACCAGAGGGCATCCAGAGGGTGAGAGCAGACTCCGGTGGATGGCTTAGAGTCTAATGTGATCCTTGCTGCAATGGGGTGCAGGGAAAGGCAAGAGGAACGTGAGCTCATTCTCGGGCTCTATCAGACCCTTTGTAATTTGAATATTTGTTTATACTCGGCACTTTGAGTCAGATCTATGAACAAAGTTAAAGTCTAATACACTTGTTAAAGTCTAACAGAGAAGTTGTTTATTTTGTTTTGTTTTATAACAGGCAAAAAAAAAAAAAAAATCCTTAATACATTAAGACTCCTGACAACATTGACCACTTCAGGGAAACCATTGCAAATACATGCTATTTTTTAAACAGCTGTATATAGACATGTATATTTTTTAATGTGGACAGAGCTGTAATAATTAATAGGCATGACAACAGGCTTGTCTCATTTTATAAAAAAGCTCTGTGGATTTATTTTCTCAATAAACTAGAATGTTCTAAAGAGATGCTCATGCTGAACTTTTTGAACTATGTTTGCGAGACAGTACTCATACACATTGTATTTGAAATTTTTAAATAGCCATATCCCTAAAAAAATTTAAATTCATCGCTCCCCTGGATATTCCCTTTGATACAGCTATAAATTGGTAGGATAAATTTTTTTTTTTTTAATAAACTTGTGAGTTTTTCTCTGCATGTGTTTCTCCATCTAGGAGAAATATATTTAACTGATTTTAGTTCAAACTGTGAGACTTCATTGACTCAGTTTGATTTGGTTGTCCCCAAAGTACCCCCACGGAGTTATTAGAGTGTTTGACTAGTGCATGGAAATGAAGAAGCTCAGAGAGGCTAGAGTTTGGAGAGAAAAGAGAGGTTTGTCATGATGCAGATACCCTGAGACATGGACAGATTAGATATGTATTTAGGAGGCAGAAGTGGTAAGTCGTATTGATGGATTTGATGTAGAAGTTGAGAGGCAAAAAAATCCAAGGTAACTTTTAGTTTTCTGGCTTGAGCACCTAGGTGGTTGAAAGATGTCGTCAACTTGAGGAAAACTGGATCATACACATCTTTTTTTTTTTTTTTTCATTAGCACTTAACTTTAATTAATAGTTTAGATGAAGAATAGACTAGAATAGGGTTTAAAACAAATTTCTGAAAAGTCACATTTATATAAAGGAAAAAAAAAGGCCAGCAGAAGTACAAAAAAGGTGCAGCTTGTATTATTGCATTTAGATGAAATACGCTGTTCAGGGTAGCATAATACTTAAGCCTCACAGGGCCAGGAGTAGGAGACAAACACAGAGGACAAACCCCCGAGTAGTATTTATTCTGGATTCCGAATACTCTTAGTGGCCTCAAAAATCTTTAGCTTTTCTAAACATTCAATCAGATCTCTTTACGTAAATGACTGCTGTGTCTTAGTTACAACCATGCCCTTCATTCCAACTCATGGGCAAGTTTTAAGGTACAGCTCTACCTTACTGGATGGGACACCTGTTACACCAAATCCACCCAGAGCCCCAGTCCATGGAAAAGTGGAGAAGGGAGCAAATTAAGCAAATCATAATTTCTATTTGAGAAATCTAAGTATTGATGCTTTCAAGAACCGAGGAAAGATGCAAAGTAGGCATTAGAGTATTGGTCTTGAGTTCAGAGGCAAGGTCTATGTGACACATACTTAAGAGTTATTAGCATATAGACACACTTGTAGGAATACATGCTATTGAAATTAATTGGAAAGACTGAGTCCACAAGAGACAGAAGGCCTAGGATGTAGTCCTGAAAAGAAATCTATACTGAAGAACAGAATAATACTAAAAAAATAAAATAAAAAATGTGATGAGGTAAAAATTGTTATTGAGATTAGACTAATGCAATATAATGAAAGCCAAGAAACAGAATATTTCAGAACACCACATTTTCCATTCATTTGAACACTATTAATAAGTTTAATGAGATTAAAATTAAGAATACATATTTTCCTAACAGTGTTGGAGGTCTGAATGAGTAGACTGAGGCAAGGGGTAGGGAAGCCTGCAGTTGTTCGGAAAGTTGACGGGTAGTGAGATGTGGAGTCCATGTGTTGTAGAAAACTTCTGAAAAGCTTGAAGATTAGAGGAAGAGTGAAAAGTTGATGCACTGAGTATTTTAAAAACAGCAAAACAGCTCAATGAAATTCAGACTGTTGTTTCTTTTTCTTTCTTTCTTTCTTTCTTTCTTTCTTTCTTTCTTTCTTTCTTTTTTTTGTTCTTGCTGTTTTAATAAGTTCTTTTGCTTTGAAAATGGAATTACTGAGTGAAATTTGGCTGTTAATTACAATGATGCTAAAAAATGCTTGGAAGAAACTTTCCTAAGCAGGTAAAAGGGGATGCGATTCATAATACAGGTAGAAAGTATGGCCTTTGCTGGAAAGAGAAAACTTTCTTCGTTGTAAAATAGAAGAAAAGATGGATGCAAATAGAAAGTAGGGTTGCTCATTTGTGAATGGTAAAACTTCTACTAACACGATACATCACGAGAAGACTCTATCAGCTGTTCTTGGTTGTGTTTGGGAAAGAAAAAAAATAAAATGACCATTAAAGAAGAGTGTACAAGACAGGGAATAGTCAGGCCAGAGAGTGAAGAGGTGACTTAGGTAATAATATATAACTATATTACTGAGCAGTATCGATGCCTAAGAGGGAATGGAATGGCAATCGTAAATTTATAATTTATATTCATGAATTTTTATCATAAATGGACATACACATTTTGTATGATTTTTTTCCATTAATATTTAGTTGCAGAGTGGGAAAAATGTGGTTAATTTATTAATACAAGGCTGGAGTTAGTTATGAGAATATGTTGGAATGAGACTGGATTTGGATGGGTTTGTATATTTACAAGAAAATATTTTAATTTTGGTGCATAACTCTAAGCTAGATAATTAGGAGGAGTAAATAAAAAAGGCTGGTGGGCACAGAGAAGGTGAGGCTATCAATGGAGTTTTTCATGACATTAAAGAATAGTTACATGTTAGGCACTTATTTTGACATGTACAATGAAGGATTTATATAGTTTACATGAGAGCACTGGATATTTAAATATCTGATTTAGACTGTGGTTTTTAATAATGAAAATATTAAGAGGTTTAAATAGAAATAGGTAGCTAAGGTAGATGTAGACACGAGAACATTAAAAAAAAACTGAGAATCAAGTGCTAAGGGAGGCTCATACACTCATATATAGATGTCATCCAAAGGCGATGGAAGGACACTGATGTAATGACAATGAATGTGAACAGGCCAGAAGTTAAACCTTTCAGTGAATAAAGTTCAAAGAATTTGGTACACGAAGTCAATATGTGATCACAAAAATACAAGAGCTAACAAGGAACAGTCTTAAAGCTTAGCTGAAACAGTAATTGTGATGATCATGTAATACTTGAAAAGATGAAAACAGAGCTTTAATATGTACAGTTTCAATAATTATTTTAATAAGTATGTGCTTATTAGCTTGCTTCTATATCTTGGCTAGTCTTTTACTTGCAAGAAGAAAAACAATTCTGAATCTTGTTCTTTCAAGGACAATTATATGATGATTATATTCTTGGCCAAAAAGGAAAGGAGAGAGGGAGGAAAGGAAGAAGGAGGAGAGAAATATGTTAAGAGGTTGTACTATTAACCCACTTCAAGAAGAATTTTAATAAATAAAATTAAAATGCTTTTATGAAAAAAAAAATACAGGAACTACATAACATGTGTGCCATGTTCAAATATCAATTTTCTGATGGTAGCTGGAAGTCCTACGATTGAATTCACTTCTAACACTAACTACCCAGAGTTAGTAACAGAGTCCACTAGATAAAGGCCAAGTGCTTAAATTCTGACATTAACTCCACACAAATTCAGAGGTTTCAATGATGCCTGTTCAGGTTTGATAATATGCTAGAATGATTCACAGAACTCTCAATGGAAATACTGTATTTACAGTTATAACTTCATCATAAAGGATACAATTCAGTACAGCCAAATGGAAGAGACAAATAGGCCAAGGTCTTGGGAAGTTGGAGGTTCCAGGAGCGCCCTTCCCCATGGAGTTGGAGTGAACCAGTCTCCTGGTACATAGCCATGTTCACCAGCCAGGAAGCTCTCCAAGCGAATGGTGCCCACTTTTGCTCAAGGTTTCATGACATAGACATGACTGATCACTGGCCAAGTGACTGAACTCAACCTCCCCTCCCTGGAGGCCTGAGAAGGTGGTGATGAAACATTCAACCCTCTAACCAGGTGGTAAGTTTTTCCAGACCATCTCATATCCTGAAACTGTACAAGGACATCATCGTAACTCACCTCATTAGGATAACAAAGATGCTCCTATTACTCAGAAAATTTAGGGTTTTGGAAGCTCTGTGCCAGGAACCAGAGCTAAAACCAACTACTGTGTTTTAATTGCACCTGAGGGGTAAACTAAACAAGGTTTGTTTTTATCGACTACGAAATATCAGTCATAAGATGAATTATTTGTGGACAAAATGCTTTCTTTAATATAATCCAGAAGTATAATCCTAGTGCATTTACCATCTTTTATATGAATTTAATGATATGAACTAAGTAACAATAATGAGTAGGTTTGTTCCTTGGAATAAAAAAGGATATCACATTTACTGAATATTAAGTGAAGGAATTTGCAGGTGTTGGCTCATAGAATCTTCAACACAAGTTTATATAGGTAGAGACTAAGATTCAAAGGTATAAAATTAATATTTAACAATCATGAATTGGGTTTCTGACCCCAGAGTCCATATTCTTCCCATCAGTTCCCTAAATCGATGCACAGTAGAATTATAATTTTTTTAACAAAATTTCTCTAGGAGATGTTATTTCAAATGTGCTCCACAGTGGCTCCATATGCAACTTTTATCCATAAGCCTTTGTAATCCACAATTGATCCTTACACTTAGTAAACTTTCCAGGTAGAAAGTGCTTTCTCATTTCCATTTCTGCTTCCTCCATATATGTTCAGATTGAATTTTATAATACTGGCTATCAGTAAGGTATGGCAAATCCAATTTCAGAAATGGTAACTCACAGTCTGTGCATCTGTGTGTATTGTACACATACATGTAGATGTATACATATATACATACTGTATATGTGTGTGTGTGTGTGTGTGTGTGTGTGTATAGTAAGGACTTCAGGCCAGAAATTTCTATTTTAGTAGAAAAAGTAGTATTCATTCATATTGTTATAACTTGTCATTATATTTTCCTTAACCATTTGTATTAATTATAGAGAATCTAAAATATTTTTGTCTTTGGATTATTAATTTCAAGTTAATCGGAATAAATGAGAGATGTATGATCAATAGAATCTGACTTTTATACATGTTCATTCTTTTTATGTTCCTTATAATCATGAAAGGTTGTTACAATTTCCCTGGCAATTGTTTTCCATGTTGTCTTGTCATGATCCCGTAATGTCAGCTTTGATATCTTCTAGTAAGGAAGATTTCCTTCAGAATTTCCTATAGAGTTAACTGGTCTCACTCTAAAAATTGCCAGTTGGGAGCTTGCCTGTAGTGGCTGGTTCATGGACCTTGCCAATAGTTTATATGTTTAGAAACATGAACAATGACTGATGAGGCCAAATTCATGTACTCAGTGCTTGTAATTTTTCAGCTATAAGCTCTGTGTTAAGTCATATAACCCACATAACAACTTACAGGAAATTGCTGCAGGATGAAAATAAAATATACCTAGACAGTGGCTTTGCAAAGAAACATTTCCTTTTTAGATGTCAGAGCCACTCCAGGTCATGTAACTCCAATGCTACAGCTCTTTCTCCCTTAAGGCGTGACATAATTCACACTCCTGTCTCACTTGCCCTTCCTCCACATGACTGTCAGTTTCATAACCCCAATGTGAGTTCATAAAGTGATGACAGGATTTGTACTTTCCTCAGCCTTTCGGCTTATCAGATGATTCTCGTTGAGAAGTTACACCAGCCGAAAGCTTGCTTTGAATGGTTTTCTATTTCAGTAAACCCTGAGAGTTTTGCTGTCATGTTTGTCCTGAGCCAGCAGTCACATTACTAGATCATGGCTAATTGTGAAATTATGACAAGAACACTGCCAAGCTGGAGTGCACTCCTTAACAATTGACTTATTTAATTGGCATCTCATGCTGGAATTACTCCAACAATTATGTAACATTCTACAATCTGGGATAGAATTTTTGACCATGGTGAAGAACCAAAAAACACTCCTAGGAGTTTATGGTATGGCTGGAACACAAAATTTTAAATACCAAATACACATATTTTCCCTCTAGAAATGTTTGTTATTTACAAGCTTAATCTTTTAAATTTCTCAAAATTAAACACAATGCCCACAAATATACCATTATAATACAAAATAATGTATATCTTAAATATTGCTTAATTGAGCCATCAGAATCATTTCTCACCAATGACTGACATAAAAGAGCCATGCATTAAATACTCTAAACATGCAGATAAAGTGAACATAATCTCAGCTATTCCTTTATCTAGGATGGTATCCACTTACTGAGACAATTTGTTTAACATGAAACATATAGAAAAGTTACATTTTTTCCATATTAAAATAATATAATTATCATCCTTAATTAGCAATCACTTATTGATCACATTATAACTGTGTAAAATCTAGCAAACTGATATAGAAACTCCCTTTAAGGCCCTAGAATATAAAGACAAATGGAAAGGCAGTAGTAATTAAATCTGCTGATAGGAATCCCGCAGGTTAGCTAAGACTCTGCTTCCCATATTGCAGCTATAATGAGTAATGTATTCCTAGAGCCAACAGTTGCAACAGCCTCCTAATTTACAGATTATGATGAAAGAGGTATAGTACTAGAGATATTTGGGATGGTAGCTTTCTGATTCCCCAACTTTCTAAATGCAGTAAGTTTTGTTCTGAGTGTGTCACTCTGGGGACCTATCATAGAGTTTATGTCCCCAACCACTCAACAATTTTTTACAATAATTGAATTCCCTGTATTAAATTGGTTCTTATAATAGCTATGGTAGTATTGGTTAACAATAACTAAATCATTAATGGTTCAGAAAAGAGTGTAAATTCTTCCTAATCATATTAAAAAGCTCCAAAATTTTATATCATCATTAATGTTGCATTTTCCTGTCCCTTTTCTATTATTTGTATTATTCTAAATAAAATTTTGATTAAAAAAAAAAGTTTCTCATACAACACTTTCTGACCAACCACATATTTTGGTATTTCCCTATGCCACATGAATTTTTAAAAATGGACATTTATCGATCTTTGAGTAATTGCAACCCAAACACCTTCCTATTTTTCTAGAAATTCCTAATTGTATTAAATCTCAGAGAGAATCAGGACCCTCCCCCAACTACAAAATCCAACCTGCCAACAGATCTCCATTGTCTATGATAACTCGATCCCTAATGCATGACTTATGCTCTGCCAGATTGATGCACTTGTCCAAGCCTTTGAGCCTGAGGGAGTGAGTGACAGATATGAACAGAGTTGAGAATTCTTCGCCATTCAAAAAGTGGTGTCATATTCCTGTTGACGAGGAAGCCAACTGGGACATTCTAAGCAGGATATTCCTAAAAAATCACTTTGGCTTTGTTGTCTTGATGCCTGCCCACACAGAGACCTGCCTGGTTTCTAATCCTGGCTCATTGTGCTTTCCTTCAGTTCTCTGTAGTACCAGGTATCCTTCCAACATTTTTATTTTCTTATTAAATTAGCCAGTGTCTATTTGTGTTATTTGCAACTTTAATTAGTAACTGATGCATTTTGAGTAAAGAAAATATCCTTGAAAAAGAACAAAAATTCAGGAGGAAATGGTGATTGTGATTATATATTTGTCCACAGATATTCATGATTAGATATTATACTTTGCATTGTAAATGCTCTTCTTTTAACACAATCCTCTTGATATTAAAATTGCAGCAGTAGACTTTTAAAACAAATTTATCAAGGTAAAATTAATTGAATGAATTAAAATTGTATAATTTTTTAAAAAGTTTTGTCACATGTATACAAATGAAATCACTACTGAAATAAAGATTATGAACATATCTTTAGTTCCTCATGCTCCTTTATAATTCTTCTCTTCCCTATATTCACTACCCACCCATTCCCAGATGACCACTGGTCTGCTTTCTTCACTATATATGACTTTGAATTTTTTAGAAATTTATACAAGTAGAATTACATAGCATGTATGTATCTTTTTATATGGCTTCTTTCAGTTTGCATAATTATTCTGATATTTATCCACGTAGTTGTAGTAATATTCTATTCATTTTTATTTCTAAGCAGTATTTCATTATATGGATATGTCAACATTTGTTTATTCATTCCTTGTTGATGGACATTTGGTTTATTGCCAGCTTTAACTATTACTAACAAAGCTGAAATGAACATTTGTGTACAAGTCTTTATGAGGACATACACTTTTATTTCCCTTGGGAATATACCTAAGAATAGAATGGTTGATCATGTGTTAGGTACACGTTTAAAATACGAAGAAACTGCCAAACTGTTTCTCAAAGTGTTAGTAAAAATTTTATGTTCCCACCACTGCAGAATGAGAGTTCCAGTTACTCCACATCCTCGTTAACATGTGATATGGCTAGCCAATAAGTATCTGACGGTACTCACTAGAATATATAGTATAATGTTAAATACGAGTGGGATAGTGCATATCCTGTCTTTTTCCAGATTTATGGGAAAAGCACTGGTTTTTCATCACAGATGTCCTTTAATGGGTTGAGAGAATTTCCTTCCATTCCCAGTTTGCTGAAAGCTTTTTATCAGAATGTCTGTTGGATTTTAAAATATATTTTTGTTTGTTTCTTAGTTGTTAATGTGGTGACCTGCATTGATTAATTTTCTAGTAAACAAATCTTGCATTCCTGGAATAGATCCTGTTTGGTCATAGTGTATTAGTGTTTTCATATATTGTTGAATTTGTTTTGCTTAAAAATATTGTTGGCTTAAGTATGGTATGGATATTCCTATCATTTTACAGTTTATCATATAAGGAAAGAGTATAAAGTTAAAAAAAAAAAATAGGAGAAGTAGCCCTCAACTACTTATTTCCCAGAGTGGCAACAAAAATCTCTGGCACCAAAAATAATTTTTGCCATTGTCCATGAACTTTCATTTATTTCTGGTAGGTGTGTGTAGGTGTGTGTAGTTGATGGCGTGTGGGGATAGATAGTTATTTAATATTTATTAGCCTCTAGATAACAGAAAGCAGCAGTTGTTGGGCCGTCCATAATTCAGTATCCTTTTCCATGCTGCTTCTCTGAATGACAAGCTCCTGGAAAGATGTTTCCGCATGCTTTTCTGTTCAAGTTTCACTCTTTTTTACTTTTACGGAATTCAGAGTAACTCCTGCCATCATCCTCGGATGCTACTCCCATTGCTGTAGATGAGACACTGCTGATTTTTGGTTTTGCCCATCATGAATTATCATCATTTTAGACAGCTATCTTGTGCTAACTATTTCTGAGAACTCTAGTTGCATGCATCTTCTTTCAGCATCTTCATATACCTCTTTTTGATCTTCAGAAATCTTGACAGCTCTTCCTCATGAGTATTGATTGGGGGTTACAAACCTCTTACAGTTTTACAGAATTTAATTAGCAAATCTGTTACTCATTCTTGGAGGTTTTCTATATAATTTTAATAATCTAAAATTTCTGGAAAAATGAGCTTAAACTCTCACTGCTGAATATATCTGTGAATGACATTGTTTCCTGGTTCATAGCAAATAAAAATATTTATTTTTCTTTATCTTTCCTGAACATGCCTGCCCTTTCTTTCAATTACGTCTCTAGGACCAAAAAAATATTTACTTGAGTTGACCTTAAAAACAGCTTATATGAGTATACAGTTAACTTAAATTCTCTTTTATATGACCTTTACCAGGCTTGGTTAAAGTAGATTTTTTGGTCCACTTTGTAGATTTTTTTTTACCATCCTAGGCTGGCCTTGTCATTCTCTATATAGTTTCTCAAGAGTAACATTATTAATAATCTGCTGAGTACTCTTTTTAAAATACCTTTATCCCCACAGATTAATATATTTTCATTATAACTCACAGAGCCTTGAGGTGAATAAGTTAAGCTCCGTGACACAGCAGGTATTGCATTTCTTGACAAATATTTTATGCCTCAGATTGTTTGAGACACAGAGCTAAAGGATTTTTTTCCCACATGACGAGTGCCAGGTTTTACAAAACATCTCTCACTACAGTGTAGCATCCTTTTAATAAGAAGAGACTTAAATAAGAATGAAGCATGTATTTCTTCCTAGGTAAAAAGGATACATGACTATACAACTATCAGATAATATGAGAACTAAGATTTTGATATCTTAGTGCAATAATCCATTAAGTAGTATGTATTGATTGGCTTTTTGCTATTTTTTAGCTAAACTACACCCTCCATTTTGATGCTTACAAATGCCACAGGCATTTTGTTGAGTTAGCTTCTAAAATTTACTTATTTTACTAATTAAAGGGAAGCATGAACAGCTTTCTTACCCTATAATTTGAGTATTGTGCATCTCATTGATTGTAGGTGAGTAAATATACACTTGTCCTTATAGTGTTATAAACACAAAAGCGGCACTGTTCATGCTATGTAAGTGTGATTAACTTGTAAAAATTTTATCAAATGCTCTGAAATCTGTACAGCTTATTTAAAAATTATATGTAAAGTTTTGAAGAATGAAAATGGTTTGACAAGTAGGCAACCCACAAAGAAACTGATACATCAAGGGAAGAAGATCAAACAGCAATGTAGCAGGCATATTCACACTGTAGACTGCAGTGTCTGGCTCCACTCCAAGGGAGTTGAAAGAACAAGTAGACATGAAATATAGAGAAAGAAGAGAGACATGAATCTCAAGGTGAAGGAATGAAAGACAATTTGACATTCAAAAATGATTTTTGTTTTAACATTTTGAGCACACAGCAAATAAGCTCATCTCAGCTTAACTTAGTTAACTGAATGCAATTAGTGTCTTAAGTCTGTGGAAAACAACAAAAAAAGGAGCATATTAAAAAATGTTTCTGCTAAATATGAATCTCTGATTCAGTTTTCTTAAATTTCTCATACACATAGGACAATGCCAATAAGCTGTCCACGCAAGCCTAAATTTGGAATGCTTTTATTTATAACACTTTAATTTTTTTTACATTATTTGTTTTTTCAATTCTATTATGACATCGAATGTTAAGGGTTAAATTCTCATTAACCATCGCATGTAACATTTTGCTTTGTATTTTTTTATTTACTTACTAATCATCCATTATTTTAAATTTCAATACTTAAATTTATTAGTTTTAAAATTCAACTCATCAAACATCTATGTGCCACTGAACTTATTTTGGATTTAGTTATTTTAAAACACTGGTGTGTAAAAGTATGTAAAGCTGACACTAAAGCAAGTAACTCATAGGCAGTGACAAAAAAAAAAACACATTAGTTAAAAGTGATTATTGAGAATCTATTGCCTTTTATAAAAGCACTTTTTAAACAGTGGAATAGTGGTTTTTTTAATTCAGTGGAATGGTTCATAAAAAGATCTCTAAATTTTAGCACTTTAATATACAAGTCTTAACATTTTCTGGGTAAGAAATCAATAATTATTAAATAACTATAATAAAAAGGGGTAATTATCAAATTTTCTGTATTTAAGATTATGTATGTTCTTTACATTCTGATAAATGCCAACAAACTGCCCTTCCAAAAGGTATTTTTGCCTCTCTGATGAGCAAGTAGTTATATTTTAATGTTGGTTTAATTTGTATGACCTTGATAAATTTTGAGTTGGTAAACATTTTCATAAATTTTTGCTGGCAATTCACATTATTTTGTGTGAATTAACTGTATATCCCCCACTCATTTTTCCCGATAGATTTGTCTCTTTTTTCTAGTTAATATAAATTGAGCAGAGAACTATCTTCCATGTTCATCTTCAAAGGTTTGCTTCAGATCACTTCCTATTCAGCGTCTTCTTTTGTTTTTCTCTGTTATTTTCATTTTTTATCAAGTTTCACAAATGAAAAAATAAAAATCTTCATTTGTATTGTTTATTTTTGCTCTTCGATACTGTTTTGAATAAATATAAAGATTCTTTTCTTTCCTGAAATTTCTAAGCCCATTAGAATCCATTTTCTAGGTATGCTTTTGACCTCGTGTTTTTTCCTTTGTGATTGATGTCACTGTCTCTTCTACAATGATGTGACTTCCTTGTTTTCTTCATTCTACGTAATTTTTGCTATAATAGATTTGAAAGCTCACTGAACACTTTTATTATAAATTTTGAGAGGACACTGATTAAATTATTAAAGTTACTTCCAGTCTTTTGAATAAGGACACATCTGTGTCATACTCACTTCTGCTTGGTGACCAACTATACAAGGCTACATGTGGAAATTGCATAAAGTCTTCTAAATTTGTACATTTAATTGCTACTCTCTTTTTTTTTTTAGCTTTAGTATAAAGTCTAGAATAATCTTAAAACAAATTTTATTATTTAATTTTATTTTTCTCCTTTGCAAATTATGCTTTCATTTCCTAAGATAACTTTTTTACATTCACCTAATGTTCAATTTTCAGATTTCTCATAGTGAATTTGTCTCTGAAAGTGTGCTTTATTGATTCAAATCCCTATCCAATTTCAATTTCATACCTTCTTCCAATATTACTCTTTAGCTAACTCGTTTTAATTGTATTAAAAATATCCATTCAGGAATCACATAGGATATTTTTAGTGTTTATCGAATGTTGTTTGAACAAATGTCGTTATTTTAATAGGTATTTGCTTTGTACTGGTCAAATATTGTAATTTTATTATACATAAAAGGTAAATTAGTTAATACTTATTTTAGGCATATAAAATATAGAAACTTGTTACATGCTTCTAAGACCATAAATATTTAAAATGTGCTTTGAGAAGTAATTATAAGAAAGCCAATGGAACTTGCACTCCTCCTGAGAGAGAGTTCCTCATTAAATTACCTTAGGTTATATATGTCTTAACAATACATATTTCACTTAAGAAATTCAGGATAAACACTTATATTTACTCCTGTTCTCCCCGAAGTTTGATTTCAAGGTCAATTTTGAATGTGGGCTTCATCTTCTGAAGAGTCAATGTTAGCATGAGGGGTATGCACGGTTATATCTGTTGGGAGAAGTGATTTTTTCATTTTTGATGGTTTCTTTTCATATGACTGGTTGGGAGTGTCGGAATCCTCCCCACTTTTGCTGCCTCTTTAGCGTTCCCCTCTCTGTCTCTTTTAGATATTTCTCTAATAATGGAAGAAGAATTATCAAAAAATGAATCTTTGTCTAATATCCCATTTCTCTGTTGTTCTTATTATTTTTATACAGATCAACAGATTGTTGGATCTATAACATGTTTTTTATGTTGGTCTGACTCCTTATACTTACTAACATTGTAACCTAGAAAAGAAAAATATGTACTTTTGTAAACCTCCAAGACACTCTTTTCTTCAGGTTTGAGTGACATGTTTTTACCTGACCCTCCCAAGAGCCCATAGTGTGTTTTTTTTTCTTGTCCCTTCTCTAGAACTTTCCATACATGTCCCTTTGCAGTACACTAGTACCCTCACGGCTTCTCCATCCCCTCACTGGTAAAGTATAAACTACCATCTCTGTTTCAAACTACCATTTCTATGGGAAAGCCAGACTTACTTTCAATGTTTCAGGAATTCCTTACTACATAAATCTATCTCTGTATAGAGGACATATATTCACTTTCCCAGGTTCCTTTGCAGTGAGGTTTTGGGTACATCATCTTGGCTCCTCCTATCAGTGGCACTGCATCTGGGCTAGTTTTAGAGTTAAGTAAAAGGACCACAAGTAATAGACTTGAGCGATCATTGTAGCAGCACAGGTTGGTGTATCCAGTTTTCAGAAGCTGCATTTCTAGCAATGGGGTTTTAAATGATGTTAGTGATGTCAGCAATGAAAGCAGTAATGTTAATTTTCTATAGAGCAGCCACAATATCTTCGTGGGATTAGTTCTGTCATGTGTAACTTAGGATTATTTTTTGTAGCTGTGTAGTCTCCAATTCTGATTCTTCAGCCCTTTTGACAAGGTTCTATGTACCATCCAACATCCTTTAGTAAAGTCATTTTCTGCTTAAATTAGCCAGAGCTGATTTATGTTACTTTAAATAAGTTTTATTTTGATAAAATATGCATAGTTTGATTTCGAAAACGGAAAAATACTTATCACCTTTTATATAAAGGGATAGGACTTCAAAAGATGTATTTTTAATTTATGTTTTCCTGTTTATAAAAACAGAAAGTTAATATAATGTGTGTGCGTATATATATACATATATATATATATATATTAACTTCCAAAACTCTAATCTATATATATATATGTATATATATATATACATATATACGCACACACATATAGATATATATGAAGCTATTCTCTATAGATACTGACCAAAAAATGATAAATATATTTCAAAATTAATAAGCTAACATTACAAGAAGGAAGATTCTGAGTCTCTATATTTGGACAAATGTGCTATAGATGAAATGTACTTTAAAACACAAAGGGAGAATAATAGGCTTAGCTTCGGGTCTTAATTCCATCTACTAAGCTCTATTGCCTTTGGCAATGCATTTAATCATTTTGGGGTTCTATTTATTTCCCCATAAATTTTAAGACATATTAATACAAATTCCTAAAATAAATTATATAAAATTAAACATTAAACATATTGGGAATTTTAAAAGCAAATTATTAAAATGAATATTTATATCAAGTAAATCTGAAATTATAGAGCTAACTAAAGAGCCATTTGGGCAGTGGTCATCAGATATGAAAAAGAAGACCTTACTTTAGTACTGTGAGAACAGGTGGGGCTTTTTATTAACTTCCAAAACTCTAATCTAGCTGATTTAAAAACTCTTCCCTCTGTATACCGATTGCTAGAAAACTGTTCATTCATCTTAGAAAAACACAAAAGAAATGTGGTGCATTTCCTGGCACTTTTTCTTGGCAATGTTAGTGGGTTAGGTTGTCTCTTTACTCACTCTCACTTTTTCCATCTGTACCAGTTTCTCATGTGACAGTTCTTCTCCATGGGATTCTGGCAACTGAACCAATATCAGTTGCAGTAAATATTTTCATAAGAAGAAGGGAAGGGAAAAAGGCTCATTTCTGTAATGTACAGCAACTAAAATTTTCAAGGTTTAGTTATATTCGAGGACTAAAAAAGACAATACTTTTTGACATAACAATATAAACCTTTGTAGATAATCAAGGCTTTCCTTTTATCTCACCTAAGAATCTCAGCAGACTGAATAAATATTCTTCTTTCATTTTTCTTAGGAGAATATAAAGTCTCTAAAATAAGCACAAAGACTTTTCCTCCTCAAAGTTATCTTAATTCTTGCTCATTTTGAGCCAGGAATCACTGAGATTCCAAGCTGTGGTCCTCATTTCTTTTCACCAGCTACAACATGAGTCAATATGATTTACTTTCATTAGCACATTGGAAAGTTCATTTCTCCCAAATTCAAGCCTTTCATGTGCTCCACTTTGCTGTCTCAGAGTATCATGAAGGCAAAGTACATTACCAGCCTCATGTATACAATACTAAGAAAATACAAGAAAACCTCATAAACCAATGTGACTACCATAGCAGGTTACAATCTAAACCAGTGGTGTTCAGTAGCGGTGGGACCACTAATTAGAGGGCATTTTGGACATCTGCAGGGACTTTCTGGCTTCCATAATAACCCGGAGCCACAATAATTGGTATTTAATGATAAGGACAAGGGATGTTCAATCTGCTGCATATTGTCTATTGTCAATTCATCCATTCCCATTCCCACTCATTATATCTCTCTTACTGTTTTCGCTTTCTTACAATGTAGCCGGAGTTGAAATGATTAGATCTAAAGATCTCCTTGGATGTAGGTTTGGATATTTTTATGTAGGTTAATCCAATGAAATAGTCTTATGACGAATTTGGAAAGTGGGCATGAGATAAGTGCCATCTTCCAGTGTCTACCAACATTTGCCGCTGCTTATAAAACTTGTCATTTTTTTTCATTTGATACTTTGGTCTGTTAACCAGTTTTCTGCTTGTCAAAAAACAAGGCAAGTAGCTCTGGCTTCTTTATATGACACTGATTCCTGGATAACAGCTTTGGGTGTCCATACTCCCGTTTTCTCTACCCGGGGTCTGCTGTAGCTGTGCTATCATTCTCAGATCTATACCAGCATGGATCCAATGGCAGCCTTAGAAACAAGAACCCCAGAAAAAGAAAAGATGGATTTTTCTAGGATACATTTCAGTAGGCTCAGGCTAGAACTTATTTATTCACCCCTTCCAATAATGGTGTAAACTCTTAATCCCCTATATTAAATTCCCTGCTGTTTATATAATAAAGTAGTTTATATTTCCAGTACCGAATCTTAATTCCTTCATATTACATTTTGCAATGCTTATTATGATTTACAGAATTGCATTATGTGAAATTTTTGAATATACCCTAAGACCTTCATTTTACTTTTTAATGTATTTATATTCTATTTATATGAATCTAAAGAAAATCTAATATATAGTGACAGAAAGCAAATCAATTTTTGCCTAAGCCCCCAGGGTAGAGGGGTGGCTGAAAGGGAAGGGACACAAGGGAATACTTTAGGGTGATGGAAAAATGCTATATTTTAATTATGAGGGTAGTTACACAGGCGTACACATTTATCAACATTTAATGAAATGAACACTTAAAAAATCAATGCATTCTAGCCTATGTAAATTATACCTCCTTAAAGTTGATTTTAAACAATTAACGTTTATATAGGGTATATAATTTACAAAACTATTTTTAATATATAAAATCTGTTTAAAATTATATGAGCATATATCTTAACTCTGTTTAACATATACAAACACAAGCTATTTTTACTCAATTTTAATATATGCAGAATTTTCTAACAGTAATGTTGCCTTAATTGAGAGAGCTTGCTTTGTTTGGAACTTTCCCAAAGTTATTTTACTCTTTCTAAATATCATATCAACAATACTAACATATTTGCAAATATAATACACTAAACCAGTTTTCATATGAAGCTTTCATAGCATAGTGAGTGATTCTACATATAAGTGCAAACATCTGATTACCACATTGGGTTTTCTAATGTAATTGTACTTGACCATGCATACTGAGTTATGTAATATTGCATTATAAATTACTTCTTGTTTTATTTCTCCTTCGTATTATAGTAAATTTTTTACATTTGTTGCTATATTGTGGTAAGAGATAGAAATCTTGGTAAACCACTCATTCATTATAAAACATATCTCGCATGCTTATTATGTAATAGTACTCTTTGAGGCACTGAGGATAGTGCAGTGATAACAATAAAAAGGTGGTCCATGGCTGCACAGATTTTATTTTCTAGTTGGGTCAACTGATAATAAAAATAAAAATATCAGATACAGATAAAAGTTACAAAGAAAAATGGACTGGACAGTTGACCAGAGCCTATTACCTAAAAACTAAGACTCAAATTAGATAAATTTCCACCAATATTAGTTAGTACAGTATTTCATACTTTCTGGAGTGGTACTATAGGAAAGAAAAAAAAGAACTACTTCCCATTAAAACCAAACCAAACAAATAACCAAAACAAACCTTTTTTCTTGTGTCACCTGATATTCCTTTGTCCTGGGTTGGGTTCTTCTGGAAGCAGATATTGAGATGGAGTTAAGATTTTAAGACGTGTGTTGGGGAATATCTAGAAAATAAAAAAAAGGGGGGGGGGAGAAAGCAATATTAGGCAAGAGCAGCCATCTGATCATAGTGTTAGAGCCCTGGAATAAATATTGCCTTAAAGCAGAGTCCCAGCTTGGGCAGAAATAGCTAAGCTGTAGCACTGTCATCTTGCTCAGTTACTGGCCCGGGCCACTCTGGGAGGAATGTAATCTTGGCTTGAATGCCGAGGTGCCTAGAAGAAGCTAACGGCTGGAAGCTCTCAGGTAATCATACTCCTCACAGCTGGATGTGAATCATTCCTTGAAGGAGAATCTGAATGGAGCATCCCCACCCTGCCAAACTCCCCCCCACCCTGAAAAATTCAGAAATTTAGAGTTGACTAATTGCCAATAATCAGGTTTTTTTCTTCATCTGGGCTTTATGGTGACATGAATGTCAATCAGTTATGCTTAAAGACCATTAAAGAAGGGGAATGTAATCAATAATATTATGATAAGTTTGCACAGTGACAGATGATTACTTGAATTAGTGGCGTGACCATGTAAGGTGTAAAAATGTCAAATGACTGTGTTATACACCTGAAATTAATATAATTAATATAATATTGTATACCAACTCTACTTAAAACAGTTTTTAAAGACCATCGATGCCTACTTGAATTGGCCTGTATCCCCTGCTCTCTCACGAGCAGGAGAATCTATGTTTCTATCAGTCAGCTCTCTAAGATTGGTGGCCTCTTCTTTTCCTACTTTCTCAGGCTCCTACTTTTCTCTCTCTATTTCTCTACCCTGAATATGTTATATGCCTTTGTTCTGGAACTGTTTAGGAGCTGGTAGGAGAATCGTTCCCACATGCCCCTGTTCCAGAAACTCTTGACAGTTTGCCAAAGCAAATGTCCTATTTTCCTTACTTACTAAATCTAGGGGAATGGGAGGTAATTTAGAATTATATAATCATTTTCTAAGTTACCACCATAAAACGTTGTCTTTTATCTTAATTTGTTTTTAATTCTGGCACTGAATAAACGTTGGGACACCAAAGGCAGCAGAACCATTTCTTTCGGGCAATGCTTTGTCTACTGTAGGTGGCTCTGACCCTATTTCTCTGAATATTTTATTTTTATTTCTCTCTGCTGTTGTTCTCTCCTTTCCAACAGGCCAAGCTGAATTTTCAAAACTTTGATTTATCTTTCTCCCCTACCATATGTAGACCTAAGGCAGTCTGTTGCATCTTTTGACTGCAGGATCAAAAATGTCTTTGAGCTGATTCCATTGTTCCTGGAATTTCGAAATGCATCTTTTCTAACTCCAAGTAATATTTTTTTCCTGAACCAAATTCTGAGTTTCTAGTCTATCGACCATACTTTTCCCTCTGCCATTAAGAACTCCTGGTTTTTTGAGTCAAAACATTTGAATCAATTTTAATAGTGCTCTCTCTTCTCTGTTTTTGCTATGAAATTGGGTCTGTGAACATTTCATTCTGGTGTGGCTCAGAGAAAATCTAGGTGGTACCATTTATTTCCTATGTAATATTCTCATTATTGTTTCCTATGTGTTTATTAATAAAATCTACCACAGTGCCAGAGAAAGAGATTTAAAAAAAGGGGGTCACATTTTAAGGATTTTTATCTTTCCTCATCTTGCCAACAAACTTATTTATCTCACACAGTGAATCTTCATCAGAATTTCCTAGGTTGCTTATTAAGAATGCACATACTAAAAAAAATTTTAAAATTTTTTTTAAAAAAGAATGCACATAAGTCATCCTTTTGCCAGACTTAATAAATTGGTATTTCCACAGGCGGGGGTTGGGAGTTGTATTTTTCAAAATTGTCCCATGTGATTTTTGCGCTAGCACTATCATCCCAAAATACGGCTTTGTATTTGGTCCCTTTATTGCACTCCTGCCTCCTGTGCCTGCAGCTGGGATCAGGCTACAAAGGTGCGTGAGCTGCCCCGAGAGGCCACAGATAATAACCACACTTCCATATCTAGAATACGCTCTATTTGCTCACTTTTAATTTGATTCAATATTCAATATATTATCATCTTATTTGGACTCTCTAAGCCTGTTATGCATAAATGAGGCTAGATCAGACTTGGGGGACTATACTTGACAGCTAACGGTTTCATAAATCGTTCTGGAAATTATCCTTGTTTGGCTATATTTTGGGAGAGTTTATGTAACATGGGCAATAATCTATAAATCTGGTCTTAATTTTTCTATAAGGATACCAACTTTAAAAATATTCTGAGTTTCATTAATCACATACGAGCAATGCTATTAAATGTATTTTTCCACAGAAAGTTTAATAATATTTGCATTACCTAGGTTTTAAGAACCGTATTACTGTTTTAAAATATTTATCATTACAGATGCTTCTAACAGAAAACCTCTTCTCAAACTGGCTTAAACAAGGAACAGTTCACACACCAGGAAGTCCATAGGTTTTTTTCAGACTCCATGTATAATAAAGCGTGATGAAATCATCAAGGAAAAAGCTGTATTTCATCCCTCTGCTCTGGACCCTCAATCCTGGTAGCTGAAAGCATTAGCCGCTCGGGTTGGACGTTTTCTTCTGGGGTGATGGGGAAACCACTTCTCCAGCAGAGAATAAAAAAAAAAAAAAAAAAAAAAAAAACCTTCCTTTCACTCTGATTGAACCAGATTATGTCACCTTCCTGCTTCTGATCCAATAACAGTTGAGAATAAATAAAACATTTATGGATTGACTTAAGCTAACCAAGATCCTTCTTTAGGTATGTCTATCTCAATGTCATTTAAGAAAAGAGGCAATTGATGTCTTCTGAGTAATCTAATAATTTCTACAATTTTATATGTGTATATTTGAAACATTTTACGAGAACATTTTCTACTTCAGTATTATATTTCAATAGGTAATTAATTATTAATTATTGAGCACCTAAAAATTAGTTTTCAGGAATATTACTGGTGCTTCATAATGCAATTTCCTCATTCTTAAGATGTAACATTAGTTTATTTCTCAATCTGTTTAAGGACAGTTTTAATTTTTTTAAAGGACACTATATTCTCCAAGTCATTAATACAGATGAACAGTTTTCTTTTTAAACAAATAAATGTTAACATGAGTTAAATACCTGTTGTATACTAACTACTGTGCTGAAAACATTATCTCTATTAATCCTCTCAACAATGCTTTGAAATATTACAATACGCACATTCAAATAGGAACTGAGTGTAAAGAGATCATGTATCCTTCCCAGGGTCGCACTGCCCATAAGGGGTAGATTTGGAATCTGAACATGGGTCTGGTCTGGCTCAAGACCAGTGCAGGGGAGGAAAAAAAAAATCTCTTCCTCAACTCTTAAGTTCAGTGACTGGCATTCAAGAATCAAACTGATAAAAGACAGTTAACAGGAGAGAAAAATACAGTTTATTTACACCTGTAATGAACATATCTGCAAGAGAACTGTGATGAATAATGCTAAGGGGTGATTAGAATTTAAGATTTATATACCATGTTAGCAAAGAACAAGACATTTGTGAAATGACAAGACAAAGGAAAATGGGTTTGGGTTCCTAGGAGCAGTAAATTGTGGGAAGGTTGAAAACTATGAGGGGAACTAATGGAAGATGAGTTAAGTTGTGAAGGCTTGTTTGTGCTGACTCAACTCAGTGCTGACTTTCTATCTCTAGTGATTAGGTTGTGTTTGTTTTTTTTCTCCTCCTGGTGTGGGAAAGGAGAGGAGGAACACCTCCATAATGGGCAATTTACACCCTGCTTCCAGGCAGAACGGCACAAGCTAGAGAGCTTCTCCTGTGTCTGCTGTTTCTTAATTGCCTTCAGCTCAAAATAATCCTCATGCCAAAGTGCCATATTCTGGAGTGGCATATTCTGATGCTAAATGAAATAAATTATGGATACCCATTTACCTCATCTTTAGGTAATGTAAATTCAAATATAATAATGTATTTTCTTAAAACATTTTAAAATACTAAGGAACAATAAAGAAAAACAAGAAGCAAACAAGCCAGATGATCCTGCATTTAGAAAGACAGAAACCAGTACTTTCTCAAATTAGCGCTCACACTGATACTAACCTCAGTTACTCAGTTCTTCTAAGCTGATGATTATTTTCGAACACCAATATATTTGATATTATGAAGCCAACTAATTTGGATAATGCATGACATTATGTATATTTATGCAAATATATGATATAGATTTAGCATTAAAGTCAGAGAAGATTCATAATTTATTTTATTCCTCACTGTAGTGATTGTGGCAATCTGGGGTATTGAGCACTACCTCGGAATAAAGAATTGTTTCTTTGGTGAAGTGATGATTATTCACTGGAGATTAATTTCAGTAGTCTATTATAGACTTGGTTTGTTCTTTTTAAGGTAAATTTTGAAGTACAAATAAATAGATGCCATTGACAAATAAATATGCTCTCTGCTTTTCAAAAAGGTTATTGTCATTTTTACCCATTCTTTAGGCTTTCAAATTCATGCTTCTGGGAACTGAAAGACATAGACTTCCAAGAATATTATTGATATTATACTTAATGGCTTGGAACAACAAATTTAATTAACCTCCAATATTAAAAATGGCTCCAAAATGATAAAAATACAGCTCACATAATTTTCTGATTTTAAGTGTTATGAAACTTAATATCCCTACTAAATTTTGAAACTGTGCAAACTTAATCATCCATTGATTATTCATAAAAGCAAGGATACTAAAATTATATTATGCTTCCACTGTCTTCCTAGAAAATGGTTAGTTTCTCTATTTGGTACAAATGACAAGCGCAAACTTTTGACTTATCAACATATTTTTTCTTTATATTTTAGAATTGTAAGCTCATTTCAAAATGCCAAATTAGGGTTTAAATTGTACATATAAAAAGGGGATTCTGAAAATTGTTTCAATGACAATCACATTACATTATACAAATGTATTACAGTAACATGCTGTACACCTTGAATTTACAGAAGTAATGTCAAATTAATCAAATGAAAAAAGGAAAAAAAAGATTTTGATTTCATAATTCTTTGTTACTTCTATTCTTGACACTTTTTCAAATACTGAATTAACAGTTACAGATAAGTATTTCTTAGTAAGGTTTTATTTCTAGGTTAAGCAAAGATATAAATCTCCTTAACTCTATAGTATAAGAATTTGGCTAACTTCTTGGAAGTTTGACATAAAGAAAAAAAATCACTAATATTCAAAAAAAAAAAAAAAAAACTTAGTGAATTGCACTGCAACTGAATCCTGTTTTCCTATGCTTTATGACTACATTATATTTCAACCCTCAAAAAAAAAAAAAGATATTACAAACTGAAATAAATAATTTGTTTTAATTCTGTAGTACATTATAAAATCCATTTTCTTCTTGTCTTGGTGCAAAAACAATTTCTATGCTGTTTATTCTATATATTTAATTTTTCCAAGTAATTGCTTTTTATTTTCTAACTTGTTCACTTTAATATTAGATGTTTCCGTTTACATTTAGACCTTTTAACTGAAGTATAACAAAATTATCCCAAAGAGCATTACTTTGAGTAATATTTTTTAATTTAATTTTTACATGAATATGCAAGATTCCACTTCTCTATGTGGTAAAATATCTCCAAGAATCATATGAATTAACTGTAAGTATAGTTATCCTAGAAACAGAGGATAATTATATATACACTAAGTGGTCTGCTGATTTATTTTAATAAGATAACATAAATCTTCTTAGGATGTAGTATAATCTGATTCTGACTGCCTGGATTCAATGCTTGCCTCTGCCCATCTATGACTAGGTAGCCTCAGGCAAGTTAGTTAACCTGTCTGCTCAATTTCCTCATTTTTAAAAGGAGATAATTAAAATCACCATGATTAGTATGAAAATTAAATTAGCTTAATATATGTAAAGTGTTTAGCAAAGTGCTTGGCAAAACAGTTCTTCATAAACATTAGCTATTATTATTTCACAGTGAGACTTAGATATGTGGATATTAATTTTTAAATCTTGGGTAATGTTAGCTATAGAGGAATTTAAATAAACTGAGGGCCTTTCTTAGGAGATGCTTTATCACATTTCTAATTAGTTCTACGTTAAAGAGAAAAAGGTGGGCTTTGTGTATATTAAAAATATAAAGCCAACAAATGACATTTAAACTAATTAAAAGATTAAAGGAGAAATCAAGGACAGAAAAGGGAAATATTTAAATAATGTTTTAAAAAGACACAAAACTTGAACCAAAAGATGTTTAAGACTTATGCTCAGTTTCAATGATTTCCTAAGAAAACACCTTGAAAAAGAAAATGTGCCATGTAATTATGTACTCCAGGATGCAGCTGATTATTATATTTAAAGTAGTGTGTTTGCAGAAAAATTTCATATTCACCAGAAGGCTGTTGGGTTACTCTGTGTACAGAAAAGCTCTCCACGATTTCGAAGTTGGGCAGCATTTATTTTATGCTACAATTTGCCAATTTGGACTTAATGTCAAATGAAAAGCAAAGATGTGTTCAACATGAAAAATGATTGTCTTTATATTATTATTGCAGAACTTCTTCCTCAAAGAAGACCATAAGAGGGAAGAAAGGAAGGCTGTGAGGCAGACTGTATTATAAATAAACAATGTCATGCTATTTTGGTCAAATTATTGAAACACTATGAATTCCAGTTTCTTTCTCAAGAAATTGGGTTAATGATATCCACTTTGTATATATGTAGTAATCATAAGAAATGAGAGAAAGAGACAAGAGAAGGGATTTTATTTAGACAATCTTGAAAATTAATTAAAATGGGAAAAAATTAAAATTTAATTTGAAAATTATCATGATAGAGATGGAGGGAAGAGGGGATAAGATGTGAGGGGAGAGAGAAGAAAAAGAGGAAGAAGAGGAGTAGAAACAGGAAGTAAAGAAAGAAAAGGAAGGAGAGTAGGAAGAGAAGGGAAGGGAGAGGAAGGGAATAGAGATGTTGAAAATTTGGAAAGTAATATAAACATCAAAGTGCTATTTGGGTTAAACAAGATGACCCTCATAAAAAACCCAAGAACTTCCAAGTTCAAGATTGCAGATTAAGAACACGTGGTGGTTTCTCTCTCATCAGCAAAAAAAAAACAGGGAATTAAATTCATAGTGAACCAGAGAGGGTAGAACTGCAGATGGATTATGACTGAATGAGACTATTACCTCTCAAAGCACACATAATACACAATAGATTAATTTTTAAAAGTTGAAAATGGCTCCAATTTGTGCGTCCATACCCCAAATATGTAGGTACTAGCAGTTGCTTTTGTGTGTTTTTCTTATATTATTATTTGCAAATTATCTCTGTTGTTTCTTTTTAGGTCAGTATATTGTAAATCGACTGATTTTTTTTTTTTTCAGTTGGACACAGTTTTTAATTGGTGAATTCAACCTATCCATCTTTATGCCAGTTTGTGAAATGTGTATATTAATTTCTGCTTTCTTATTTTTCCTTTCTCATACCATGATTTAAAGTTTACATTCTTTCTGCTTGTTTATCATCTGGATCAATTCAGTTAATTTTTCTGTTATTCCATTCATTTCCATTTTATTTGATGTTCTATTCTATCTGAAGAATACTTCCATGTTCTTAAAAGTTGTGCATTATGCTATTTATTTCTTTATCATTCACGTTTTAATTCAGCATTTCTCTGTCATCCATACAAAAAATTTTTAATTGTGAATGACATTTTTTCCCTTTATTTTATCCAATTCAGCTTGTTCCACCTGTTTTTTAACTACAAAGCCTAATTTTGTTTAATTATCACTTCAAAGGTGTTCCAATGGTGGTAAAATTTCAACAAATCCTTCTATATGTGAAAACCATAGCTTCTGAGAACTGTTTTTTGCTCTTTTATTTGGAATATATATCGCTGTTTATCCACATGGTATATAAAAGATATGTGTAAGATATATTATGGAACTTTTAAAACATATAGAGAGATAATATGATAAATATCCAACTACCTATTACCCATCTTCAATAATTATCAATATTTTAGTAATCTTGTTTCATTTATTAATCTCACACTGACTCCACCATATCCTCCGTGCAAATTTATTCTTTTTAATTGCCTGGAATATTTTAATGTAAATCCTGGACATTCTGTCATTTCAGTTATCATTATGCCACTCTCTAACTTGATATTTTTAAATACATATAATCACGTGGCCATCATCACATCTAATAAACAATGACTATTTAATATTTTATGCAGTTCCTATTCAAATTTTCCAAATTGCCTTAAAATAGTCCTTTAACATGTGATTTTTAGAATTAAAATGCAAACACTATCCAAAACATTGCCTTTGCTTCTCTCTTGGTTATTATCCTCCTCTCTTCCTTTTTTGTCCTATTTATTTTCTGAAGGAACTGGATCGTTTGTCCCTTGGAAAGTTTTACATTCTTTTTGGTACAATTTAAGATGCTGTTCTATCTCTTTCATTTCCTTAAAACTGATTTATGTGCTTCCTATTGCATCACAGTACAAAAAAAAAAAAAAGTTGCTGATATGCATTTAGCGAAACTAAGAACAATTTATATTGTTAGTGTTATCAGCCTGATTTCTCCTTTAAAAAATAATGGTTTCAGTACAATTTATGATTTTGCAAATCTGAATGATACTTTTGGCCAAATATCAAATTCTGAAATACAATTATTTTTCTCAGGATTCTGAAATGGTTATCAATTGAATGAAAATGAATTGAATTCTAATCTTTTTAAGTATTTTTCATCTGCAAAGACTTTTAAAGCACATTTTTCATACTCTTGGTGCTCTAAAAGTATCATTTTGTGTCAAGATGTGGAATCCATCAATTTGTTGTTTGTTGTTATTATCTTGATATTAAGCCATTCACATCTTCCTTCTATTTGGGATAATTTTTTCAATTATTTCTGTTTATTATACTATACCATTTTCTATTTTCATCTCTAGAGTTTATTTTTCATTGTTTCCCAATGCTATGTATTATAAGAATTCATCAGTGATTTGCTGTTTTTCACTGATATAATCATTATTATTATTATTATTATATTATGATGATGATAGTAAATATTCCTCTGCCCCAAGAAGATTAACTCATCCATTTATCTGGGTTTTCATATTTCTTATTACCACAGTACTTTATGAATAGCAATAGCGGATAACACAAAAAATTCTGTGATAAATGATGTTTTGTAAGTTTTCCTTTAAATTTTAGAATAAGGAATGAAAGTCAGTATTTTTTACTTTTGTGTTCTCAAAAATCTATCTTAGGTGTGGTGTATAGAGGACATTCAACAATATATAATTGATTTCGTTAAAATGCGAGGGACAACTTTAGGACTCTAAGTAACTAGACAGCATTACGAATAGATAAAGATTTTGTATGAATTTGTAGGCTGGAATCTGTAGGTTGACACATTTAAGGACATTACTTGAATCCCAGTACTTGAGAACAGAGTTTTTCCTATGTCTACGTGGGCGGCAAAAACCCATGTTTTAGCAGGAGTTGCCTGTCCTCAAACTCTTTCTCTCCCATCATCATCTTCATCTCACAAAGATGGACACCAGTGAGACAGGAGAAAGAAGGTGGAAATGAAATTCCTCGAGTGAACCATGTAAACTACCTCTACTTCAGGGTTTCAGAGGTAAATTCCAGCTCGCTCTTTTTAGGTATATGCTAAGGAAAGGAAAAGAAATTCTTCTGGTTCGAGCATTAAAAAAAATCCTTCATGTGATGCAGAGCCACTCACCAAGGCTAAGGATTTATGACTAAAGTCTTAAAATAAAAAAAAGATCAATAATAATAGCATAAGTTTGCAAGGGCTTTTCTTCTAGTTGTTTAAGGACTGGGAAGGTTTACATCAGATTTATGTTGGTTAAAGGAATAGAGGCCACGGTGGGTGTGTTGAAATAGGAAGACTAAAAAGTGTGTTCAGAGGAAGCAGTTGAAGCATTTCAGTCTAAGTGGATCATATAGTGGAGTCCTGGGGCTCTGAAAATATAAGTTAGTCTTCATTTTTGAAAGCCTTGAATGTCAGGTTAAAGACACAAATTATTCTGTAGACAACAGGAAATAACATTTTTGAGCAGGGTCATGATATGATGAAAGGTGAATTTTAGGAATATTGACATATCAGAAGGATGAAAAATGAAGTGCAAGATGGAAAGGGAATAGTTCTTGAAGGATGGAAGCTATCCTACAGGGCAATTTAGCCAGTATAGGAATAACAGTGCCTTTTTAAACTGCTGAATAAACATTCAGATGTACAGAGATAATAACATAGTAAAAGTGTAAAGAATTGGGAAGTGATTCTAAAATTATAATTGATAAAACTTATTCACCAATTAAGTATATTAGGAAAAGCAATGGAGTCATAGCCCTCTAGTGGTAGTAATAAAAATTTTAACTTGAATCATTTAATCCCAGAAATATATAATTGCTCTTTGAAACTTAAAAAAAAAAAAAAAAAACTATAATTTTAGTAACTTGTTTTTTGTGCCATATATATATATGGCACAAATATAAAGATACCTCTGGATACTACTTATCTTTGAAGAGGTCCACATTGCTTCTATATATAATATAGAGATATTCTTTCAATAATCTGTGTGGTTTCACAAGATTAAACACAATCTTCCCTATGCTGAGGGAAGAAAAATTACCTTATATTCCAAGATAAAAAAAATATATTTTTCAATGAGGTAAAGATTATTTTGTTTACAAAATATAATAGAATTTTCAATTCGAGGTACAATCTTATCCCTGATAGAAAAATCTAAGAATGCTGAACTATATCAGAATACACCTGTGAATAGTACAGTAACAGGAGCCCAGAATGTATAATAAAGCTACCAACAGTTAACCTTATGCACTGTTATTCAGGATGTCTTCCCCTCCACAAGCAGGTTTCCCTTCAAGTGAGCCCTGTGATCGATCCATGGTCAACTTTTTCTGTGGTTATCTTTCATTTTCACTTCAACCTTATTAGTAATTAGTCAGGTATCACTTTTTGCTAAAATCTGTCATATTGGTATATGTATTAATTCCATAAATCAACTCCCAAAATATATTATCTTATGTAGTCATTATGCATGATGTTTATGATTTTTGGTTCAAAATGACAATTGAAACATATACATTTATTTCTTCTCCTTTTGGAAATTCACATTGAAATTATAGAAGAAATAAAAGAGAGAGGAATATTTTAATTTATTTTCAACAAATATAAAAATAAACAGTATATGATGAGATCCGTGGGTTAGTATTTTTGATGTATTGGTTTTTTTCTCTTTTTTGTTTTAAAGATAAAGATAAATCAAGTTTCGAATAAAGATCAAATATTCAGTATTTATGTATATGAAGTAAATAATTTGTCAGCTCATCTACGACTTCTGTTTGTCACAACAAATATGGAAAAGAAAGTCTCTGAGATAGTAGTCAAAATCCCTATTTTCTCTGGCATTATATCATTTCTCATTTATCACATTATTGGAATCACTTATTGAACACAGAGATGGCTAAGAGTAAGAATACATTATGATGCATTTCATAGGCAGATAGTTTGACCCTCCAAGTGAATATAAGACAGAATCCCAGTGCATTTCAAGGTAATTTTAATGCGAGCAGCTTAATTCCAGAGAAATCATTGTATGTCATCTTAGTCTTTGAAGGCACCCTGGCTGGGTAGAGAGGTGGGGTGTGTGTGTGTAAACACTATCTTCAAAAAGAACAAAAATAATTTTCCACAGTCATAAAACTGTCATTATCTCCCTAATATTCACATCTAAGGAACTTTCACTATAAAAAATAAAAATAAAAGAAATATAGATATTGAACATTTTTCCTTTGGTGGGAACTAAAGCAATGTATGTGGAGATCTATACTAACTCTCCCCCCAAATTTGGTATTGAACAAACCTGTTATAGACTAAATCTCCCATCCCTTAAATTCATACGTCGATGCTGAAGCCCTAACCCACAATGTGACTATATTTGAAGATAAGGCCCTATAAGGAGGTACAAAGTGCTAAGCGAGGTGATAAAAGTGACACACTAATCCTATAGGACTTCTCCCCCACCCCCCACCCCTGACGACACCAATGCAGGCACAAAGGAAAAGCAATGTGAAGACATAGAGAGAAGACAGCCATTGGCAATCCGGGAAGACTGGCCTCACTAGAAATGAATCTTCTGGCACCTTGATCTTGAACTTCTTGCTCTAGAACTGTGAGAAACTAAATGCTGTTGTTGGAGTCACCCAGCCTGAGGTATTTTGTTATGGCAGCCCAAACAGACTAATATAATAGGCCTCCCTCAGAAATTATGAACATTCAAAATAATTAAATTAAAATATTTAATAGAAGAAAACAAATTCAAAAAATAAGAAAAAATATACTCAGTGGAAACGATTTATCATAAAGAAAAGCAGAATGTGTGTAAAGTGAGTGTGGGTGTTAAATGAGCCAGAAAATGAGACTAAGAAAGATATAGGAGCAAAACTAAGGAAAATAGTATAGTAGGAGAAAAATAAAGGAAATTTGATATAATAGAAAAATAAAATAAGATGAGTTTAAAATAAAATAACTAAATGTTATAGAGAGTCTGAGTAAAGATCAGACAGTAAATTTGCAACATGAAAGTTGATTAGCTCTTGGAAAAAAACATTTTAAATGAAGGGAGAAGAGGAAGTAGAATGAGGAAGTCTAGAAAGTTCTTTCAAAGCTCTTCTCTGTGAAACACACCACAGCAACAGGACTGTATTTGGAGGAAATCATGATGCCAAAGGATTGCTATTACTATTTTTTACAGGTAGATATTAAAGCATTTTTGTTGAAGGATATGTTCCAGAGTAGGTGAAAATGAGTGATCACCAGTATAAATTTCCAATGTTTCCTTCTGTATCATGAGGCTGGAAAGCTAAATATGGCATTTCGGAGTCTGTTCTGTGGACTATTCTGTGTGGGGATTAGGTTCTGGCAATGAGATTAATTACTTGGACAGCAGAGTTGAAGCAGAGGTCATCCTCATGCTGTTTCAGCCATTTTCTACTATTCAACCTGATCAAGGAGACATGGGTTTTAAGACAATAAATAATAACAAATGTTTTAATATATAATGTGTTTAATTATGTATTTAAAACCTGTTACATGTGAAAAACTTCCACTCTGTTTCTTAAAATAATTTTCTTGCCTTGCAAATGTCTTCAAGTATTGTATTTCTATGACAAACTTTCAACAAGGGATTATTTTGAAAAGTAGGGTAAAAGTGCATTCTACCAGCTCCTTATTTAAGAGAAAGGTTATTAAAATAAACTTGGGATATAATATTTGGAAGAATATTAAGGACATAGACACCCTCATTTTGCTGCTTCATTCCATAAGAAACTTAGTTACAAAAACCACACCACTTGTATAATCCACTCTTCAGAGAATTTAGGAATTCCATTTCATAAATGTACTATATTGTTACTTATTACTATGTTAATGTATGTTTTATGTTACTTTTAATGATCACTGATTGACATTTAAATTTTTTCAATTTATTCTTGACCTAAATTTATAATATAGAATTTATAATAGAATTTAAATCAATATTTATTTTAAAAACAGCAAATATCTTCTATTATAATATCCAATGTTAACATTTTGACTATGATATATTACTATTGCAAACAAGAAGAAAATCATCAAAATTTCAGAGGTTATTTTCATTTTTACATAGTATTTGTTTAGAGTGGGCATTTGTCAGAAAAGGAAGTCAGTGCCCCATACCTGGCAGTCATAACTAGAAATACAACTTTTTTCATGTCCCTCCCTCCCCTCTGATAAGCACTTTTCTTTCTAGCACAACTACTAGTTTATATTTCTCAAGTCAATTATTTGCTTGGCACACCAATACATTTTACTACTTTCAAATCCCTTGGCACACAATTCTTCTAGGGTACCTGACAGTGATAATCCACTACCGAAAGCTTTCCTTGTCACTGGCTGAAGGAGATGGATAAGGGGAGGGGAGCTGAAGCAGGACCAAACCCAAACCCATTCATCTTTTGTCTCACAAGTTAAGAGTCATTTTCTCATGAGTGCTTTAATAAATGTGATTTTAATTAGAGTACACTGTTTCATAGATTCTGTCCAAAACAGAGATAAATAATGTTATTGTTTCTCAGTTTGGTTTACATTAGTATAGTAATCAAAATTTATAATGGTTTGATAATAAGAAATTTAAATTACAAGTCACAACTCTTCTATTTTCATAACACCTGACATAAAGTAAGCCCACAATATATGTTCAATGAAAGGGAAATAAAATAAAAAGAGGAGATTTAGGAAGAAGGAAAATAAAATATGACATATGTATTTAAGCTAATTTTATGACATTGTTAATTTCATATAACAACATTATTATTACTAATTTCTGCTTAATAATTAATTATTAGGCACTGATAGTGCTTTTGAGATATATTTGTGGTCAGTTTTAGCTGTTATACAAATCTTTGTGTATTTACAGTCAGGGGTAGTGAAAAAGTAAAATAATATAAACTGGATATTTTTCATAGATGTCAAGTAAAATGTGTATCCACTGATGAACACCCAATTTGTACATTTTTCTGATGCCTGAATAAAATTTTTGGTTCATCCAAATATTATCTTGCCTACTTAAAAGACTATGTGATATTTGATACAGACAAAATAACAACATAGATTATTAATTCACACTTACTTACTATGATTTAACGAAGAGTTAGGAAGACCTAATTAAAACATCTCCCATTGTGGTATCTCCTGAAGTACTTTGCTGAGATCATAAACTTTAAACTTAACCCAGCTGAGATCATAAACTTGAAACTTAACCCATAACTTAAGATCTATGTGCCAGCATAGGTCTTTTTTTTTTTTCTTTTTTGCCAGATTCCAAACCAATTCGCTGCAAGGTTACTTTTTGTGGACACTGGATTTTTAGATATTTTATGCCCATATTTTTTGCTATTATAAGCAACTTTTATGAACATGCTTAAAAACGTTTGCTACAGCACATGAGCAAGAATTTCTCTTAATCAAAAACCCCGGAAAAATACTGTATATAGATTATGCACAGGTTCGACTTTATGAAGCCAAACTGTTTTCCTAAATGTGTGCACCAATTTACACTTCTACCAACAATGTACAGAATTTATGGGGATTCATGCTTTCACTACCATTTGTTATCATGAACGTACTGATTTTTGCCCGCTGAATGGGATTAAAATTATATCTCATTTTAGTCTTAAATTATGTTTTCCTGTCTATAAATGAGGCTGAATATTTTTTTATATTTAATCATCTTTCATATTTTCTACTTTGTGAAATGACTGCTCACATGTTTTGCTCATTTACTTCTTATTGTCTTTTTAAATTTTGATTTATAGGAATTCTTTTTATATTCTGGATGTTAACTCAATGTCAGCTTATGTCAGTTTATGGTGATTTTGAAGCACACAATTTCACAACTTTAATGAAATTTAACTTTCAAATAATTAAGAGTTTTTTTAACAATAAAAAAACAATCTGATTATAAATTGGGTCAAAGACATTAACAGACACCTCACCACAGAAAGTGTACAGATAGCCAAATAGCAAATAAACAAATGAAAAGATGATCTACATCATATGTCATCAGGAAAATGCAAATTAAAACAATGAAATATCATAACACACCTATTAGAATGTCCAAAATCTGGAACAATGACAACACCAGATGCTAGCAACAAAGCAGAGCTACAAGAACCCTAATTCATTGCTGGTGGGAATGCAAAATGGTACAGTCACTTTGGAAGACAATCTGGAGGCTTCTTACAAAACTAAACATGCTGTTACCATACAGTCCAGCAATCGTGAGCCTTGATATTTAGCCAAAATCCTGCACATGATGTTTATAGCAGCTTTATTAAAAATTGCCAAAATGCGAAAGCAACCAAGATGCCCTTCAGGAGGTGAATGAATAAACTGTGGTACCTACAGAGAGTGGAGTATTATTTGTGCAAAAAGGAAATGAGTTATGTGCCAAAAAAAGACATAGAGGAAATTTAAATACAAATTAGTAAGTAAGAAAGACAATCTGAAAAGACTACGTACGGTATATGATTCCAACTATATGACAGTCCTTTTCTTCAGAAATTTTTTGTATTTTAAAACTTTTTTCTTTATAGCAGTTTTAGGCTCACAGTAAAATTGAGGATAAGGTACAGAGATTTCCAATATACCCCTGCCTCTACACATGTACAGTCTCCTTCACTATCAATATCTTCCACCAGTGTGGTACATTTGTTAAAATTGATGAGCATTCATAGACACAATATTATCACCCAAAGTCTATAGTTCACATAGAACATGAAAGTTCGCTCTTGTTGTTGTCCATTTTATGAGTTTGGTCATATGCATAATGACTTATATACAAAATTATACTGTAATAAAAAGTATTTTCTCTTCTCTAAAAGTCCTCTTTGCTTTATTTACTTATTCCTCCACCTAATCCCTAGTAATGACTAATCTTTTTACGGTCTCTATAATTTTGCCTTTTCCTGAATGTCATATATTTAGATTAAAAGAAAATCTTTCATCAAGTATTCAGATATAAAACATTACAGAGGAACAAGGATGAGGAGGACAGAAGATTTCTCATTGGAAATGATACAAGAAGAGAGTGGAACAAGTCATTAAAGTACTAAAAGAAGAATCCTTCTACCTAGAATTCTATAACCAGGGAAAATATATTTCAAAATTATTACAAAATAATGACTTTTCCAGACATACAAAAGCAGAAAAAATTCATTGCTAGCAGATTCATAGTACAAGCAATGTTAAAACAATTTCTTAAGAGAGAGGGAATATGATACCAATTTCTATTTAAATATTTTTAAAAAATTACTAGCTGTATAAAAAAAGAAACAATAACATAGGGTGGAGTTTATAACATTTGTAAAAGAAAAATATAAAACCAATAGTTTTGGAGGGGAAAATGAAAGCATAATATTCTAAGTTATTCAGATTATGCTTGATACGTCACTTGATATCACTTGAAGAAAGTTAAAGATATATGCCAGACATACTAAAACAATCACTAAAATAATAATCAAAGAATAATATCTATTAAGTTTCCAAAGGTCATAAAATGTATTCATCAAAATACATAATTAATTGCAAAGCAGGCTTGAAAAGAGATAACATGAGAACACAGAATAGATAGGACAAATAAAAACAAATAGTAGTATGATAGTTTTACAACCACCCATATCAATAATTACACTAAATATAAATGGTTTAAATTTAAAGGCAGAGCTTGTAAGACTGAATTAAAAAGCAAGACACACTAAATGCAAACCTTAACAAATGCATTTTAAATATAAAAACTTAAATTTAAAGATTTTGTTTAAAAAAAGTCTTGCTAACTCAAGCAAGATAAAGCTGATGTAGCTATACTAATACTGTAAAAAATAGATTTTAAAGCAAGAAATAGTGCCAGAGATAAAGATCACACCCTAGTAGTAGAATTGATTCATCAAAGGATATAATAATCTTAAACTACTTACCTAATGAGAGATTTGTGAAAAAAACTTGAAACAAAAACAGATAGATTTGCAAGCAGAAGTAGACAAAACCACAGTATAGCCAGAGATTTCAATTCTCCTTTCAGTAATTGATTAAAAAAAAAAAAAAATTAGACAGATAATTAGTAATGGCAGAGAAAACTTGTATGATACTATCAATCAGCTTGAACTAATTGAATTTTAAAAAATAAATATCTATGCAACCCTTCTTGTTTTCTAGAACACACGGAATATTTACCAAGGCAGATCACATTCTATGCCACAGCAAATTCTATGCCATAAAACACAAAGAGTTTTAATGGATTTAAGTTATACAAAGGATGTTTCTTGGCTACAAAGATTAATTTAGAAATATTTAAAAGGTAATAACATGCTTTTATATAATCCATGGGTCAATTAGAAACCAAAAGGGAAATTAGAAATTATTTGGACTGAAAAAATGAAATGCAACATGCCACATTTTGTAGAATGTGATTAAAGCAGTACCTACAGGAAAATCTATAGCTCTAAATGTGATTAGTAAAGTATGCTCATTATTATTGAGTTATTGGCTATTGTTATTTAGGTGATACTGCCAAGCATTTAAGGAAGAAATAATAGAAAATCCATGTAAACATTTCCAGAGATGCAAAGAGGAGGAGATGCTCTCCGAGTTATTCTAATATGCTAGTGTTACCCAGATACCTAAGCCAGATTAAGACATTACAAGAAAAGTAAACTGCAGGCAAATGTCCTTCATAATATTGATGTAAAAATTCTAAACAAGTTTTTAATGTCATGAATCCAATAATGCATAAAAATAAAATACAGTAGGACAAACTAAAGTTTTTCAGAGAAATGGGACATTTGTTTAACATTCAAAACCCAGTAAATGCAATTGACCACGTTAAAAAATTAACAAGAAAAGTCATACAATCCTCTCAAACTATATAGAAAAAGCATTATACAAAATTCACTCCTGATAAAAGATCTCACCAAACTAGAATTTAAAGGGATCTTCCTTTATGTAATAAAGGGCATCTGTGAGTTAAATCATACAAAATGATAAATGACTATGTTTCTCCTAAAATCAAAATAAAAAAGGATGCCTAATCTCATCACTTCTAGTCATCACTGAACTGGAATTCCAGATAGTATGATAAGATAAGAAAAAGGAAACAACAGCATCAAACTAGAAAGAAAGTCATTTAACTGTATTTACATACAAATATCATCATCTATGAAGAAAATCCAATGGAATATACAAAAAGCTACTAGAACTAATAATTATGTTTAATGATATTGTGGGATACAAGGTTAATTTATAAAATCATTTTGATTCCTACTTACTAGCAACAAACATTTGGAAATAGAAATTTAAGAAACATACCACCTAAAAAGTCTCAAAATATGAAATACTTTAAGATAAATCTAGCATATGATCAACTCAGTAGACCAGAAAAAATAATTTCACAAATCCAACATACATTCCTGATCAAAGATCACTACAAACAAGGAGTGGAAGAGAACATCCTGAACAAGATAAAGGCCATGTATAAAACATTTACAGCTGTCACTTCATGGTGAAAAACTAAATGCTACTACTCTAAGAGCAAACAAGAATACCAACTCTCACCACTACTACTGATCTACTCATATCTGTATGTATGTGTGTATATGTTTATAAATCATGCAATATCTATTAATATATTATATATATGTCCATATATAACATAAATTATAATAAAATTTGCAGCTGCTATATAATTAGTAATTTTTGAATTTTATAACTTAAGAAACATGGTGATTCTGATTTGTACTATCAAATAACAATAATTATAGGTGTTAGGTAGGTATATTTAGAAAAAAGTAAACATGCTATTAAATATTATTTCTATATATAATGTTTAATTATTATGGCACTTGTATAAAAATATGGATGCAAGTTGATAGCAAAAATGAAAGAAATATCCATCAACTATAGCTTTCTCTGAAAATATATAAAATTTTTTGATATAAATATCAGAATGTTTAAAAATTTGAAATGCACAAACATTCCTTTAAAATATTAATCTATCTCATTTGATGCATTATTTATATAAAATATTATTTATATGGAATGAAGCATGGTAGAGAAATGCAATATTGGGACAGTATTTCATTATTTAGAGAATAACTTCCTGACTTACAAAATTACCTAGCAATATTTTACATGAGCTTTGTTTGGTTCGACATAATTTTTAAATTTCTCCATAGATATTAATTATGTGGTATAAATAATGACTAATGAATAATGGATCACACAACTTTCAAATTATGAAAAGTTAGAAAATATTCAATACAGTTAAATGAGTTATTTATTGATATGTTGTTCAAGACACAAACTCTAATTTTGATTTGTAAATATCTTTAAATTATTTAAAGTACTCCTCTCAAATGTTTCAATAGCTAAAAATTAATTTCCTGGATTATCCGAGTAGGTGCAGGTAAATTTGTTTCATGACACAACTTAATTCTGGTATTAGATTTTTTGTTAAAATAAATGGAAAGTTATTATTTTGATAGCTAATATTATTGTCAAGTACCTCATATCTGTAGAGAAGACTATTCAATAAATGTATTAGGATGATTTGGTGGAAACTCTAGGCAATCTGAAGAACTAATGAAATGTTGGGAAAATGATAGATAGATAAACAAATTGGAGCTATCGGCATGGTGGTAATATTGCAAGTGCAAACTAAAATCAAAGGTCAGGTAAGAATAGTAAATAAGAGCAAAAAATAAATCTTATTCAAATATAGATACAATAAAGTGGTACTTAGCACAGCTTGGAACATGCTTTGATGTAAAATTGCAAATACTACAAGAAAGGAACAAGTGATAAAACTTTACTTCATGGAAAAAAGCAAAGTACTTTTTTTTTTAACTAAAAATTTGCTCTGGATCTTCGGTAGATATGATCTTCATAGTGAAAGTAAAATAAAATACATTTTCATTAGTCAAAGCCTGTCAAAGAATGATCAGTATAACAGATTATAAAGCCACAAATAAAATACCTTAGCAATACCTAAAGCTATATTGATAATCATGTTAGTGGTAGAGACATTTTTTTTTTTCTTATTGTTTTAGTTTTTTATGGTATTTTGTGGGGGAGGGGAGATGGCATATGAAGTTTACGAGGTAAATCCTAAGAGTAAAGTAAAAAGCCAGAAAGAATCAGTGACCACATTAGTAAATCTAATATATAAAATTTTAAGGGTATGTTTCAACAAATTTTGTCATTTCTTTTTGTCTGAGTGGTATCTTCTTAAATAAGTTAATGCTATTATCTACATTAACTGTTAAATTAATATTTAGTTGTCTTTATGGTTAAATAAAGAAGAGGAAAAATATGAAAACAGGGTGAGAAATGCCTTTTTACTTAGTTATGATGTAATATAGTGCTTATTTTTTAAATAAAAAACTAATATACTCATTAAAGTCATTAAGGTAGTGGCTTATTAGTTTGAATTGCTTTTTTTTAGTGCTTCAAAATGTTATAATCACACAGAAAAAAAGGAGATTAGGAAAATCTTTGATAATTACTATTGGTAATAAAATTAGAGTAGACACTATATTTAGAAAAATTAAAGTGCCATTGGATAAAATATATGTATATAGAAAAATGTATTGAAAAAGGCATTGTAATGAAGGAGATAACTATGAAAGTAAAGATGAAAGCTGAGAATAAAATGCAGTTTCCTCAAATGGTTATATTTTTCCTATTGATTTTTAAAGAATCAAAGCTTGCTTAGAACTTGTTTCAGTTGCATAAGAGCCATCCCATTCCTATTAAGGCATATCTATTAAGGTTTAGAATGACTTATTTTCTCTCAATAGCTCCTGTGGGTTTATTGGTCTGTTCCTCAGGTCCACGTGGTCTTAGCTGGACACTAGAACAACTGTAGCCACCTACAGGTTTGAGTGTGGGTTTGGCAAATGCTGTTAGCCAAAGGCTTGATTCCTTTCCAAAGACCTCTTCACATGGCTATCTTGGATGCCTTAAACAGGGATCCTCAATCCCCAGGGTTCGAACCGGTACCAATCCATGGCCTCTTAGGAATCGGGTCACACAGCAGGAGGTGAGTGAGCAAAGCTTCAGCTGTATTTGCAGCGGTTCCCCAGTGCTAGCGTCACCACCTCAGCTCCACCTCAGATCATCAGCCATTAGACTCTCATAGGAGCACTGGTCCTTGGTGCCAGAAAGGTTGCGAACCACTGCCTTAGAACACAATGGCTGGGTTCCAAGAAAAAACAAACATTCAAGGAGGGAGCATTCCAAAGAAAATTGAAATCTGCCAGGCCAAGTAAGGAAATTCACACAGGAGAGAACTTCCTAAAGGCCTGGTTACAGAAAAAGCTGCCACCAAAGGTCAGAGACAATTTTCATTTTTTGTTTTTTGATTACAGTTTCAATTCAATATTATATTAGTTTCAGGTGTACAGCATAGTAGACATTTATATAACTTACGAAGCGATCTTCTGATAAGTCTACTATCCATCTGACACCATACACTGTTATTGCAATATTGACTATATTCCCTGTACTTTACTTCTCTGTGACTATTTTGTAACTGCTAATTTGTACTTTTTAATGGCTTCACCTTTTTCACCCAGACCCCCAATCCCTCCCACCAGGCAACCATTCATTTGTTCTATGTATCTATAAGTTTATTTGCTTATGTTATTTTTTTAGATTCCACATATGAGTGAAATCATTCAGTATTTGTCTTTCTCTGACTTATTTCACTTAGTATAATACCCTCTATGTGCATCTATGTTGTTTCAAATGATAAAATTTCATGTTTTTTTTTATGACCAAGTAATATTCCATTGTGTACATGTATTACCTTTTCTTTTTCCAATTATCTATCAGTGGACACAAGTTGCTTCCATATTTTGGCTACTGGAAATATTGCTGCAGTGAAAACAGGGATGCATATACCTTTTCAAATTAGTATTTAGAGTTCTTCAGATAAATACCCAGAAATGGGATTTCTGGGTCCTATGTTACTTCTATTTTTAATTTTTTGAGGAACCTCTACACTGTTTTGCATATTGACTGCACTAATTTGTAATCACAACAGTAGGCAACTGTTCCCTTTTCTCTACATCCTCACTAATACTTGTTGTTTGTTGATTATTGATGAGTCATTCTGACAGGTGTGAGGTGATATCTCCATGTGCTTTTAACTTGCATTTCTCTGATGATTAGTGACATTAAGCATCTTTTCATATGTCTATTGGCCATCTGTATGTTCACTTTGGAGAAGTGCCTATTCAAGTCCTCTACCCATTTTTTAATCAAAATGTCTTTTTGGAGTTATTTGTATGAGTTCCTTATATATTTTGGATATTCACCCCTTATTGGATGTATCATTGGCAAATTATCTTCTCCCATTCAGTAGGCTGACTTTTCATTTTGTTGATTTCCTTTGCTATGCAAAAACTTTTTAGTTTGATGTGATCGCATTTATTTATTGTTTCTTTCTTTTTTTTCTTGCCTGAGGAGACACACGAGAAAAAGTATTTCTAAGACCAATGTCAGAGAGTTTACTGCCTATGTTTTCTCTGGGAGTTTTATTGTTTTGAGTCTTAATATTTAAGTGTTTAATCCATTTTTAGTTTACTTTTGCATAGGGTATAAGAAAGTGGTCTAGTTCCATTTTTTTTTTTTTGCATGTATCTGTCCAGTTTTCCCAACACCATTTATTGAATAAACTGTCTTATTCCATTGTATATTCTTTTCTCCTTTGTCACAGATTAAATGACCGTATAAGGCGTGTCTTTATTTCTAGGCTATTCTGTTCTATTAATGAATGTGTCTGTTTTTGTGCCAGTACCCTGCTGTTTTGATTACTATAGCCTTGCAGTATAGTATAATATCAGGTAGCATGATACCTCTAATATTCTTCTTTCTCATGATTGTTTTGACTATTTGGGGTCTTTTACAGCTCCACATAACTTTTAGTATTATTTGTTCTAGTTCTGTGAAAAATGCCATTGCATAGAATCCACAGGTTGCTTGGGGTCGATGAACATTTTAACAATGTTAGTTCTTCTTATCCATGAGCATGGTATATGCTTCCATTTATTTGTATCTTCATCAATTTCTTTCTCAATGTCTTATAATTTTTCAAATACAGGTCTTTTACCGCCTTGGTTAAATTTATTCCTAGTTATTTTTTTTAGATGCAGTTATAAATGGGATTATTCTCTTAATTTCTCTTTCTGAAAGTTCATTATTGGTGTATAACAATGCCACCAATTTCTGAATGTTAATTTGTACCCTGACACTTTACAGAACTCATTTATTAGTTATAATAGTTTTTTGTTGAATTCTTTAGGGTTTTCTATAGTGACTATGATAGTAAATCATCATCCTCTAAAAATAAATCTAATTTTTAAAAATATGAAAGTTCTTTAACTTGGTTTGATGAATATAAAAAGTGATCAATTTGAGGAATACTCGTTAAAAAAGGAAGGGGGAGGACTGACAGAAGGATAAAAATAAAGAGACTAATTTCTACATGGTTCTAAAGAAATATATACAGAATGTGTTGACAATTGACAGGCCTTCTGAAGTGAGTGTGTAAATTCCTAAGGCAAATATTCTAAATTATAACACTTAATTAAATATGAAGTATTGATGCATATGTTTAAAACTTTGTTTCATAATATATGTGTGCAGATGTGATGTATAGTGATTATATATTAAATTGAATCTACATTGATATATTACAACTCTATAGATGGTCAAAGATCAAGATGATACACAACATCATGCATATTAAACTGTATAAAGCATGTCAAAAAAAAACAATGAAAAGAGGAGGCATTCATGGTTAAACACATCAGAAATCTGGTTGATTTGAGCATTAAAAATTTTATAGCAATGCAGAAATGCAGAGAATGCTGTGAAAATTGGCACAGATAATAAAGTGGAAAAAAAGAGGAGGGGTAATACCTCGAGTTATGGAAAACATTGTCCTAGGACTTTTCAGTGAGGGCACGTCACCTCCGCCCACAGAGACCGCAGCGCTGTCACCACAGGCTCTGACTCTGGAAGCCATCTGTCTCTTTGCCTGGCACTGCTGCCACTACCTCCCTGAGGACATGATACTGCACCCACTGCTGCTCTACCTGTCTTGGAAATGATTGCACTTTGTGTTTCTGGTTGTCACTGGCTCCTAGTTCAAAGTCTGGGTTGCTCACCATTACCTATAAGGGGTAGTGTGCCCTTTTTATCCAACAAATCTGTTTAGGAAGAATATGGGGCTTTACGACCTTTTCCTTTCCCAATCCTGCTGATGTCTCCTCTTTCCTTGGGGTGGGGGAAACAGCAGTATTTTGAAAAATTGAACTATTTCTCCTTTTCTGGAAATGCATTTTATTAGCTTGAAAATCATTTAAATTCCTTCCTAATTCAACTAAGATAAATAGCTTGGTTTTTACAAATCTTCTATTTTAGTGCATCAGGTTAAGAAAGATCAGCCAGTTGGACAATCAGGTTAGCTGGGCATTCCTTAATATTTTACAACAGCGGTGAAGCTCTCTCTCAAACCTATGACAGCAAAAAATAAAATGCAATTCAGAAACAATACTAAGGCAGATAAAACAGAAATATAGCTTTTATTTCCACAGAATAGAAAACTTGATAAAGAACACAAGGAGTATCCTTAGAATTCCAGTTATTAAGCAACTTATTCTGAATTTCTCTAAATATGTGTACAGTAAGCAATTTCGCTCAACTGGACAAATTTTTTTTTTTTTTTTTTTAATTACCATGGGTCTAAAATGACACAAGATTATGTCTTGGTAACTAATGTTTTTAACTCAAGCATATTTAAATGAAACGGTAAACTACAATTATTATTACCTGCTTTAGGTTAGCTTTGAAAGGATTCAGAGAATGCCACCCGAAATTACAACACTCTGGCATAAGAATTACTTTCAGCTGAAGGCAAGTGAGGAAAGCGCTCCGGTATGAGCTCTCTGCCCTGTTTGCTGGGAAGCAGAACATAAATTCCCCTTGCAAAAGTGTACCCCTCCTCTCGCTTCTCATGTGAGGAAGGTGACAGCTACCTTATCACTAGAAAGGAGACAGCATTAGGAAAGTCTATACAAACAAACCTTACTAACTAGCTATTATTTACCATTAGTTTCCCCATACATTGCCTTCCATAATTTGCCACCCTAGAAGCTCCAAGTCCTTTTCCTTTATTTTGTCACTTCCCTAAGAAATTATTGATCAGTGTTAAGGTGCTATATAAACCCCAAGCTCCAAACACTCCTTTGAGTTATTCATTGATGAGTTTCTCCCACATGTGTGCACATTGCAGTTGTTAATAAACTTCTATTTGTTTTTTCTCATTATTCTGTCTTTTGTCAGTTTAATTTACAGGGCCCTAGCCAAGGAATCTAGAAAGATAGAGGGGACAATTTTCCTTCCCTATACCTTGGCAGATCATAATAAAATAATGGAAAGAATGCACTGTAAAATATTTTTAAATAAATGGCACACACACACACACACAAAAAACACCTTAATTTAATCATGAGGAAACATGAGATAATAAAAACATAAAAAAAAAAGAGCTGATAAATATTAGAAAATAAAGGAAACTAAGAAGACATGGCAATTAAATGCATTTATACACAGAAAAAGGCCATAGGGAGACAAATGGCAAAATTTGCATATCATCCGTAGATTACTTAATAGTTTCATAACAAAACTATCATCCTAGTTTTGATCATTGTACTCTTGTTAAGTAACATGTTAACGTTCGAGGAAGCTGGATGAAAGGCATATAGGAATTCTTGGTACTGATTTTGCAACTTCTTGTAGATATGAAATTATTTCAAAATTAAAAATTAAATTTTTAAAAATAAATTAAATAAATAAATAACAAATGTTTGTGACAATTTGAAGTCATGTACCTCAATAAAGTTTTTTCCTTGTACATACATTAAATATCTGATGGACTGGGCTTTACTTAGCAAAAACATTCTGTATATTAATGTAAACTTAATTTTTGTTGTTGCAAAATTTCACAGAATTCTAAACCAGTAGTTTATGGGTATTAATATTACTGGACTTTCTATACACAGATAAGCTTAAAGTACATTCAAGATGAGATAAAGATAAATGTATTCTAAAAGTATCACTCATTTTTATTTTCATTAGGTTTCTTAATGACTTTTTTTATATAAAGAATGAAAAACTAATCATGAGCCTTTTTAAAATAAGGTAAAAATAAGATAAAAATATTGAATTTATATACCTTTATTTCTCATAAGATAAATTCCAAACCCTATGTAAATAGTAGATTGAAAAGAACTATAGCTTAAAGGATAAGAATCTGTGGCATGACAGGAGGTTTAAGAAACCTGAACCAATGAAATTATTCTGAGGATACTAACAATGAAACAAATAAGGTGAATATTTAGAGTGTAAAATTTATGAAAATTGTTTTCCCTAGAACAGAAGAAAAAAGCAAAGTTGTTTTCTTTCCCTTAATCTATTTAGGGCAATTTCTTCCATCACATTCTAAGAGCATCAGTCTAATTCTGTCACTTTTTTTTCTATTTTTGTTTTTACTAAAAATCTTAGGCATTAGAAATTGATACCTAATTCACAACTTAGTCATTTAAATGTTATCTTCACATAAGGGTTGTTTTGCCTCTTGAAGGTTCTTCCCTCTCTCCTTTACCCTGGGTCTCAGGAAAAGTTAGGCTACAGTATTTTGTAAGAAAATACAAACAGTGTGCATTTGGTCCCTTGTCCTTCTCTGCTCATTAACATCATTGACTTATCTTATTGTCTTCTGCCTTGAAGAGGGCCTCTGATCATTTATTAAAAACCTATCGAGAGAGATCTGGTACAGATTATGTTTGACAGGAATCCATCTATATTGAAGATACCCCTGGGAGTTTCAGCTGCACACTCCTTCTGACACTATCTGGTAAAGTAATGCTGTTATTCCTCTGCTGGGCCCATTTCTTTGTCCCATGCTGAGAATATATGGTAAGCAGACAGACCAATTCTCACGCAACTCTTGTGTCATCAGGCTGAGGAATTGGTGGCAACTTGTGTCACATAATTTGCAGACATAAGAAATTGAGGGACAAGTGGAGACTGCAACCTGTCCCCTTCCATCTAGTCACACCCTCTGTCTTCTCTCTCCTGTTATTACCTTCCCTCTTCTCTTCCACCCACAGAGGATGCATATCCACTGAAACTGAATTCTACCTAGGAAGGGAGAGTTAGCTGATCATCCCTTTCCTTGGATATAAAACTATGTGGACGGGAAATCTTACTTCCCAAACAGCACTCTAGTTTGGCTAAAGAATGAAACTTCTTTTATGTGCAATAAATCCCTACTTTGCATTTTATTCTCATGTGTAAAAGAAAAAAAAAAACTACAATAGAGTGTCTTAGTCCAATTAATATTTAGTGAAATTAATGTGTCAATTTGGAAAGTATTCTACTATTGTGGGAAAATGACAGCATTGATTCCCCCATACATTTTTTAAAATTATAGATTTATCCGAATATGATTTCTGCTTTCCACAACTTTTCATCATTTCCTCCATCAGTATTCTGGTTATAGTCCCTTATTCTCTCTTCCCACACAATACTATGAAATAATCAGGGGAAATCATTTTCTTGGAGGTTCAATATCCTACTTCAGTTTACAACAATTGAGATTTAGATGTGACGATCTTCTGAGACCATGTAGATAAAGCAGGATGGCTAACGGTTAACCACACATTAATAGGTTTATCGGGCAGGTGTCTGTTTCACAGAAGCTGAGTTTTATTTAGTCTTGACTCATTGAGCCTGAAATGCTTAGAGACACTTCAGGGAACTTAGCTTCCTGCTGTTCCAATGGCAGGGCTCAGTAAATGAGTACCTGAGGTAGATGCCAGCACATGCTGCTTTAGATTGCACAATCACATTTTAAAATCTTACAAAAAAAAAAAAAAAAAAAAACAGAACTAGGCTTTAAAATAAACATGAATATCAGTAATTGACCTAATAATTTGTGGAGCTTTATCATAAAATCACTTAGAATCCTTAACCCTTCCATGTTTTAATACTTAATGTCTACTTCCTTTGCTAATATCACATTTGGATATAGTAGGACATATAAATTTATTCAGAATTAATAGAAACATTTAGATATTACAAAATAATTAACACTTAATGTTTGATCATAACAAATATGACCTTCTTGACATAACTAATATGCATGTTTTAGTAATGCCTAAATTAAAAAAGAAAAAGGTTAAATACATAATCACAATTAACAAAAATATAAACATTTATGACTAATTATGGCATTGAATGGGGAATTACATAAAGATTCCATCTGGAAACATTTTCTTCATAAAAATCAGAAAAGTATCTGAAATATATATATATATATATTTTATATATATATATATATATATATATATATATATATTTTAAATGTAGGTCATTGTCTAATCGATAAAAAAGGTAGACTATCTTTACTTGAATAAGTAAAAGCATGTTAATCATTTTATATATATTTACATATGTATGTATAATTAATTTAATTTATTTAAGCTAAAAACAAAACCATAACAGTTCACTCATTTCTCCAACATTCCACTACCCATACCCCCTGGCAACCACAAATCAGTTCTCTGCATCTATGAGCTTTGTTGGTTTATGAATATAAATGTATATATTTATATATATGTATTTATATATATTTTTATATATATTTAGAATATATATATATGTGTGTGTGTGTGTATATATATATATATATATATAAAATTTAGGTTCCACATATAAGAGAAATATACCGTATTTCTCCATCTGATTTATTTCAATTTGAAGTAATACCCTCAAGGTCCATCTATAATGTCACAAAAGGCATGATTTCATTCTTTCATGGCTGAATAATACTCCACTGTATATATGTACCACAGTTTCTTTATCCATTCATCCACTGATGGACACCTAAGCTGTTTCTATATCTTGTCTACAGCAACTAATACTGCAATGAACATAGAAGTGCAGATACCATGAGTGTTTTCATTTTCTTCAGCTAAATAACCAGAAGTGAAATTGCTGAGTCACAGGGTAGTTCTTTAATTATTGATGAACTTCAATACTGTTTTTCATAGTAGTTGCACCAATTTACATTCCCACTAACAGTGCACAAGTATTCCCTTTTCTCCACATTCTCACCAAAACTTGTTATTTCTAGTCTTTTTGCTAATAGCCATTCTACCAAGTGTGAGGTGACATCTCACTGTGGTTTTGATCTGCATTTTCCAATGATTAATGATGTAGAACACATTTTAATGTATCTGTTGGGGGCATTTTTTCAGATCTTTGGATTGGATTTTTTTTTGTTTTATTGCTATTAAGCTGAGTTCTTTATATATTTTGGATATTAGACCCTTGTTACATAAATGATTTATAATTATTTTCTCCCATTTAGTAGGCTATATTTTCATTTGTTGATGTTTTCCTATGCTGTGAAGAAGCTTTTTAGTGTAATGTGGTCCCACTTGTTTATTTTAGCTTTTGTTGCCTTTGCTTTTGGTGTCAAATCCAAAAAATGATGTCAAAGACCTATGTGAAGGAACTTATCACCTGTTTTCTTATTATGGTTTCAAGTCATGTCAGAGTTTCTACATGCATAATACTAAACAATATTATGCAATTTACGTATTAGAGTAACTATGAGACTTACATTAGTTAATAATACCTGCAATGTACTTAGCAGAGTACCTGGCACATAGTGAGCATTCAAACACTACTGGCAGTGATAGTGTGATGCCACTGTATGGACAGGAAAATGAACAATGTCACTTTAATTTCTAAATATTTATCAACTTTTTCATCAATTATAAATCCTACTTTTCAGTTCATAAAAAATGTGTCATACATAGTTTCAAACTATATATTTTCACTGAAAACCAAATGTGAGGAGGAAATGTGTACTAACAAATAATTGGAAGTAAGTTTGGGACAAAAAAACTGTGGCAATGCCAGGTAAATAACCCCCATCCCCCTCCACAGTGTTGGATAGACAGTGATTATCCATTGTTAACATTTTTCCCAGCGATTAAAATTCTAGGAAATACTATTCAGGTGATAAGAGTTGGTTTCTTCCTGCATTGTAGGATATAACTTACACCCAAGACACCATGCATGGAATTTCCGCCTGTCACTTTTTCTGACTTCATTATTGTCAGAGTAGAGGTTAGGGCAGGGGAACAGATAAAAACAGTTTTGTTCAATTATCCATTTATAAGGATATTAAATCAAATGAAGAAACTAAGGAGATCAACATCGAATTCAGTTGCTCGAGGTGTTAAGTCTCATGAAATCTATGTATTTAATAAACAGTGTTTAAAATCTAGTGTGATGACCAGGCAAATACAGATATTTTTGAGGATTATCTATATTTCTTGCAGGTAAGATGGGATGCCCACATCAATGCCTATATTCATTATTGCCTTTGATTTTGTAAATAATACGGTGTAAATAATACCAATTAATTTTGAAGAATGTAAAAGTTGTATGCCTCTGTAACTATTGCGTACAAGATATTTCTCTGGATAGTATCAACTTCCTTAAATCAAATATATGATCCCAGATGTGCTGAGATAGTATCCTGTCTCAGGATGCAACTCTGTATTCTAATATCGAGAGTTATTTGATGTAGATAAATAAAAAAGTTTAAAAAAAGAAAAACTATTGTTAACAAAACTGTGTTTCCTTTGCTTGCTTTCCTTGTATTGTTGAGGGAATGTGTATATTTACAATAACAGGTGACCTTTTTTTTAAACAGACTTATTTATTCCATTTTTTTAATTTTAATTGTTTATTGGGGTAACATTGGTTAATACAATTATATATTTTTCAGGTGTACATTATCATTTGACACCTGTATATTCTATTATGTGTTTACCACCCAAAGTCATTTCCTTCAGCTACCATATATCTGATCCCCTTTACCCACTTTACCCTCCCACTAAACCTTATACTTGACCTCCTTTACCCTGTCTATCTCCTCCCTCCTCCCCCATCCCACTAGTAACCACTAATCTATAGTCCTCAGGTAACCACTAGCCTATACTATAGTCCTTGTCCATTAGTCTCTGTTTGTCCTGCTCATTTGTTGCTTTTAGGTTTATTTCCCACATATGAGTGATATCATGTGATTTTGGACTTTTTCTGTCTGCCTTATTTTGCTTAGCATGATTTTCTCGAGGTCCATGTTGTCGCAAATGGCAGTATTTCATCTCTTCTTATGGCTGAGTAATATTCCATTGTATATGTGTACCACAACTTCTTTAGTCAATCTTCTATCGTAGGACACTTCAGTTGCTTCCATGTCCTGGCCACTGTGAATAATGCTGCTATGAACATCAGTGTGCAAATATCTTTTCAGATGTGAGTTTTCAAGTCTTTGGGATAAATGTCCAGTAGAGGGATTGCTGGATCATATGATAGATCAATTCTTAGTTTTTTTGAAGAACCTCCATACTGTTTTCCATAGTGGCTGTACCAATTTGCAGTCCCACCAACAGTGTATGAGGGTTCCTTTTTCTCCCAATGTTTGTTATTACTTGTCTTGTTGATTATAGCTATTCTAACAGGTGTGATATGGTATCTCATTGTGGTTTTGATTTGCATTTCCCTAATAGCTACTGATGTTGAACATCTTTTCATATATTTGTTGGTCATTTGTATGTCCTCTAGGAAGAGTGTCTGTTCAGGTCCTCTGCCCATTTTTTGATTGGATCATTTGTTTTTTTGTTATTATTGAGTTATATGAGTTCTTTGTATATTTTGGATATTAGGCCCTTATCGGAGGTGTTGCTTACCAATATATTTTCCCATTTGGATGGTTCTATGATAAAGGGTGACTTTTAAGTTGTATACATTCTTTGACAGTCTAAACTCCAAGTGTTCCAAGATCAGCTACCATTAATGTCATGAGGAAAATTTTCCTTTAAAAAATTAGATTAAAAAAATCCAAAACCAATACTGATATTCATTCAATTATATAAATGATAGTCATTTAAATTATTTTAAAAATTGTTAGGCTATTCACTTGAGTTAAAAGCAAGGGGAAAAAAGGACCCCCTAACCATCAAATCTCTTCCCACGTGGTGCAAGGAATTTCAGAAAGAGTTGGAACTGCTTTCAAAGACTTGAAATTAATCTCAATTCAATTTTGCCGAGGAAGATAAATCATGAGTTCTTCACAAAGTAGATCAGAACAGGAATATGTCAGGCCATCTGAGAAGGAGAAGTCAGTGACCAACTCAAGGAGACAACTGTGTGGTTGGTGGTAGATGATGCCATGGGAGAGGCAGGGCAGGTCACCTCCTGAGCCCCAGACGTGAGAGGAATGTGTCTGGCTCCCTAAGGACCCACTGCTCCCTCTAAACAGAAAAGTTCCCCCGCAGCTGGAACTTGTAACAGCACCAAGCTCCAGCCTGGCCTTGCACCTATAAATCTTGTTAACATTTCACCTGTTTAAGCTCTAAAACACCCAGGATAGTACTAAATTTGCTCTGACATTTCCTCATCTCATGGCAGGTTTAGGTTTCAGTACCTAGACACTCTAGAAGTAACTACCCTCAAATGCCCAAAGTCATAAATAATGATTTGAAATCTTAAAAATCTTTTCATTTCTTCTCCCATGACACATCGAGGTCCTGTTTTTCCTGATTGGAGCAAGTAAAATATATAATTGCTATTACTTACATTTGATATGTATTTTCTTCCCTATTTATTTTCAAGGCACTGAAATTATGTGACATTTTAAAGATGGTACTATTCTGAGACTATATATGAAAGAAAAACTTCAATTAAAATATATTTCTTCTCTCACTCATTTGTTAAAACTGAACATTGTTTCTATATTATGCAAGTCCTGGAAGAGAGGAAGATTTCTATATGTATTTAAGGCAATCACAGTGTCCATTTTAAAATGCTTGGCTTCATTATCTGGACAGTGAATATCCACTGCTGGCCCACAAGCAGCGGAATGGCTTGAAGCTATGCTTTAGAAAGTTTGCACTGTTTCCAATGAGAAACTTAAAAGAAGAAACTGCAACAAATACATTCTCTAGATACTAGTTCTAATTCAGACCCTAATCAACAGAATTCCAGTTTTAATCCTCTCCCTATGGAAGCTATTCTTGTTAAGATTATCAGCGAGTTCTTAATAGCAAAATAAAGTTCACTTCTTCACTTTTTATCTATTTGATATAAGCATCTCATTTGTTTTCCATGTGATTTTTCCCTTTTTCCCAGTATTTACTTGATCAAACCTTTATATATTTCATTTTCTAGCTCTTTCTATTGTTCCTCTCCCATCTCCAATTGCTCTGCATCTTTGCCAGCATTTGGTGTGTTTATTTATTTATATTAATAGATTTTATTTTTTAGAGAACTTTAGGTTTCCAAAAAAATTTAGTGAGATGCAGAGTTTCCATACAGTATCTTCCCATCCCCAATTTCCCCTATTATTAACATCTTGTGTTAGAGACATTTGTTTCAATTGATGAACCAATATTGATAAAATAGTATTAATTAAAGTCCACAGTTTACATTAAGAATGATTCTTTATATAGTAATTTTCTATAAGTTTTGACAATGTTTGATGATATGTATTCAACATTATAATCATACAGGATTTTCACTGCCCTACCCTAAAAATCCCCTGCATTCCAGCTATTCATCCCTCCATCCTTCCCCCTTAACTTCTGGAAATCACTGATCCTTTACTGTTTCCATAGTTTTGCCTTTTCCAGAAAGTCATATAGTTGGAGTCATAGGATATTTTAGTCTTTTTACATTGTCTTCTTTCACTTAGTAATATGCATTAAAATTTCTTCCATGTCTTTTTCATGACAATAGTTTATTTTTCTCTCTGTATAATATTCCATTGTGTATTACTGGTTGTTTATCCATTCATTTATTGAACACTTTGCTTCAAAGTTTTGGCAATTACAAATAAAGTTGTCATAAACAGTCTTTCTACCCTTCAGGTTTTGATGTTCCTCAGGGCTCCCAAAAGGTTTCATCTCTTTTCAATGATTTACTTTCCTTTGATTGTTATTTTATTGTTATTGTTTTATTTTTATTATCATTATTTTTATTATTTTCCTCCCCTGTTCTAGTACAGAATGTTTTTATATGTCTCTTTTATTCTTATCATATGCTGTTAATTTCTTTACATGAATATTTTTACCACCCAATAGCATTTTACTTCAAGAGCTGGAATCATTACATTTGTGTCTTCTGAATTTTAAGCACACAAAAATTCATTAAATAAATATTGTCTGAATTAATAAAGGGCTAAATTAGAAATTGAAATTAGTCATTGGAACAGTACAGGATTAAGGACCTGTAATGGGGAAAATCTGGTTATGAGAGAATTTCTAATTCTGTATATGTAGTAACTGAGCATCTAGTGCAAGTTTAATTGTCTCCATTCAATAAAATATAAAAGCCTTGATAGCAATGACTGTCTTATTTATCACTGAGTTCCCAGGACCTAAGGGAGAATTCTTAGTATTTATACATTCATTCACTGAAAAATTATTTATTGAACACCTACTATGTACCAGGCATAATCCTTTAGCACCAAGAAGAGTACAGTAGTGGGATGGAGCAGGTGAAGGTACTTTGTAGAATAAAAGACATCGAACTTTATAGCATTCGTGATGACGATAAGTACTAAAGAGAAAGAGAAAGCAGGTTAAGCAGTACCAGGTTGATGGGAGAGGGTTGTTATTTTAGAGGTGAAGTAAGAAAAATGCCTCTCTCATAAGGTAACAGTTCGAAAAGAGTTGAAGGATCAAGACATGTGCATAATCTAAGGAGAAATTTTTAGGAAGGGAAAAAAGCCAAGCAAAGGCCCTGAGGTGGGAAAGAGCTAGGAAAGCGTGAAGAACGATCTGGAGGCTGGTGTGGCTGTGCGGGGCGACCTAGGAGCAGAGGAGAGGGGAGAGTGCCCAGCTGATGCGCCACTTAAGTGCTTTGGGAACATTTCAATCCTCCCCCTCCATTTACTACAAAGCAATCCCAGTGATCTTATTAAAATGAACCTGGAACGTGCTGTGATCTTATTCCAAAACCTTTGCTGGCTCCTCATTACTTAGGGAAAACAGAAAACCCTTAAAATCCTGTAAGACCCTGCATAAATTATCCCCTATTTACCTTCAAGTGCTTAGCTACTGCCACTTTTACTTTTACTCTCTACTCTCAGACAACTGGGCCACTTTTTTGTTCTTCAAACATGTCATTTTTTTATCCTACCTCAGGAGTGTTGCTTACAATACATATTCAGACTAGAACCCTTCCCTGTCTTCTGTGGCTTCCTTCCTTCCCTGGCTACTGCCTATGCATCCTTCAGAGGTCATTTTAAATATATTTAATAACTTTGAACAGGTCTTTCATAATCAAACAGTTTATGACCTTCTACAGCACCCAGTAGCAATCTGCTCACTTATGTATTAAATTTTGGCTTCTGTCACTAGTTCATAAACTTCAGAAAAGTAGGAAGAGCATCTGACATAGGATATTACCCCAGTACCTAGTAAGATACTAGGTATACAGTTAATAATCAATTAATTTTTTGATGAATAGATGGATGAATAAATGATGTGTTTTGTTAGGTAAAACACTAACAAACAAAAGCAAAGAAACTTTATGTGTGCTTTTACACAAGGCTGTTAGTATTTTTCTGGAAAATTAATTCTCAAGACTTAACCCTTGCAATAAACTGATTTCTTTCACACCACCGTTTTGATGCCTATGGAAAGGATCGCACTTGTGCTTTGAAGACCATAGGCTTTAGTGATGCAAATCATCATCATCATCATCATCATAATATTAATAATAATAAAGACTTGTTTTATTTTCCTGAAACTGTCATTATTCAGCTAACGATTTTCTATATCTGAAAAGCATATTTATTACATTAACCTGCCAGTGTTTATGATATTAAAGTTGTTCATAGCAGTGTATCTCATTTCATTTCCCCAATCGATGGCCTATAAAATGACATCTAAGACTTTTAAAGCTCAGAAGAATGAATGTAGCAGATAGGGGCATAAGCAGTGATTAATATTTTCAGATACTCTGTTTACCATTTTATGCCAAGTGCCTAGGTACAAAATAAAACACAAAGGTATAAAATAATATTTAAAATTGATTATTGAATTCTATTATCAATTCCTTGAATTTAATAATATCCTTGATGAAAATGTAATTACAAGCATGCATGTATTTCTCTTACCTAAGACAAAAAGGGTTTTTCTATTAAAGTAAAAGCTGCTGGATTCAAAATGGAAAAGTCAATGATACTTTTATAGATACATTAAAATGTTAAAATGACTGATTAAGTATAAGATATAAATCAGTTATTTTTATTTGTGAAACTCAGAAATCCACTGGACTTCATTTGTAAGAATTCTGATGCTAATGTCTATTTTCTTCTAGTATTTTGCAGACATTATCCAGAGTCACCCTCACCACACAGTGATTTACAGGCTTGCCAGTTTTATAAATTCACAATAACTTCACACAGATTTATACAGTAACAATATTATCAGTCACCCCTTCCTTGGAGAAATATTTTGAAAAGTGCAAGTCAATGACTTTAATGGAAATTTCTACCATCATTGAGAAAACTGTTATCGATTTCAAATAATATATACTCCAGTCCATACCTAATCCATCATTGCTAGCTACAGCCTACAGCTTTATAGAAATAAATAATCTCAAATTATTTCAATGGAAGACAAGATATGCTCATATCTGTACAAATTCTGGGGCAGGCAATTGTCAATAATTCTCTTATTCTAAAATGTTATGTTCAGCATATTTATTAGACAGGCATCTTACGAAAAAGTGTGTCCACAGCTGTGTTGAAGTCAACTGGAAACCTACTTTTGTTCTCCTGGCAAATTTGTGTGTCTGGATGAAAATGTAGGAGCTGGCTGCACAAATACAAACTAAGCAGCATATCTATTTACAATAAAAATAGATTGAGAGGCACTTTTCTGCTATATGAGTTCTTGGAGCTTTTCTCCTATAAGAATAACTTCTACTAAAATAAGAATAGTTCTCATTTATGCAGAAGGCAGACATGTTGCCAAAAGAACTAAATCATTTCTTTATTTACTTATTTCTTATAAAAATGTTCATCTGCTACTTTCCTTCCTTTAAGCCTCCCAGTTTTGTCTCTAGTTGGATTAGAACAATTTCAGCAGGGACAAAGTTGTTTAAATTTGGCAATAAGAAGGGTTTATGAAAGTTGTAACTTTTTTTTTTAGGCTATCAATCCTTGGAACGTCTCTTGATTCTATATTTCTCTACATTTCTGAATCACAAAAGTGACTTTATTCATATATCATTTTTCCATTTGTACTAGGAAATGGTTTTTCTAGGCTGTCAGAGATTTTCATTTGAATCCCTTTTCATTTTTTTTCTCTGTTTCCTGGTGATAGGGATTGAATATTTCTTATTTATTTTATAATTAAATCTATCGGAAACATGAATCACTCAGTGTACTTGTTTTGTGTTAAGCCTGTGAATTGTTCAAATAAGTCATAATTTTACTTTCCCCTGAACTGTCCAGGAATTAAAATGGCACTTCTAAACAAAAAGGCATTGTTTCCCCAAATTAAGGAAATCCTTGTTTATATTCCCATATTTGCTATTATTTCTTGTAGCTTTCAAAACATGTGACACTTTCATTGAGATATACTGACATTCTATGCCTTGTCACATCTTAGCACAAAGATCATTCTATGGTAAGAAGAAGATCTTGCCCCTTTAAAAATGTATGCCCTCCAATTTTAGGAACAAGATCAACATCTAGATGTGTGATATTGGGATTAAAACACCTATTGTATCAGGAGTCACTACAGCCTGAAGATGCTTGGTGGTAAAAACTATGGGGCTGGACATTTTAGGGAAGATGTGTGGGCAGCAGTGAAATGGTGATCTCTGTCATGATGGGTCAGATTTAGGAGGAACTCTCAGGAATGCCTGTATTTTCTAATATTCTAAAGCTTTAACATACTTTATATATGCCTTATTTTACACAGGAGCATGATATGCAAAAATGATGAAAGTGGTACCGCTCTTCAAATTGATTACTCCCATCCGCTTACATCTTTCTTGTTTTACCACAACTTCAGGCTGGTTTTGAAATACTTAGTTCCTTCAGACCCCTCATTTCGCCACAGAAACACAGAAGGATTCAATGACATAGGTTCTCATGCAAAGATGAAGTTATCCCTCGCCTCACTTCTCTGTTTAAACCAAACCAAATCGATCAACAAAACCAACCAACAAAACAATTATACTAAAAACAAGACAAACAAAAAACAGCCTAGGACTGGAGCACACAATTCTGGAGCTGAACTGCTTGGGTCTGAATCTTCAATCTGCCACTTTGGACAGTTTACTTAAGTTCTCTTTGTCTCAATTTCATAAGCTATAAAATGGAGCTAATGAAAGTACTTACTTTATAGTGTTGCTATGAAAAATAAATGTTAATATTTGTGAAATTTTAGGACATTATCTAGTACACAGTAACTACTATACGGTGTTTATCAAATACATTTATGTTGTGAAATAAAATACAGTTGACCCTTGAACAATGCAGGGTTTAGGGGCATCAACCATTTTGTATGACTATCCATATATAACTTCTGACACCCTAAAAACTTGCCAGTATTGACAAGAAGACTGACATATAACATAAACAGCTGATTAACATATTTTGTATGTTTTATTTAGTATATATCCTTACAATAAAATAAGCTAGAGAAAAGAAAATGTTATTGAGAATACTGGAAAGAAGCAATAACACATGTACAGTACTGTACTGTATGTGTCAAAACTGTAAGTTTTAAAAATTCCATGCAATTCACACCCATGTTGTATAAGGGTGTGAACTGCATGTCTAGTTTAATAAATTATAAAGCGAACACCCATGTAACTATGTAAACAAAGTCAATAAAGAAAGCATTGTAGGACCCCAGAAGAACAACCTCAACTCCCACCATGCTGCTTCTAAAGGACAAACCACCCTTGACAAATTCCCTGAAAAAGTCAGGTAGCTATTTCTATGCCTTATTAAATTGTCATTTTCTCACTTTCTGTTATAATTTAGTTTTGTATGTATGTACCCCTAAACAACATGGTCACTTTTCCCTGTTTCTGAAATTTACATAAATAGAAACATACTGTATCACACTATTCTGAATCTAGATTAGGTCTGAAAATTTCATCTTACCTTATTTTCATTGCTATATAGTATTTTACGATTATACTCCATTTTACTTATGCATTTGTCTGTTGCTATTAGACATTTGGGTTGTGTCTGGTTTTGCTGTTATGAATAGGCTACTATGGACATTTCTGTCACATGACATTAGTGTATATATATATATATATATATATATATATATATATATACATACATGAATAAGTTGATCTGCTAAGCAATGTGGGATGTATATTTTCACAATAGCAGATAATATGCAGCAGTTTTCTCCAAAGTATTTGTACCAATTTACTCTTCCAAGGCAGATATGTGAAAGTAACCATTGCTCTCCCTATTAGTTATTGTTGGCTACAAATAAGGATCTCTAAAACTTGATGACTTAAAATTACAATAATGAGTTATCATCTCTCACATCTTCTGTGAGTCAGGAGTCAAAGAGCTGTTCAGCTGGGCAGTTCTGTCTCCGTCTCTCGCTGTGTTGCAATCGAATGTCATCTGAAACTCTCATCTCATAAAAGCTCTCCAGAGATTAGAAGGTTCACTTCCAAAGTGGCTCACTCACACGGCAGGGGAACTGGTACTGGTCCTCGGATGGGTGCCTCAGGTAGACGTGGACCTCTTTGTAAAACCGCTCTGAATGTCCCATGAATGGCATGGTTGCTTGTTTCTCCAGAATGAACATTCCAAGAGAGCAAAGCAGACACCTGAATGCCCTTTACGACCTAGTCTCAAAAGACACAAATCACTTCTGCTGTCTTCCATTGGTCACACAGCCCCAGTCCAATGCGGAGGGCATTACGAAAGGGCATTAACACCAGCAAGTAAGGCTTGCTGGGGGCCATCTCGCAGGCTGCATACTACACTCCGCATTTTTCCAACATTCAGTATTGTCAGACATTTGAAACTTTTGTAGTTTCAATTTGGATTTTTCTGGTTATTAATGAAATTAAGTATTTCTCACATTTACTGACATTCATATTTTACCTTTTCTGATTTTTTTAAAATTTTTCTTCTGTGGCCAATTATATATTTTATCATGTGATGAAGTGCTGCTTTTAAGACTCCTGGACAGTGGTTTATAATTTGATTTATAAATTCAAATCTCAATTTTTTGTTTCAAAGCATGGACTGGACATATAAGGATTTTGAAACATGGTAAAATATTATTTATTTCTAGTAGCTGCAAGGCAGAAGTAGTTGACAGCCAAATCTAAAGTAGTTTATGCTGATCAGAGAATTAAAATATCACTGAATTCATATTCTCTACACATTTCTTATGTAAAAGTTTGGGAACAGAGTAAGGAAGAAAGGGATCCAAAGACATCTAATGAATGGATTCAAAAAAACTCACAGAGAAAACAGAAAGCCTCACAGAGCATCCATTGAAAGTAGGTGCAGATCATCCTGAATGATGTAATTATTTCACCTAAGAAAATTACTTTGCAATTGACATAGCCAATTCTCCTCATTACCCATGCCCACAACCCCTAATCTTCTACACACCTATTTCTAGAGGTAGATGTCTGTATGGTTGTTGGAGGAATGCTGGATGATTACTGCCTCCCATATTTCCCCTTACTGGTCTACTGTGCTCAAGCGCTCTGACTCTGGCCAGCAACAGCAAAAGGCTCAGAGGCATCTAGAATCCACATCCATTCTTCTCAGGCAACTAATAATGAGGAAATACCTACAAGGCCATACATGTAGTTTCAGAGAGGGATGTTAGCATAACAGCAGGAGGTATACTAGGAAGATGAATGACATGCTTATGTAACTTACACTGGCCTTCAGCATATGCCTAAACTTGAACTCATAGATATCACTTCTAAGATATGGTAAAATTTTGATGAGCATGCTTAAATATGTGGCTAGGTAATGAAGGGAAGCACAGATGTCTTTATTTTTACTTTTATTTTTCAATTAGAGTTGACATTCAATATTATATTAGTTTCATGTTACAGCATAATAGCTAGACATTTATATAATTTATGAAGTAATTTCCCCAACTAGTACTCACCTGGCACTATACATGATTATTAAGATATTATTGACTATATTCCCTATGCTGGTACTTCACATCCCCATGAATATTTTATAACTGCCAATTTGCAGCTCTTAATCCCTTCACCTTTTTCACCCAGCCCCCAAACCTCCCTCCCATCTGGCAATTACCGGTTTGTTCTCTGTATCTATGAGTCTGTTTCTGTTTTGTTTGTTCCTTTATTTTGTTCTTTAGATTCCACATATAAGTGAAATCACATATTTGTCTTTCTCTGACTTATTTTACTTAAGATAACACCCTTTGGGTCCATCCATGTTGTTGCGAATGGTAAGATTTCTTTTTTATGGCTGAGTAATATTCCATTGTATGTATTTACCACTTCCTCTTTATACAATTGTCTATTGATGGACATGTAGGTTGCTTACATATAATGCCTATTATAAATAAAACTGCAATGAACAAACACAGGGTACATAGATCTTTTTGATTTAGTGATTTGGATATCTTCAGAGAAATATCCAGAAATGGAATCACTGGGTTATAAGGCAGTTTTATTTTTTATCTTCTGCAGAACCTCGACACTGTTTTCCATAGTGGCTGCACCATTTTGCAATCCTATCAATAGTGTATGAGGGCTCTCTTTTCTCCAAATTCTTGCCAATACTTGTTTGTTGATTTGATAACAACCATTCTGACATGTGTGAGGTGATATCCCACTGCGGTTTTAATTTGAATTTCTCTGATAATTAGTGACATTAAACATCTTTTCATATATCTATCAGCCATCTGTATGTTCTCTTTTGGAGAAATGCCGATTCAGGTCCTCCACCCTCTTTTCAACGGGATTTTTTTTTTTTTTTTGATGTTGAATTGTATGAGTTCTTTATAAATTCTGGATTTCATCCCCTTTGCTGTACAAAAACTATTTTGTTATGGTCAGGCATTCAGGCCCTATGAGTGCCAAGCAGCAAAACTGCTGTTTCTTCTCAAAATAAAATTTTACTTCTAAAGAGGGTGTTGGAATGTTCCAAAACTCATAAGCACCACTGTTGTGACTCTCCCACTAAGGACTGACACAAATTCCCCAAATTATATGACTCTCCTGTAGATATCCCAAGCACTATTGGATCCACTGAAACATTAGGGCCAAGTGACAGAAATTCTTTGTGTTCCTATTTATTATATATATGAAGATGAGCAGCAACCAGCAGAATAGTAAGCTCATAAAAAGTACTAAGGGCTGTAAGGGAATTTATTTATTCCAGTAAGAAGGTTATGTTTGGTCCAGCACATGGTAATCCACTGCTTTCCTACTGAATCCATCTGTCTCTGGCAGCATTCAACTAGGGGGTTGAGAGGGGACCACTCCTGCATTTTTCGAGGCTTTCATGATGAGATTAATATCTGAAATACTCTAAGGAATACAACATTGCTTTTCTTATTTTGGTAACTGAGTTCCAGGGATTTCCATTTGTTGTTTCTTATCATATCATTTTATTTAATGGGAAAATGTAAAGTTTCTCTAAAAGCCAAGGGCATATATTTCAACTATGCACTGGGAACCAGAGAACTAACAGACAGATGGTTTAGGGTCCACAGTCAAGCAGATTTAGATTAAAACTGTACCACCTCATCCTTAAAATTGGCACTCTCAGTGATGAGCCAATGTAAAATACTGTCCTCATGAGGGAGTTATAATTCATAGCCATTGCTGAATAATTCCTGCAATGGCTACCGGGTAGCTTTCTTTTCCCGGTGCAATTACTCTAGTCACTGGTCACAGATCTCTTTGGGGAGTGCTAAATGAAGGATTAATAATAAATGCCTCAGGATATCTCCTTAAGAGCATTAAAGCTTCACTTCATTCAGAGGGTTCTGAGGTGTGAAATAATCTGAGTGTGAGATTTGGATGACTTGTTTTTAGAGATCAAGTTAAGAGATATTTATTAATTTCCACCCAAAGAATTCCATGATTAACTAAACACCATAAAGAGGTTGGGCATTAGATAACTCCAGCATGTTAGTCAGTAAATTTCTCTCAGTTATGTGGCTTTCATTGACTTCTATTCTCACGAGATGCTCGCTTGCTAAGAGAACATTTCCCTGACATTATCTCCTACCAGGAAAAACTGTCTTTAAGTGGCATTGTTATTTTATTCCTTAAATATGTTGAGCAGTTGTATTAGTTTCAAAATTAGTTGTATAAATTTTGTATCAGAAAAAACTAATTGCCACAAACTCAGTGGCTTAAAACAACACAGATTTATTCTTATAGTTTTGTAGTTGAGAAATCTGAGGTGATCTCACTGATAAAATCAAGGTGTCTGCAGGGCAGTGTTCCTTTCTGGAAGCTTATGAGGAGAATCTGTTTCCTTGCCTTTTAAACATCTACAAACTGACCTCATTCCTTAGCTCATGACCCTCCTCCTCCTTCTTCAAAGCTAGCAATTACGTCATTGAACTTGTTTCCATCATCACATGTCCTTGCCTTATTCTGACTCTTTTGTCTCACTCTTTCTCCTAAGGGCTCCTGTGTTTACATTGGCCCTACCTGGATCATCCAGGATAATCTATTTTAAAGTGATTTTATTAAAATCTTAATTTCATCTGATACCTTAACTTTCCTTTGTCATGTAGCTTAACATATTTAGTTTCCAGGGATTAGGATATGGACATCTTCGTGGGGCTCATTATTCTGGCTCCACAGCAGTGTTATTCGAGCACTCATCAACCATTCAATAATTACATAACAACATATGTTTTCAGCTTGATGAATATGTCTGAAGAATAACAAAGCAATTCCATGACTGAGCTCTATCTTTGGTGTTAGGAACATAACTCACTTCTTAGCATGGTTTTGTTGTGTTGCACATGGAACTCCTCCTTGAACATTTATTTCATGTGACTGGATTGCTACTTGTTTTAAAGCAGTGGTCTGTATTATTTCAAACACTGGTTTAGTTTATGTCCCCTGAGTCAAGGTCCTCCCTTATCCTCTGACATTTGCTATGAAAACTGTGTGCATTGTATAATCTTACTCTTTAGCCTCTCCGCCTTGGTCCTTTTCTAGCCATTACAGGACAGAGTTAAATAATCATTCCTAGGTATACCTAAATTATATTTGCCATAACTCTTATTATGGCATTAATCCACTGAATCTTATTTTATCCTCCATATTTCTACTATTAATTAGTTCCCTAATCTCAGAAATAACGTATTATTCACCATTCCAGTCACATGGCCTCATACTGCAGGTTGAAGTTAACAGAGGCTTAACTTCTGCAAAGTAATAAATCAGCTATAGAATTATTTAATAGTCAATGCAAAAGCAGTGCTGTAAATTGAGATGTGTAATATAAAACATTTATTATTAAGAGAATGAAAGTGTGTGTTTACTGTTTTTATAGGAGTTCTTTGAAATTAAGGAAAATGTTGAGAATATATAAGATAGCTTCCAGGATGGTATAATGCTCTCTGATTTGTAGCTTTCTGAAAGAAAGTCTCTGTGACTCCTGTTATTTCCACCTAACATATGTTAATATTATTTGAGTGTTGAGGTTAATGTATTTGAACCTTTTTGAAGTAAAATATCATTATTCTGCAATATATCCGAACCTTTTTTAGTTAATTAACGTTATCCTGCAATTTGTATAAGTAAGGTTTCACTTATTAACGACAGAGTTGTACTCATTAAAGGGAGGGGAATCTCAAAATTAGAATGTTATTGATCAAAATTACATTGCTATTTCTAAGTAATTAACATTGATCACATTCTGAATCAAATGAACATTTCACAAATTATTTCATAATGGCCCCAGAATGCAGATAGGGCCCATTTAATTGTTGATAGAAAACCACTGATGTTTCCTAAATTTTGATCATTAAGTGGTTTGCATTAGCTTTGGCTATTAGATATTTTTAATTCTGAATTATTAATTATTTAACTTGATAAATGATACTTTAAGAATTGCTCTTTCCCCAAAAAAAGTAAGTGATGACCATTTTATAAAAGATTTTAGTGAATGCCTCCAGTACCTTAATTCAAATTCCACCAGTAGTATACACACACACACACACACACACACACACACACACACACATATATATATATATACACACACACATACACATATACATATACATACATTACATTTTACATTATATATGAACATGATAAGTATTTATTGAATAAAATTAACCATTGTATGTTAAGTTTCCTGCCAGAATATAGATGGAAGAAACTTCTATTCTTCCAATGAAAAAGAGTTGGATTAACCTCAAATTCATGAACTCATTTTTGAACTCATCAGAAAGCTGTGGTCACAGAGTAAACTGACCCAAAATCTAAGGAGAAACACTGCCTACTGGAAGAGAGGACATGCTAAAATTCACCCAGCTGAGGTAGAACACACCAGTAAGAAGCTGTTGAAACTGTGAAACTACTAGGGGTTGCAGAAATTAGGGGGAATTTGTAGCCTCATGTCCAACATTTCTCTACAAACCTTCCAGGAGCTCCCTGGAAAGATAAAATGCAGCCTTGTGCTGTGTCAACTGTTGTGCAGACATGGAGGAGGGGAACAGCGGCCATATGGTAGGGACAAGTAACTCCTACTGGATCCTTTCCCTCTAACACCACTATGAAACACAACGTGCGTAAGAAATAGCAGCGCCGCTGGCTTTAGTTGGTGAACACTCATTTCGGCTTAGGGACAGAAATGAAGAGGGAGGAATAGAGCTATTTCCTGGAGGAGATGTAGAATTAAGTACTGAGCCAAAACTTCAGGCAGGGAATGGAAAGGAGAACTAAGGAAGCCATATCACCAGGAACCAGTGATGTGGTAGTGCATGTCTCAGACTATTCTTAACTAAAGAACAGAGACTATTTGCCCTCACAACATCACTAAGCCACATGTTTGAATGACAGCAACATACTGCTAGGAGGACAAAAGAAGAATAGCATACAAAAATACTGTCCCTGAGTCACAGCAAAAAAGGAAACCTAATATACAGGATCAAACAAATCTGACTCTGATAAAGCACCAGGCGCCCTAGAGGTCTCTGTCAACTGGAAGACTATGTTGCATTGAGGGAAATCATGCCAAGAACAAATCTCGAATGAGGCCCAACTCCTAAACTAGATTAGCAAAAACTCCTGAACTAAAAGCCTAGCAGGAGGAAAGCTGTGACTATGCTGAAGCACAAAACTATTACCTCAGTGCCCCAATCTACCTACCATGTCTAGCATTCAACCGAAAATTATAAGCCACCCAAAAAGACAAAACAAAACAAAAACACTCCCAAGAGAAAGAGCATTCATGATAACTAGACTCAGATGTGAGACAGATGTTAGAACTATCTGACTATCTAGTAGGGAATTTTATACAACTATGAGTAATACATTAGAAGCTATAAAAGCTCTAGGAGGACAACATGCATGATCATATGGGTAATTTCAGCAGAGATGGAAATCATAAAGAATAAAAAAAAAATGTAGGACTTAATGGAGATGAAGAAAGCCTTCAAGAGGTTCATCGGTATAATTGACATTGCCAAGGAAATAATTTGTGAACTAATGATTATTCAATAGAAATTATGCAGGTAAAAACACAAAGAAATTGTCAGTGTGTGGGGGAAAGATGGCAAACTACATAAAAGCAGGGTTCGTCTCCTCCCAGGTCTGCACTGAAATTACAACCAAATTATAAAAAATCAACATGGAGAATCACCTGAAGTCCAGCTGATCATAACGCCTATGTCTGGTAAGATAAAGGGACCATATTGAAGCTGATCCAGCATAGGCAACAACTATCTGTGGATCACTTTGTAGTATTCTCACTGGGTAGTCTTGAGCAATCAAAAGCAGCGGCTGACCTCAGCCTACAGAGAAGCCCCTTCAAAGGGGCCACAATGCATCTGGAGGCTGGTACCAGACCACAATGGTGCAACTCCTGACTAGTCCCATTAATAATACACACAAAGGGTGGTTGCAACAAGTACACAAGACTGCTAGGGCAAATCCCACTCAGTGGGGTCAGCCCCCACACAACAACACTTACCCTGTGGGTGCAGCCATTTTCCACAATTAGTCAGCCAGAGTATTAATCCCATCCACTGATCTACTAACAAAAATAAAGGTTTTGCAACAACAGAAGTCAAACACAGCTCTTCACTTTAAATGTAAACGGATTAAATGCTCCAATCAAAAGACATAGGGTAACCAAATGGATAAGAAAACAAGATCCATGTATATGCTGTCTACAAGAGACCCACTTCAGATCAAATGACAGTCAGACTGAAAGTAAAGCGATGGAAAAAGATATTTCACGTAAACAGAAATGAAAAAAAAAAAAAAAAAGGCTGGAGTAGCAATACTTATATCAGATAAAACAGACTTTAAAACAAAGGTTATAATAAGAGACAAAAAAGGACATTACATAATGATAAAGGGATCAATAAATCAAGAGGACATAACCCTAGTAAACATATATGTGCCCAATGTAGGAGCACCTACATACATAAAGCAATTATTGACGGACATAAAAGGAGAGATCAATAGTAATACACTTCTAATAGGAGACTTTAACACCCCATTGACACCAATGGACAGATCTTTCAGGCAAAGAATCAACAAGAAAACAATGGGCCTAAAAGACACACTAGAACAGATATATTTAATAGATATTTTCAGAGCATTTTACCCCAAAGCAGCAAAATATACATTCTTCTCAAGTGCACACAGAACATTTTCAAGGACAGGCCACATATTAGGCTACAACTCAAGTATCAATAAATTTAAGAAGACTGAAATCATATCAACCATCTTCTCTGATCATAATAATATGAAACTAGATATCGACTACAAGAAAAAACTGGAAAATACACAAACACATGGAGGTTAAATACAATGCTACTAAACAATGAATGGGTTATTAGTGAGATCAAGGAAGAAATCAAAAGATACCTAGAGACAATGAAAATAAAAATACAACAACTCCAATTTATGGGACATAGCAAAAGCAATCCTAAGAGGGAAATTTATAGCAATACAGGCCTACCTCAAGAAGAAAGAAAAAGTTCAAATAGACAATCTAACCTTTTAATTAAAAGAACTAGAAAAAGAACAGCAAACAAAGCCCAAAGCAAATAGAAGGAAAGAAATAATGAAGATCAGATTGGTACAATATCTATCTGCAAATCAAGTAATATGAAACACCACATTAACAAATCAAAAAATAAAAACCATTTGACCATATCAATAGATACAGAAAAAGTATTCGACAAAATCCAGCATCCATTTATGATAAAAGGTCTCAGTAAAGTGGGAATAGAGGGACCATAACTCAACATAATAAAGGCCATATGTGACAAACCTACAGCTAACATCATACTCAATGGGGAAAGGCTAAAAGCATTTTCCTTAACATCAGGAACAAAACAAGGATGCCCACTTTCACCACTCCTCCTCAACATTGTATTGGAAGTCTTAGCCACAGCAATAAGATGAGAAAGAGAAATAAAAGGCATCCGAATTGGAAAGGAAGAAGTAAAACTCTCATTATTTGCCAATGACATGATACTATATTGAGAGAACCCTAAAGATTCCACCAAAAACCTGTTAGAGTTGATCAATGAATTCAGTAAAGTAGCAGGTCACAAAATAAATATTAGAAGTCAGTGGCATTTTTATACACCGATGATAAACTTTCAGAAAGAGAAATTAAGAAAACAATCCCATTTAAAATTGCACCAAAAACTATAAAATACCTAGGAATCAAATTAAATAAGAAGGTAAAGGACTTGTTTTCAGAAAATTATACATCATTGAAAAAAGAAATTGAAGAAGATACAAATAAATGGAAGCATATACCATGTTCGTGGGTAGGAAGAATCAACATCATTAAAATGGCCATACTGCCCAAAGCAATCTATAGCTTCAATGCAATCCCTATCAAAATACCAACAACATTTTTCAGAGAGCTAGAACAAATAATCCTAAAATTTATATGGAGCTATAAAAAAAACAAATAGCCACATTAATACTGAGAAAGAACAAAGTTGGAGGTATCTCACTACCTGATATCGAACTAGACTACAAGGATACAGTAATCTAAACAGCATGGTACTGGCATAAAAACAGATACATTGATTGATGGAACAGAATAGAGAGCCAAAAAATAAATCCACACCTATACACTCACTTAATATATGACAAAGGAGGTAAGACTATACAGTAGGGTATAGACTCTTTTCAATAAATGGTGTTGGGAAAATTGGACAGATACATGTAAAAAAAAAAAAAAGAAGAAGAAGAAGCTGGACTACCTTCTTACACCATATACAAGAATAGACTCAAAATGGATTAAAGACTTAAATGTAAGATCCGAAACCATAAAACTTATAGAAGAAATCATAGGCAGTAAACTCTCTGATATTACTAACAGGAATTTCTTTTCAGATATATCTCCTTAGGCAAGGGAAACAAAAGAAAAAAATAAACAAAAGGGATCACATCATACTAAAAAGTTTTTGTACAGCAAAGGAAACCATCAATGAAACAAAAAGACAACTGACTGGGAGAAGATATTAGCTAATAATACATCTGATAAGGGGTTAATATCTAAAATATATAAAGAACTTATACAACTCAACAACAACAAAAAAACAATCCAATTAAAAAATGGGCAGAAGACTTGAACATATACTTCTCCAAAGAGGAAATATGAATGGCTAACAGACATATGAAAAGATGCTTAAGGTCACTAATCATTAGAGAAATGCAAATTAAAACTACAATGAGTTATTACCTCACACCTGTCAGAATGGCTATCATCAATAAATCAAAAAACAACAAGTGTTGGCGAGGATGTGGAGAAAAGAGAACCCTCATATACTGTTGATGGGATTGCAAACTGGTATAGCTGCTATGGAAAACAGTATGGAGGTTTCTCAAAAAATTAAAAATGGTTATACCTTTTGACCCAGCACTTGCACTTCTTGGTATTTATCAAAAGAAAACCAAAACAATAATTTGTAAAGAACTATGCACCTCAATATTCATGGTAGCACAATTTATAATAGCCAAGATATGGAAGCAACCTAAATGCCCATCCATCAACAGATGATTGGAAAAAGAAATTATGGTTCACATATACAATGGGATAATACTCAGCCATTAAAAAAAATGAAATCCTACCATTTGCAACAATGTGATGGATGGATCTAGAGGTTTTATGCTGAGTTACATAAGTCAGACAGAGAAAGATAAATACCATATGATTTCACTTATATGTGGAATCTAAGGAACAAAAAGAACTAACCAAAAACAGACTCACAAATTTAGTGGACAATTTGGTGATGGACAGACGGGAGGGGGTTCAGGGGCTAGGATAATGGGGTGAAGGGTTAAAGAAGTACAAATTAGTAGTTGACAGTTGGTCACTGGGATGGGGAGAACAGCGGAGGGAACGCAGTTAGCATTAACATGATGGCTCAGTGGAGGGCTAGGGGGAGGGAGGGAGCAACTGAAGGGATCGTTTTTATGACCTATATAGATGTCTAACCAATGTACTGTATACCTAAAACTAATTTTTAAAACTTAAAATAAACAAACAAACAAACAAACAGAAAATAAAACAAAAAGGTGTCACCATGTGGAGCAAAAGCAGGATGTCCAACAGCTGTGGAACTAAATCGATTGTTCTAACGTGTGTAATTTCATTTCCAGGAGCAGAAAGAGAAAAAAAAAGGAGAAGAAATATTTGGAAAAATTATAACTAAAGATTTTTAAAGTTAATGTTGAAGAGTTCAGCTCCTGTGTGAGTTTTCAGACATGGCTATCGAACGTTATGTAGGCTTCGCCTGGCAGGCATCACAGGGAAAGTGGCTCCCCCCACAACAGCCTCACGTGCAGCCAGAGCCCTGCTGTCTCCTAAGGGAGCTGCAGTCAGGCACACTGGGGCCCCCAAGGCTGGCCACGCTTTTATGCATATCTGCTCTCCTAGCCAAGACACCTCCATTTTAAGGTCTTATCAGGGAAACATACACATTTTCCTCCAGTCTGAGTTATTTTCCACTCCTGGCTCATCCTCCACTTCTTCCCCCTGCTGCTTGGGCCATAAAACCACAGGATTCATTTTTTCGGGGCTCCCTCAACAGTGAGAAGAACCCCATGTCTGGGCTGATCCACTTAACCCTCAACAGATATATTACTCTACTGAGGAAAATAAAACTGGGTTTTCTATCAGAGCAAGTGATCAGAGCTTGGTGGTTATTCCCATTTCAGCTTGCTGCTTTGATCAGCCACACTAACGCCTGGAAAGTCAGCTCTCTCCAGCTCAGCTGAGCTGCAGACAAATAAATGCCAGACACGAAAAGAGGTTCGAGAAGCTCAAAAAATCACCAAGAAAGATAAATGCAAAGAAGCTAGCAAACAGTGTGCCCAAACCTACACATATTACATTGAAACTCCTGAAAACAAAACAAAACAAAAAAAAGAAAAAAAGAAAAAACCATGAAGGCAGTAAGATAAAAAAGAAATGTTACATAGAAAGGAATGAAGATAGGAATTTCTGCTGACATCTTGGGAACTGTCATACAAGTCAGGAAACAAAGGTGTGACATCTTACAAGTGTTTAAAGAAGAAAAAAAAAAGTCTACTTACAATAAGTCTACTTACAGTGACACTCTCTTACAAAAATATAAGACAAAGAAATTCTCAGTCGAACAAAAACCTGGAGAACCCACACCAGCAGTCCTACTACACAATTAATGTTAAAGGAAACTTCTGTTAGACAGAATATGAAACCAGACTAACATCTGAGTCTATAAAAAATAGAGTACATGGTACTGAAAATAAACTAAAAAGGTAAAATTTAATTTAATTTTCTCATTTTAATTGTTTAGAAAACTATCTAAAGCAAATATTGTAGCAATGTATTGTATACATGTATAGTAAGGCATTGTATGTATGTTTTAGTGTACATAAAATTAGAGAATAGAAGAACAATAGCAAAAAGCATGGGAGAAGGAATAAGGAATATAATGTAAAGTCATTACTCTCTAGGGAAAATGAGAAAGTGTTATTTGAATTTGGAGCCTGATAACTTAAACATGTCAATTTTAAACTCTAGGCAATCCCAAAAAACATTTTTAAAAGAGATATAAATAATAAATCAACATAGATGATAAAAAGGAATCATTAAAAAATGCTTGATTAACACAAGATAGAAAAGAGAAACAAAGGAAAAGTAGAACAAAAGAAAACAACTACAAAGTGTAAATTTTAATCTAAATTTATAAATAATCCCTTTAAACGTAATGTTGGAATTGATAGTATTTATTGGAACTTTAACTTTTGGAGGAATTTACAATATATCACCCAATTTAATCACCTTATTAATACTGTGATGCTAATATTACTATTCTAATTCTGTTAATTAAAAATTGAGCATTACAATATCAAGTAAATTCTGTTAGAGCTAGAATTTGAGTGTGTCCTCAAATGAAAAAAATTATTTACAAAGAATTTCAGAACTCTTAAAATTCCATGTTATCATAGCCGAATAATTTTTTTTTAGAAGTATACAATTATGCAACTACTTAAAAACATAAATAAAATTAAGAAAATAGATGACTGACTTTTTGTACAGCATTATTACATTTTATTTTTTTGAAACCAAAGGACTTATAGAAAATAAAACATTTTACTTAAAAACATCAAAGTGTTTTCAAAAAAAGCAAAGGTATAAGTTCTTATAGTGTCTTCTGGGATTGGTGGCTCCTGTTGACTCTCAGTAAAACCACGCCACGGTACGGAACAGTCCCACTCACTGTGAAGTCACATCATTTTTCTAAGGGAAGTTCATAATTCGCAATACCTTTTGAGTTTGTCTGTAACTAGAGATATCCCATAAAATTTCACTGGCAACATATGAGATTAAAATGCAAAGAGAAATCGTTTTGAAATTAACTTTAGTAATAGCTCCTGTTATGAATATTTTATGAAAAGCAGTTCCGCCAATTAGCTCCTAGGTGTGCAGGGACCTGATAGCTGGATGCTGCCTGAGGCACATGTGACATTAGGAAAATAAATCCGCTCTGAAGAATCCAGAGGACATGTTCGAACATGAACATAGATTAAGTCACATAGAAATGAAAGGACTGAAGTATGGAATTCTTTAAAGATTTGCAATGAGATTGTAAACTCAAATCTCAGTCGCTCAGTCTGTGTGATTGCTTGCATATATGTGTATGAGAAGACTCGGGGCAGATGTTGATCTTTTATTCTCACCTTATCGATTCTCTTCTCTTTGAATTTATCATTGGTTCCTTCGAAGTAAATGCTCACTGGGGTTTAGGTTAGAGATGAAAACCGGACACATAAATATGTTTGTGAAATTCGGTATCAGAAGATTTGGCAAATGATTGTTTTCTATTTGAATCTTCTCAAAATCTATAGCTCTCATTGGCTTTTGTACTGGTAACTAGAGAACTGATTTTAAGTTAATCCACAGAAGTCTATGGTCATGTAACCATTTCAGATGTTTTATATAACTTGCATGTTTTAAAAATTGCAAACTTAATGACTCTATGAGATTTTTTTTTCTCACCATTATACTGGAAGAATCAGTCATTAAATATTTCCATTTTTTGTAAATTTTTTTTGGTGTGTTAGAATTCCTATTTTCTGAAGCCACGTAATGAATCCAGCTTTCATTTCATCTTGCATCTCCACCTTTTGTATCGATGCAAATTATAGTTTAACATTCCAGGTGGTTTATGCATTGCTCACTCAGCTATATCACGTTGTCTGACTCCCAGGAATTATCATTCATCTATGCCTTAATGTACATAGCACTCTAAAGTGCAGCCATAAAGAAATAGTGTCCTCCTTTTTGTGAATATTATTGGAAAAGGACAGTACAGTTCAATGGAGAAAACAACTACGAAGATGAAATCTACCATACATATTTTTAAGATCCACATACTCATAAATTATTTACAAAACTCTGCCATGTATCATTTAATACATTAAGGGGCTGGGGATACACTGAGTAAATCAGACACAGCCCTATGGCTCATGAAACTTGACGTCTAATTGGAGAAAGGTCTTAATTCACTGATTATATAAATATATAACTTCCTACTCTGACAAGTGCTAAAGAGGAGAATCACAGACAATTGTGAGATAATATGATGGACATTAATATATTCTGATTAAGCATGACTTTTTTGATAAAATAGCATTTGAGTTAAAAAATCATATCAGTTCATTAAGGGAAATATTCATGTAAAGTCGCTTTTCACATACTTTGTACAAACGTCTTATGTACTACTGAGTTTGGAATAGTAAAGTATAAAACATTACATGAATAAAACATGGGAAACAAGTGAAGCTAATGAGCAACAATGAGAGGTAGACAGAGTCTAAACAAAATAGGGCACAGAACCAATATTAAAGATTTAGATCTCTACCTGAAGAGCAATGGGAACCAATTAAATGCTTTAAGCAGATGTTTAAATAAAGTTTAGAAAGACCAGTTTTTCTGGACCCTTCAACAAACTCCTATTAAGCCTTCTTTTCTTATTTCATATATGGCATTTTGCTTCATATGTATTTACACATTATGGGCTAAGTCCATTTCTGCTAAGATGATTCCTTATTAATACCAATCAAAGTTTTCACTTGCTTTAGAATAGGAGTCACGGCTGGCTATGAGAAGAGGAAATCTTTTCATTTTATTTACAGGACATTATTAAATACTCTTCTAATTTTTTTTATTAACCCTAATCCTACACCTTAAAAATTGAAAAAAAAAAAAAAAAAAAGACACAAAAGAGCTTGAACTTGCTTATCACAGCTGCTTTCCTTTCTCCGTACATGGAGAGAGATCATACTTCCCAGTACCCCTTGCAGCCAGGTGACTATAATAATGGTATTAGAGTAAATGAGATATGGGCAAAAGTGACATGTTCCCTCCCTGGTCCAATCCATAAATATATCCAAAAATCAATCACTCGTGTACTCTATCCTTTTGCCAACCTGATGGCTACTGATTAGGGTGACTTTGGAAGTAACATGTTGTCAGTGACAGACCCCCCCCCCCCACCACCACCACCTTGAATAGAGATGTCTTGGTTTATATGATTATAAATGTATATTATATTTAAGTAATACCCATTTTTGAGTCAAAAGTCTCCCGATTTTCCTCTCATAGCATAATGCCTTTTTATAAAGTAATTTTCAACATGTCAACTGTATGTCAAAAGTCTGAAAGGATATCAAGCAATTCCTCTGGAATGGCTAGATATAACCCTCACTTAGAGAAAGCTACGGAGGCAGATATTCATTCAAGAAGTACATGTCAAAAAGTACTGACTAAAAAGCAAACAAACTGAATTAAAATCCTTGAAATTGTTTTACACTCTTTATATTTTTAAAAAGCAGTACATAAACATAGGAGAGTTCATTATAGCATAACTACTAAGTTTGCAAAGTGGAAATGTTTGAATTAATAGGAGAGGCTCTTTATTAAAAGTCTTGAACTCTCTAATGTATTAATCTATTTTCCTCCTATAGTTCAAATCCTTAAATATATTAATAAAAATTTAAAGTCCCTATCTTTATAGTCATGGAAACAAAAATCACTAACGTCATTTTTATCAATTATTAAAAATACTCTCAGTTCTTAATTATGAAGATATGTAAACATTAACAATCAGAACTTGATCTCTGAAATTATATATAGAAAAGTTTAAATAAGGTTTGTCTAACATATATAGAAATACTCATTATTTCAAATTAATTTTTTGTCACTTGTACCTTCAAGTAGAAATTTTGAAGATTGTTTCTTCTTTTAAATATTTCAATCCATTTGGACATCCATTAGTCCGTTCTCTATATATGGTGCTCTTCTCCTGAACATTCTCTACTCTTCACAAATTTATTTAATACACTCTCCCAAGACCCAAAATTGGATTTCCTCTTATAAATTAATATATCTATTTATTCAAATCCTATTATTTCTGTCAGTTGCTGGCTTAATAAACATGTTTTAATGATGACCTTCAATCAGGTCAATATTCTAAATAGGTGTCTCTCAAAATTGAAGGAGTCTTTTAAAATGGCATATTCCCTTCCCAGTCTGTATATAGTTCTAATACAATATTACTGGGAGAAATACCTTTTAACCCTTCCCTATTTTCAGTATCACACAAGAAGAATAAGAAATAATATTGACTGGACTATTCTTTATGTGAATAATATGAAGTCAGAAAAAATAATTAAATAATGTGCCCTTAAAACAAAATAATTTACTTGGCATGAATTTTAGTCATCTTTATTTTTAAAATAAAAAATACCATTACCATGTACAAAAGTTAAAATAGATCAAACACCAAATGCAAGACCTAAAGCAATCAAACTTTTAGAAGAAACATAGGACAAATGCCTCAAAACACTGAATTTGACAATGATTTATTGAATATGACACCAAAGGCACTGGCGACAAAAGAAAAAATATATAAAATGTAGTTCATGAAAGTTAAAAAAAATTGTGTGTCAAAGACACTATCCACAGAGTAAAAAGGCAACTCCATTCTGTGGAGAAAATATCTGCAAATCTTAAATCTAATATGGGATTAATAACCAGAATATATAGAGAACTTCTAAAACTCAAAAATAACAAAAACAATTCAATTAAAAAATAGTCAAAAAACTTGAATGGACATGTTTCCCAAGAATATATACAAATGGCCTATAAGCACATGAAAAGGTGTTTAACAACACTAATAATTAGGGAAATGCAAATCAAAACTACAATGAGATACCACCTCACATCCATAAAAACGGCTCCTGTCAAGAAAACAGTAGTGGTGGTGGGGATACGGAGAAACTGGAACCTTTGTGCACGGCTGGCGGGGATGTAAACTGGTACCAGCCACTATGAAAAACAGTACAGCAGTTCCTCAAAAATTAAAAATAGAATTACCATATGATCTAGCAATTCCAATTCCGGATATACACCCAAAAGAATAGAAAGGTGGGTCTTGAAGCAATACCTGTACACCCACATTCAGAGCAGCATTATTCACAATAGCCAAAAAGTGGATGCAATCCAACTGTCCACAGATAGATAAATGTATAACCAAGGTGTGGTATGTATGTAAGTATGTGTATGTATGTGTGTGTGTATATATATATATATTGGAATGTTATTCAACCTTAAAAAGAAAGGATATTCTGCACTATGCTGTGACACGGATGTATCTTGAGCATATTATGCTAAGTAAAATAAGCCAGTTACAAAAAGACAAACACTGTATGATTCCACTTATATGAGATACTGAAAGTAGCTAATATCAGAGACAGAAAGTAGAATGGTGGCTGGGGTGGGGGAAAAAAGGGAAATGCAGAATTATTGTTTAATGGATATAGAATTTCAGTTTAACACAACGAAGAGTCATGGAGACTAATGGTGGTGATGGCTGCACAACATTATGAATGTGTTTAATACCACTGAATGGTACACTCATAAAAGATTAAGATGAAAATTTTGTTACACATATTCTACAATAAATATTTTTAAATACTCAGCAGAAAAACAAAACCAATAATTTATTGAAAAGAAAATTAAATACTATTTCTAAAGAGATATGAGTCTATTCCTAAAACAATATTTGTGGTTTAGAAATATAATTATATTATTTACTATTATAAGTAAATAGTTTAAATAATAAAGCATGACAGGGCATGGTTAAGGAAGGTAACAAATGCCTAGGAGCTTAATAAAAATGTATTTTTAATGTTTTCCCAATATGTTATCATTCATAATTATAGGAAGAGGTGTCTCAGAGTGCCATATCATAAGTTGAAAATGGAGAATAAATTATTACTTTTAATTAAATCACTTCTTACCTGATAATTAATCAAAAGTTGCTTCAATCTTTCATGGAAAAAATAATTTGAAATTTTATTATAAACTATAGTATTTCTCTGTAAAATAGTAGCCCAAATAAGCTATAATTTTCAAATTACCAACATGTATTGGTATTTGCTAAATGGTTTAGATCTGTCATTACTTTAAGCTACTGTAACATATATGAAAAATAAATTATGAAACAAAATTAAAGTAAATAAAATCTTGTAGTGTTCTACAAAGTTGATAATATAGTTATTGTGGAATGATAACTGACAGTCTTAAATAAGTTGTCATTTAGATTGCCAGGTGGAATCCTTTATTTTTCATTGTTTATGCCACTAAAACAGGGAAAAGCACATTTTTTTACATCTGAAGCTGGAATCTTAAAAAAAAAGTTAAGTTCTATACCCACAGATTGGTTCTATTACAGGTTGTTGAAAGAGGTCCTTATGAAAATATTTGTCATGGTGTAATAAGTGTATGTGTCAATAAAACAATGTGACCAGTCTAGATTCTTCCTGTTGCTTGCCTTGGCAATCCACCTCGCTTTGAGCAACAATGGCAATTCTTTTAGCCTTACTCATCTGGAAGATGTGAAAAAAGATCTATAGCTAATTAGATAAACTATTTGCAAGCGTACTGTGAAACAGTAAGGAATTCAACCTAAGACAGTATTGTTCAGTTTTATAAAGCCCAGCAGAAGGTTCATGTACTTCTTTTTTACTTTGTGTACTTTAAATTAGCGCTATAACATTTTTAAAGTCAAGCTTATTTAAGTGTAATTTATTCAGTTCTATGAATTTTGATAAACTTTTCCTATCATTTTTCATCACTTTCAGGATATACCAATCACCTCAGAAACTTTTGTGCTTCATTTAGTTAATTATTCAACTGCTGAAACAAGTCATCTTTTCTGTCCTTGTAATTCTGCATTTTCCAGAATGCTGTAGATGTTGAAGCATATAACAGATAGCCTTTTGAGTCCAACTTCTTTCACTTAGCAATATACCTCAGATTTATTTATGTTCTTGAATAAGTTAATTTATTCCTTTTTATTGCTTAGTATACCATTGCACAGATGAACCAAAATCTGTTTATTCATTCCCAGAAAATGGCAGTTTTAGGTAATTATGAAAAAAAAAAAAACTATTAGCAATATCCATTTACAGATCTTTGTTTTGGATATATGTTTTTACTTCTCTTGAATAAAGACTTAGGAGTAGAAATGTGGGTCATATAATAAGTATGTGTTTAATTATAAGTAACTGAAAACTGTTTCCCAAAGTATGCCATTTGTATTCTCACTAGAATGGATAATTCCAATTGTTCACACCCTTACCAATAATTGGCATTGTCAATTTCCAAACCATTATAATATATGCTGAATCTCCTGTTTTAGATTTTCTTATTCCTAATAACTAATGATATTCAGCATCTTTTCATTTGTTTGTCATCCATCTCTCTTCTTTGGTGAAACTGGTTCAAATCTTTTTGTTCATTTTTCTTTTTTAATTAGCTTGTTTTCTTATTACTGAACCAAGAGAGCTCTTTAGTCTAGAAACCAAATACTTATCAGATATGTGTTATACAAATGTTGCTTTTTAACTAAGTCTATACTTTTTCTTTTCATTTTCTTAAGTGTCTTTCACAGAGGAGGAGTTTTAATATTAATAAAATCCTACTTACCAATTCACATTACATCTCTTTCATAAAAACAAACTTTGAAATTTCAACCAGATGCCCTGTTCCCAGTGACATCTTGTGGAAGAGCTAGTTGCCTTGAAGCACAGCCAGTCTCGGACAGTGAAGCCTTCCTTCTCTAGTCCAGACAAATAATCAGGTAATCTAAGAGTGATATTCTCATTAATATCTTGGTATTGAAGCTGCAGTCATCCACTGAATAATCTTTTTAAACTGTAACTTACACATAAATTTATTTTTCATCTGTAAGATAGTTATTATCACCCAGGTTATTCAGCTTTAAAGACAGACCACTTCCTTAGGAAAAGGGTCTAGATCGGTGATTCTCTCACAGCAGTCCCTGGACCAGCACAAATATCACCTGAAAACTTGTCATAAATGCAAATTTCTTAACTCCAGGCCAGAGGTACTGAATTAGAAACTCTGAGGACATAGCCGAAAAAAAATCAATGTTTAACCAACTTCCTATGTCATTATTTTGCATGCTAACGTTTAAGAATCACTGATATAGGGATAGCTGTATTTCTCTTCAACAAACCATTTTTCACCATTTCAGCCTTGTTTTTGACTGAAAGCATTTTTTCTTGCTTTGGAATTAATTTCTATGAACTTAAATAATGTATAGTATACAGCATTTCTTAATAGTATAAGTTATTGAAATTTACACACAAATTTTACTTTTTAAGAGTCAACTCAACTGCTTTACTAACGAAATATTTGTATCTGCTTCTCTGGAAAAAATTGTGATCAAATGTAAACAATATATTGAAATTTCCCCCTATAAGTCTCTGTAACTTTGGAGGACATCAGTAAACTTACAAAATCATTATCAACTTAATTCACTTTTTTGAATTCTAATGCAAAAACAATCGGATCACCATATACTGATATAAAATGTGTGTGTGTGTGTGTGTGTGTGTGTGTGTGTGTGTATTAAAAGATCTACTTTGGTTAACTTTTTCTGTCATAATTTAAATTTCATTTTCCTTCTATACATTATTCAAAACTATTTGTAGTTAATTTGTTTTTACTATTTTATCTTTACATATGGATTTTATAAGGATAATTTTCATGGCAATAGACACAGGTTTTCAGCAAATTATAGCTTTGAAGTTCCTGTGCCTTTGGGCTTGTGTTTTGGGTTATTCTATTAACCCTACAGGAGATTTATATTTAGTTTTTTATTGAAGGATTTAATATGAAAAACAAAAGTAAAGATCAAATTTTAATTAGGTCAGATAGGTCTTTCTCTCTGAGATATTAAATCTATAGACATGTGGTTATATCCTAGGTTATAAATGAATCATTTAAAACTAAATCAAACCAATTATTTCTAGATATGGTTGATATTTAAAGGATAATGTTTCCCACTGGTAAAATATATCCATTCATATTTCTCTTCACAATTATTTTCTCCATTAATAAAACTATTGTTTATCGCAAAGCAAGAAAATCAGATTATATTTATACTTTAATTATTATAGATTAAATGCTTTATTTTTTTACCTTTACATTTATTCCTTTTTAATTAAATTTATTGGAGTAACATAGTTAATAACATTATATAAATTTCATGTGTACAACTTTATAATTCAACATTTTATGCGCCATTGTGCGCTCACAATTGGAAGTCTAATCTTCCATCACCATATATTTGACCCCCTTTATCTTTTGTCCTACTCCCACCTCCCTTCCCTTCTGGTAACCACCATTCTGTTGTATCTATAAGTTTGTGTTTTTGTTTTCTTGTGTTCATCTGTTGCTTTTTGTTTTACATCCCACATATAAAGGAAATCATAGGGTTCTTGTCCTTTTCCGTCTGACTCATTTTATTTAGTGTGATACCCTCAAGATCCATCCATATTGTTACAAGTGGCAATATTTCATCCTTTCATGGCTGAGTAGTATTTCATTGTGTATATGTACCACTTCATCTTTATCCAATCATCTGTCAAAGGACTCTTATGTTGTTTCTATGTCTTGGCTACTGTAAGATAGAGTACCTCTATATTAACTGTAGCATTATTCATGATAGTTTGGATTCTTATTCCAAACACCCTCACAGAATACTGAAAGTCACCCCTTTATAATCATCACATTTATATATATATATATACACACACACACACACACACACACACACACACACACACAAAAAATATATATATATATATGTATACATATCTCTTTTCTATAAGCCTGGAAGCTGTACGCTGGAAGAGCACCTAAGTTGGTCTTGTACACAACTGCATTCTAAGTACATGCTTGAAAACTGTAGGCATTAATTGAAAGGCAGTTGAATAAATAAACAAAAAATCTACAACAGAGAAATCAAAAGTATTTTGTTGAAGGAAAACATAGCTGTTAACTTTATTTAAAAATTTACCAAAATTTAGAAGTAAATGGTATATTTTAATATTCTGAAATTAATTCTAGTGCGACTGGGCTGGGGCTCATAGCTGGCGAGGTAAAAAGAATTTATAAAACCCTGAAGAAGTTTGAGATGGAGTAATAATATTTCCTAGAGTTTAGAAGTATAACGTCTTTCAGGTACATATATTTTTTTTTCAAATTTTAATGCTGTTATTTTTGTTATTTTCAGACTTTAGTGTACCATACATATTTGTATATTTTTATTTCTATGCCCATAAGTAAACATCTCTAAAATTCCTCTTTTAATAAAAATGTTTAAATAGACATACATAGATATATTTTATCTTTAGTCAATGACTGTTTAAGTTATAATTTAGTTGCAGAAGTTGTCAATATTCTTTTGCATGCCATCTCAGGCTTCATAGGCAGTGAGTCCAAGAAACAGGAATCCTATTACAGAAATTTGTGCACATTGCCTTACACCTATTAAATACTAAATATGGTTAAAATAAAACTTAGTAAATTTTTATTCAGTAAATGTTTCTATAAATATCCAGTCCTCTAGTAAATGACTGTTTTCAGGATACATCATAAATCTATTTTTTCCAGCCTTTCATCCTTTAAAATACTGTTGCCAATAATTTCTACCCTCCATTGTTATTTGTCTAATCTATTCAGAGATGGTATATATAGGGCAATAGAAAAAGAAAGGCAGAAAGAAAAATTAATCGCATACTTTATCTAAGAATGTAAAATTATTAAATATTTCCTTAAAGCTGAGCCGGGTGCATAAATTCATAAGGTTTGTGGATAGACATATTGATTTTTCAATCTTTTCAGTCTTGTGAAAGTAGTGATTCTCATACTCCTCAACACCTTTTTCTATTGACTCTATAGATCTTACTGCTTGAAATATATTTTTGATCTTCAATTTTCATGTATAGTTTATAGTAATGTTTCTTATATTAGTATGCATCATTTATTTTATGTCTTTGTGTTTAATATTCTGATGAATACTGAGGAGGCTTTAAAAAAGCATTGTATTTTTTAGTACTATTTTACATATGGAATAAAAATTTCTATACCTCTTTAGATTATAAAAATTTCTAGGAACAATATGTTTAAAAGAATAGAATGTAGTATTTGTGTGCAAACTAGTTAATTCCAGATACATTCAGTGTCTCACACAAAAAGTTTGCATTAATATACTTAGAAAAGATTGTTATGAAGAATTGAAATTCAGATAGAGCTATGTACTATAAATAACTTTAGGGTTTTTTAATTTATTGGGGTGACATTGGTTAATAAAATTATATAGAGTTTAAGTGGACAGTTCAATAATACACCATCTGTATATTGCACTGTGTGTTCACCAAAGTCAAATCTCCTTCTGTCACCATATATTTGACCCCTTTACCCTGATGCGTCTCCCCATCCCCGCTTTCCCTCTGGTAACCACTAAACTATTGTCTGTGTCTATGAGTTTTTGTCTTGTTTGTTGCTTTCAGTTTTATATCTCACAAATAAGTGAAATTATGTGGTTCTTCAGATCATCATGCTAAGTGAAATAAGTCAGAAAAGATTTTTATTTTTTAATAAAAGAATTCTTTTGAGAGATAATTTGGTTCTAAGGTGTTTTGGCTGATTTAATTTTAAGCATGATTTAAAAATGCACGAAGTTTAAATTAATTTTTTTGAAGAGGACATTAAATAGACACAAAGTAACCAAATGTCATTTTATCCACACATATTGATTGTCACGTAAATAAATTATGCTCAAGTCAAAATGTAATCCCTTTATGGAAACTTTTTTCTGAGAAAATGCCTTTGGTAAAAGGTTTGCTGTATTTTCTAAGTGCCATAAGCTAAATTCATTCATTAAATGAAACTTATAATACAGTCTTACATATTTTTTCTTAGATAGTAGGTTTAAAATGAGTGGTAATGTTATACTTTAGCTGAGCTCTGGAGTTTCAGAAAAGAAGGGCTCTAAAGAAACCGTCCCACCCTTCTGCACTCCACAGGAACACACTGTCCTCACATATTCTAAGAACTAACCACCTTTGCCCTTCAGGACTCACTGTCTATTCCTCCTGTAACTGACCTTAGACTCAGTACTAACGCTCTTGCTTGTACTAACTCTTATGATCCTTTTATCTGAGATGGTCATCAATGATGTATGTTCTCTCTGTTGCAATAGTGTACATAAACTGCCTCCTCACTGTCCAGAACATACTGACTTTGACAAGAGAAAGAGAGGTTGCAATTTTGCATATATTTTTATTCTTTAATTTATGAATTCTTTTGTGCCTTACCAAATGGATGGTAAAATGCAATTTTACGTATGTGCCCATTATTTACCTTAAATAAGAGCAAGTAATAAAAACAAGAGAAATATTAATTTTCATAAACTTTATATATGTGTAGTACATAAATGCAGATACAAAAAAAACTCTTATTTAAAAAGAGATTAAGTTGAAATAAGCTATTTCAATTTCTTCAACTAATTATGAATTTTTTAAAAAGTCCAAATAAAAGGTTTTAAAATCTTAATACGTTTTCGTTTGGGTGCAGCAAAATCATTTTCTTTAAAAATGTTAGCACCGCAAACCATGTAAGATCCTAATGAATAAGTTAAAAGAGTAACAAGTTCAGAAATCTTTGTCCATTTTAAAAGTTATTTTTTAATTTTCTTGTGGAAGGAATATAGAAATAAGGCTCAGGTTCACTCAGTGACATGAAGTCATACTGAGGATACAGTTTCCTCCTATGGAAGAGATTATAGTGAAAAGGTGGATTTCCTATTCATCTTTGTACTTAAACTTTAACTCTCAAAAAAGAGAAACGCTCTGTCTCAGGACACCTTCCTCTCTCCTAGCAACCACAGTATTGGCATTCAGGTGGTTGATGTTCTAAATTATCTTTTAAAAACAGAGATAGAACAAGACAAAGAAAAGTGTTACAGTGAAAATATATATGGGAACAAAATACCTATGTAATGTGGAAGTCTGCATAACTACAACCATACACACTGGAGGGGGAAAAATCCCAATAATTCGATAGACTTAAAAATCAATTCCTACAGTGTGTTCTCAGTCAAGTTCAATTTTCTCTTCCCTTAATCATATATCAAAATGATCTAAGGAAACGTTTCTTACAGTTGGCAAAGCAACCATAAGTATAAATGATAATCAGTACATGGAAATCACTTTCACACATTTTTGGAAAATTTACCACTAAATGAATAGAGTATCCAAAATAAGGGGATAGGGCTTGCATAAAGAAATAAGTCCAAGAAAGAGGCAGAGTCACTGTACCAAATGCTTTGAGAAACAAAATATGTTAAGGATTTATAAGTGGCTATTACCATGTGACTTATGGAAGTTTTTGGAAGCTTGAAAAGGGCAGTTTCAATCTAATAAATGCCTGAGAGTTGGGTTAAGAATTGAATGGTGGGAGGAATACAGACATTAAAAAAAAAAGATAAATTTTAGTATTTTGCTGTGTTGCAGGGCAAAAGGGGTAGTACTTGGAGAAAATATGTGACCAAAAGAGGTTTATCTTTATGGACCACAGAAATTGCAACATGTTTATATATTGACAATAAAATAATAACAAGGAAACATTGATATTGCAGGAGAAAAAAGAAATTACAGCATATCTCACCTTATCTTTTAATCATTCTCAACAGATAATCTCTTCTCTCAGCCTCACATCCATTTACTCATTCATTCAACAACTATTTCCTGAGCACCTACTGTGTGTGTGTGACCTTGTTCTGGCACCTCAGCTATGCCACTGAATAAAATGGACAACACCTCTGGTGCCTCAAAGCTTACATTCTGGTTACAGAAGACATGTTATAAGAAGTAAACCTAATAAGCAGATAAAAATATCTTATTTAAAGGTAATAACTATATGAATAAAAAAGGAAAAGTAAAACAAGTTTAAGGGAAATCAGGCTTATGAGGAAATGAATTATTAAATAGTCTGGTTAATTACAGTCACCCATAAAAAAGTAAAATTTGAATAAAGACTTGAAAGAGGTGAAGAAGTTGGCCATAAAGATTAGGGTATTCCAGGCAGAGTTCTAGTGCATAGACTCAAACGTGGAAGTGCACCTGACTAGCCTTCTGGAGCAGTAAGGAGATAATGTGCCTGGGGCAGAACGAAGGGAAAGAGCAGTAAGACAGCTCACAGAGCAGGCCCCTGCATGGCATG
>CM053517.1:29273222-29479566 GCA_028627145.1 Eidolon dupreanum | reverse complement strand
AAACAATTACACAGTTTCTTGCCTCCATAGGTCATAAAATCCTCTCCAACTGGCTGGAATCTCAAGGGTTGAGCAACAGTACACAAATTTGCTGTAAATTAAGTTATTAATATAAAATCTATAATACAGGTCATTGGATATTTGAATATATACCCTATAACAGGAAAGAGAATTCATCTCCTATGTGACATTGAATGCGGGTTACTAATCGTGGTATCTATAGATTATGAATAAAATGGAATTATAAACTGCTCCTCATGGAACACACAGTGAACACAGTACATCAAGATTTTCTGCAAACAAATGTGGATATTCAATAGTTATGCAATCAACAGTATTGTCTCTTTTATACTGTAAACACATGAAGTGTGGGGACCCACACGGCACCCCAGAGTTGGCGTAAAGATTATTTTAAGATAAAGACATCTGAGATTCAACAGATCCTGAAAAAAGTCTTTTCAGAGTTTCCCTTATATGACTAAAAGCAGAAACTGTGAATTGAGGCTACATAAATTCTCTCTCCAGGGGAGTTTTATGGCCTGGAGGAAACAGAGAGACCATTCATACCTGTGTAGACAAATATTATCACAAGGCTTCTGATCTCCCATCTGTTCTTGGAAAAATTTATCTTTCCTAAAGAAACCTATTTATTCTTCCCACAGAAGCTTTTTCTCTCCCTTCCCCTCTTCCTCTACAGCTTTAGGTATATAGATTTTAACTTTAACCACTTAATGAACCAGCCACTTCTTTTGTTGGCTTCCCCATGCATTCAAAATAAAGCTTTTTCTCCTGTTCATCTGTCTTTTGTCAGTTTAATTGGCTGGTCCCAAAACTGAATCTAAGACAGTAGAGGAAAAGTTTTTTCCTCTCCAACAGAAGGCATCCAAAACTCACATTATAGTGATTATAAGTATCCAGGTATTATGGACTCCAGAGACTTCTCATGTGAAAAATAGTAATAAAAGTAACAATGTTCACTTTATAGTGTCATTGTGAATGTTAAATAAATTTAAAGCGCTTATAGTAACTGACAAGAAGCAACCATTAAATATGATATTCATAATTTTAAAGTTCTTAAATGTCAAAGATTTATATACATCATTTAAATAATATTTTTTTCTTTAATCAAGTGACAAAAGATGACATACGCTTTGGGAGCTGTGACTCTGGAAGCAACAGTTGTCAGGAAAAAAAAAAAAACTGTTCAATTATAGCGTGAAGGAGGCCATGGCTATTGGACACACATGGAGAAATGTTTCCTGAAGTCGGAGTTACTCATCCAGACAGTTTTTAAATTTGTTTTAAGATTAATTTCCAGAGGTAATTAAAAATAGGAAGATGAGCAAATAATTGAGCATTTTGGGGGCCTAAATTTAATTAACATTTTATGTTCTTTTCAAAACCTTTGCCCTATAATTAAGAAAGCATTTGAATGCATGGCCTTCTAAGTATCTTTCTAGTATACTTTTAAGAGTAGACCCAGGAAAATAGCAGCATATAGTTTTCCATATTCAATATATTTGATTTTGTCTTTAAAAATGTTATAAGATCATGTTTAATTAGATGAAAAAAAAGTCTTTCATACATATCTAATATTAGGCACTGGTGAATAATTTTCAAAGGGCATTAATAACTTCTTTTTGTGCTTAATAGTAGATGTATATTATAAAAGTAATTTAAAATGATGTTAAAAAATTAAACACTAAAAAAAAAAGTTGGTTTTCTCCAAATCAGTTAGTTCATCAGTGTGATGAATAATGCCTGAAGATAACTAATACAATGGCAATAAATTTTATTGATCCCATAATTCCTTTACTGATTTGCCTTTGAAGAGTGGGACAAAGAAATGTTTTTATTTTAAGGCTTTCTCTTTCATTTTCAGGTTCAACCCAAAGGCCACGTTGCATGTCCAAACTTTAACAACACAATAAAGCACCCCAAAAGGGCTATGGCTTGTAGTAGGGGCTTCGCGGACATCAGAGATGATTAAGACCCAAGAGCTGACGTAAAAGAAACCAGGCAGTTACCAGGCAGTTAAGGCGAAGCACACTGTAAAGCTTTTCTGCTTTTAGCTTGAAGAGCGGCTAGACAGCCATTATTACAAAAATTACTTTTCTTCTCCAAATAAAGACATCACCTATCTAGAGAGTATATGCTGCCATTTTCCTTTGTCATTTAAGAAGTGCTCGGCAGAGGGAAAAATTTAATATAAAGCTTTTATTAAAAGGCAACTGTAATTTAATATTGAAGGCGATACAGAGACTTCATCGAAGGGAAACGAAAGAATCTTAACCCTCCTGAGGAGGAGTCCAGGTACTTCACGCTACTCTTTCATCATTCATTCATTCTTCTCTATGCCTTTCTTCATATGCATCCCTTCGCCACTGGGCAGAGGGCGGGAACATAACTTTTTAATCCAGTCAAATAAATGTGCTGCTGTTGCATTATCTTGGCTTAATCTTGTCAAATGTCACTGTCATTTTCTTCAGTCCTCCTAAAGATATTGCGATTTTCTAACTTCCCCAAAGATTTTATTTAGAAACATTACATTCGTTCACTCTTTCATTCATTCATTTCTAGCCATTCTGAAACTTAGATTATACAGTTATTTCAGTAACAATTTAGTTTATAAAATTGAATACAAAAATGCATGGTTAAAACTATAGAAATAGCTTCTCTAATTCTAAACTTTCTGTATATGTAAAATAAGCCCTGTCATACTTATGTATAGCCATATTATGTTCTTTTAGGCTTTTTTTTTTTTTAAATTCAACATTGAGCCAATGACTAGGACACAAGGGATGTTATCCCATACTGGTTAAGAAATTCATAATATGAGTCTTTCCTTTCCGGCAATTTTTTATCCAAGATATTCTTTAGAAACTTCCTCATACGATGCATTTAAAAATGATGAATCTTAAATTTTTTTTAAAAATCTTTTTACATGGATAATTTGGTAGGAAAGTAAAAAATAATAATAATAAAAAATCAGAGTCCAGAAACTTTAGGACACCATGAAGCAAAAATGTTATCAAATACTGAAGTTGGTGTTTACTTCTGAAATATCTGTCAATTAATGGCCCACAACTGGGAAACACAGACAAAGTCTTAGACCCACACAGCATGGGATAACTGATTAGAGAGCACACGCACAGTATTAAAAAATGCAGGGAAAATATAATTCTCTTACAGAAGGAAGGGCTGACACTCTAGTTCCTTTTCTAATTCTGAGTGGGTTGTATCACAAAAAAATATTCTAATAAGTCTACCCTTACATGAATTTGAAAAACAAATTTAGACTATCATTGTTCTTGAAACAACTCTGTAATGGCTATTTCAGTGGGCCTGTTTAGTCATCACTCAGGAACTCAACAGAAATAATATTTTTAAAGTATTTTTCTCTCTTCCAATCATAGCCTAAGCACTGCTCCATATATAAAGTTCTTCTTCCATTTCCACAAATGACCCAAATTTTTAAAGAAAAGTGTTTTTAAAATGTGACGATTTTTACAAAATTTTAATTTTCCAAATCACTGAAAATTAACAAGGTACCATGAATGATAGTAAGAAAAATATTTAGACTCACATGAAAGGAAAATAATAAAATTTAAAAAATATAAAAGCAATGTGTTAGGGTTCTCTAGAGAAACAGAACCAAGCTTCTAAGAAGAAAAAATGAAAGGGCATGAAACATTAAAAAGAAAAATACTCAACATTAATTGTAATTGGTTATGTAGTAAAATTGTGGTTTGGTCACAAGGTATTATAATGACTATAAATAGCCTTACAGAGTATCAGGTAAGGTTTGATGACAAATGATATAATAAAATGCTTTTGTATGAACATTGGGATTTTCTGAGAAACAAGAAAGGAAGAATCAGGCATGAATTGGTGTTAGATTTTTCAAATAATTTTCTGCATCTATTCAGGTGATATTTTGCCTCTTTTATTTGGCTAATATGGTGAATAGCACTGTTCAATTCTCAATTTTATATGTTTTACTAATCTTGCATTCCTGGGATAAACCCCACTTGGTCCTGACTATGATCATTTTTATACATTTCTGGATTTGTTTTGTTTAATCCTCTATTAAAGATTTTTGTGTCTATGCTCCTGAGGCTTATTGATCTGTAGCTTTCTTTTCTTCTAATCTTTGTTTGATATTTATATAAGCATAGTGCTCAAAATATAAGTTGGGAAATGTTCCCTTCTCTTCTATCATCTGTTAGAATAGGTTTGGTATGATGTTCTCCTTAAATGTTTGCTAGAATTAATCAATACATCTGGACCAGCAGAGTGTGTGAGTGTGTGAGTGTGTGAGTGTGTGTGTGTGTGTGTGTGTGTGTGTGTGTGTGTGTGTGAGAGAGAGAGAGAGAGAGAGAGTGTGTGTGTGTGTGTGTGTGTGTGTGTGTGTGTGTAAAGGCTCTTAAGAATTTTTCAATCATGGTTTCATGACTTAATAGCATAGAGTTAATAGCATGTAGCTCCCCAGAACACCTTACCCAGGCTCATGTGCATGCAAAGTTCACTATCCCCTAACAGAGTCAAGGGAACCCCATGCAGATTTTAGGAACTGTTCATCTATATAGATCCCTTCTATTCACTACTCTGCTCCACAAATTCCAGCTGCATCAACTTCATTGAACTCTAATCTCTTTCTCCTAAATTCAGTGAGACCATTCTGTGGGGCTTGTTTTCTGCTACTTATACTCTGTTGGAGAATGTCTCCTGGCAAACACCAGTGATGATTATAAGGCTCATAATATGTATCCCCTTCTCAAAGATCCCAGTTCTTTGGCTCCATGTTGCCTAATATCTAAATCCATCTATATCACAGGTGATGACTAGTTTTCTTCTTATATTATTACAGGAAGGAAAATAAATAGTACATAATGTGTTTTCAGCATCATTGGCCCATTCTTCACCCTGCAACTCCACACATACATCTTCAGTAATGTAACTTTAAAGAACTTCTCATTAAGAGAATGGATTATAATTTCCCACTTCTTTACTTTGAACTCTATCATGAGACTTGCTTAAGCCAGCAGTATGAGCTGTAAGTGACAGGACAGTGTGAGACTTTAACAGGCATGTGTGTTTTCCACTTAATCACTTGTACTTTGGCTATTTTTATGAGAAGAACATGCAGGGTAACTTGCTGGTCCCAGAAAATAAATGTAAACATGTAGAAGAGAGCCTCCAGAGTTCAAACACACCAGCTGGGTCCATCCTATTTCAGGCAACACTCAACCATAATGCATGAGCATGTTGTATGTCACTATGCAAAATCTACACGTGAAAAGTGAGGAGTTATGCTTCACCTTCTTGAGGGTGGAGTCGCTTTATAAATTATTGGAAAGTCCTATGCATTGGAGATTTTTCTGAGGTAGTTTTTGTTTGTTTTTGAGTACTACTTTGATTTCTAGTACTTTAAGATGCTCCAAGTTCATCTTGTATATTTCATGCTCTGGTCCTACAACTAGTCATTTTGCTAAAGAGCCCTAGTCCATTTGACTAATAAATGGTATTAAAAACCAAGATCTGGACACTATGTGTGCTTGTTGCTACTGAAATCTTTGATTCTCGGCCTTTGCAGCTGACAGAGCAAAAAATAAAAATAAAAAAAATGTGGTTTGATAACCCATGTATAGATACACATCTATAAATGTTTCTACATGTAAATATATGTCTCTATACTAACTTAAACATGAATTCATTAAGATGTGTCCAACTCTAATATAATGCCATATGGATCCCTTTAGGTTCCTCCCCGTGCTTATCTTAAACCACCTTGCCAGAGAGAAGTCTGCCTAGGTATAAGGTTTCAAATATTTGTCTACTTAGAAATGTGAATGCAGGATCATATAGTAAGACTACTTTAGTTTTGAAAGAAATGACAAACTGTCTTCTAAAGTATCCAGTCTCTCACAATTTAGTATGATCTCAGCTATAAATTTATTTTGTAGATGCTCTTGATCAAGTTAAAGAATTTATCTGTATTCCTAGTTTGATAAACTGTTCTTTGATTCCCATGAATAGGGAAGATTTTTTGTTTTGCCAAATACTTTTTATGCATCACTTTTATGCATCACAGATTTTTTTCTTTATCCGATATGAGGAATTACCTCAATTAATTTTCAAATTTTGAACAGGCTTTCAATAACTAGACACATCCCGCCCACTTGATTGTAATTAATTTTGTGTAGTTAAATTTGATTTGCTAATGTTTTGTTGAAGATTTTTGTGTCTATGTTCATGATTGCTATTGTTCTATAGCTTTCGTTTCTGGTAACCTTTTTGTTTTTGTATTAGGACAATGCTGACCTCATACAATAAAATGCTAAGTCCTCTTTGTTTCTATTTAATAGAAGAGTGAAGAACTGCTATTATTTTTCCCTTAAATATTTGGGAGAATTCACTATTGAAATCTCTGGTACACCTATGTGTTCTCTTTTGAAAAGTTATCAATTATTGATTAAAGATATATATAATTGATATGTATATCATACATATTATATAATTTCATCTAAGTTATCAAATTATAGGCACAGAATTTTTCAAAGTATTCCTTTGTAATACTTTCAAAGTATTCATGGCAATGGGACTAGAAGTGATGACTCCTCTTTCATGTCATTTCTTTCTTTGGCTGTGCTGAGTCTACAGATGAGCCCACTGAAGGTAACCTTCATTCCTGTTACGTGATTTTTTTATTTCTAGCATTTTCTTTTGAATCTCAGAGTTTTTATTTCTCTTCTTACACCATAGATCTGCCTGAGCATGTTGTTGTCTACTTTTTCTATGGGAGATCTTAACGTATTTATTATCATAGTTATTTTAAATTCCTAAAATTGTATTACATTTGAGCTATGTTCTAGTGAATGCTTTGTCTCTACAGACTGTGGTTGTTCCTCGCTTTTTAAAAATGCCTTATAATTAAAAAAAAAAAATACATATTGTATGAGAAAACATAAAGTAGGCCTTCAGTGCAAAGATTTATGTTATTCTGTCCAGGATCAGGCTTGTTCAATATTTGGTATAACTATGAGGCCAAAGGTTTCTAATTTCTCTAGTACCCTTATTTCTGTCTCCTTTCTAGACTTTGTGCTTCACTAAGCACTCTTCGTCTGATGGACTCTTTTCCCTGAAGCTCTTTCAACTAGAATCCACAGCTATTTTACTGGCATTATGGTAGTGTGGTAGTAATGTGTGGGAGAGGGTGAACATTCTATAAATTCTGATTACATTTCAGCCTTTTAGTGGAACTGTGTCTTGAGATCTTGATCTCCAAAAGTGTTTATATTTTTTCTCATCTGCTTCCTCCTTCCTTTCCCACCTGTTGTGTTCCCAATCTATTTTTTGTAGCCTTAAACTCAGCTGATTATGCCCCACTCGCCCACCTCTTTCTGTGAATGTTGAAGGGTAGCAGGAGTGTGTTAAAACTTTTCCACTGGAAAGTATGTCTTTGTCATGGAGAAGGCTCTGGGCATGTTACACAATGAGTATTCCTGTCCCTCCCCAAGGTTAGAAGGGGTTATTTCTTAGATCTTCACCAGGAGACCCCGATAGGGTTCCTGAAGGTACACCCATGAAAGTGTGGAGACCACTGGAAGGTTGTGATCACCAAGTGTTTCCTTAGCCTCCAGCAAAACATAAAAATTATCATATAAATATTCTTCTCATCTGATGGCCTCACAGGCTTCTGCTCCAAGTAAGTAAAGGTCAGTTAGGACCGTCTGGAGGCCTCGGTGTCTACAAATTTCTAGGTTGCAGTTTGCCCTGAAATCTCGCTTCTCGGCCGGGTCCAAAAAAAGTCACTGATTTTAAATTTGTCCAAACTTTTCTTGTTGTAAGATCCTGAGTGACTATTTCAAAGCTCTTTACATGCCAGCATCAAACTAAAAACCTACGATTAACCTTTCTGCTGCTGAAGGAAGATATTATCTTAGATCTGATTCTCTGGATCTAAACCACTTCCCAGGGAAATGTTTTAAAAAGAAAATAATAAAGGTTCAAAGAATCCTCAAATTCTCAATAACATAATTACAGATAAAAAATACAAGCTTTATCTTTGTTGTGGCTATTTAATACAAGGAACTTCACAGTTATGCATTGGTAACTCTGTGATTATTGTTAGAGGAGGTTACATAACTCTGTAATGTCACTGAAAGTCTACCCTAAAATACAATTAATTTATGTTAACATTTGTGAATGAAAGAAAATGAATGGCATACTTTGAGAAATTTACATGTATGTCATTAAATATATTTTATGACATTTATGTTTTATATGTTAGTACAAGAGTCTTGTCCTGCCAATAAAATCTATTCATTTTTTATAATAAGTCTAGTTGTCAAATTTATTCCTATATTTACCTGGCATGTGAATCCACATCCTTAACATTCTCCTTTTATTGAACAGATTTATGAGTCTCTTCTAAATTCAATGAAATAAAATAAACAATTTCCAACACAATTCATCATTAGGGAAGGGTTATTATTTTGTCAATATGTACATAAGAGTTTGAGCTTAAAATAACTTTTAAAGATTGTTATGAGAATAGACAGTTTGGGGACATGCTGTACCTAATTCAGATACAAAATAACATGTGACAGCACTGTATAAATTAATTGTTATGATTGGTAAGAAGTAACATGGGACAGTATTCTATACTAATAACTATTGGAAAAGTTTGGTCAATATTGTACATAAAGTAGCATTACTCAGCTTTGCTGAATTGTCATTTGGAATTATACAAATTTCCTAGTTTGTTGCTGCAATTTGACACTAATGAACTTGAAATTTGCATATAGTACCGGTTCAATGAAATATTTGCAATAATTATGACTAAATTCTATGTTCAATCCTTCCTTTGGTCTCTAATAACAAACAAAAAAAATTGCAGTTACTCAATGCAGTCATCTCTTTAGACAAATGAATAAATCTGAAAATAGGCCCATACTTACCTCACTTCATATAGTACAAGTTTTAGGGTGTTAGTCAGGCATAGCTGTGTAACCACAGAAACTTCTCTTGGAGACCTTCCTTAAGGACCTCCCAGGAATACTTCCCTTTTATGGTTATAAATTACCCTAAATCCTACAGCACAAGGACCATAAAAGTTGCTGGCTAAACCAGCCACAAACACATGCACAGAAAGTACTAACCTGTCCACAACCGGTCTCGTTATACCATCATTATAATATCATGACTCTGCCTGGAAGTTCATGAATCTAATTATAATGGACTGAATTTTGGGTAAGCATATGCGCAGTAGGCAAAGTGGTATATAGCAGCCAACTGTCAGTCAGGGTGATCTCACATAAGATCATTTAGCACTTCCTTTCAAGGCCCAAATATAAAGAGACTTTCTCACTTCTGCATTGTTACAGCTCTCTTTGCTGAAAACTGCTCCTCCCCTGGGGCATACTCTGTCTTATCTCTTCTCTTCCCAAATTCCACAAGGCTGCAGCCTTCCTTAGCATGGCCTGTCTCCTAAAATGTACTTTCAATAAATCTTACTTTTTAAAAATCTCACCGATCTGTAATTCTTTGCTGCATCAGCAGGTAAGAACTGAGGGACACCACACAACCGCCACCCCGGTGCCACTGGGGCGACCCCAGATTTCACATTACCCCAGTGGTAACACAAGTATTACCTAAATGTTGGTGAGTATATACGCAAATGAATTCCTTTTGCACGAGTAAGTTGTAGATTAAAGCAAACCAGGAAAATTCATATTATCAGATGGAGAACTCTCCCATTCAGCTCCCTTGTTTTGTACTTAAAAAAATATCAACATATTTAGTGGCAGAGACAATATTTTTCTTCTTGCTTTATGCGCTGCCATTCCCCTATTACTAGGTTAAGTATCAAATAAATTAACCTGATTTAAATTGTATCCCCAGCACTTTAAGTGGAATATAAAATCTATGATATTATGTTGGTTTACAATCAGATGAGAGGACAAAATACACACTTATAAAACACATTGAATAAGCAAGTTCTGTATTATATTACAAATAATATAATGCAGTAACTAAGGAAATTTCCACATGGAAAGTGTGTAAAATTAAACTCTTTACTACTGTATTTATTTAACTATTTAAAACAGAATATGTCTAATCTTTCTGATATTCAATATATTTTGCTCTGTAGGATAATGAAGGACTCACGATTCTCCTTATAAATTATCTAATTAGAAGAAAGGAACTTTACTTCTTGTTAGTCTGTGGAGGACTATTAATCCCAATTTATGAAAAATGCAGTGCTTTGTGGCCCACACACAACATCTTTTCCAATTGCTACTGCTCTCTACTATTACCTTTTTAGGATTAAATACAATGTTACATATTTTACCTACTTTATATATCTTTTTATTTTTGCAAAATTAGAAATTCTAATCACCAAATAGATGCATAGATTAATTTAAATTATGGTAATTTGGCAGATGGAGCTCTACAGGCTTTATATTCCTGAACATTATAGCAGAGAAGAAAAACTAGTAGAACATGGTAACAGAAAAAAATACAGAAATATATTAAAGAGTGTTAGCCAAAAATCAACAGGGATTTTATACTAAATAAAAAAATGCTGAAGTAATTTCTACCAGTATTCCAAAGAAATAAACACTCCAACTATCACAAATATTGGTAGCTATTAATGAAGAAGCTAAAGTCACTATAATAAGAAAGGATTATAATTGGAATAATTACTGGAGGAGACAAATCATTACAATAGATGAATGATATCATTGTATATGATAAAAATAGATACTTATAAAATTCCTAGAGTAAGGCAATTAGGATAATGAATAAATATAGTAAAATAATTATTTCTTAATAGAGTTATAATAACCACTTTCAAAATGAAATACAAAGTTATTCTATGAAAAATAGAGACAAAAGTTATAAAGGAAATAGGAATATACATTAGAATGTACAGATATTATATGAGGCAAATCATAATACTATTAAAGATGTAAACAAGACTTGACCAAGTAGAGAGGTATAAAACACTTCCTGTGAGAATACTTAACATTGTAAAAATATTAGTCTTTTTAATATTAACATAAAAAGTATAAAAATGAAGAAACTAATTTATGTTTAGCTAGACAAATAATGTAAAGCAATGAGAACTATTTCTATTTTATGCAAAAGAGATGTTTACTCAATAAACATCATTAACCCTCATATCTAAAAATAAATAACAGTAAAGCCAGATCTACCTATTTTGAGAAGTCAATATAAACCAAATCAAAAGAAATATTGCAACAAAATGACAGCCAGAGTTCATATTCCTATTGTAGTTTAAGCTTCAACAAACTGAGTAGAATTCCCAAAAATAATATATTTTATCAAAATGTATGAAAAAACAATTTACCAATGAAGTCAAAAATATATTATCTACTCCACTAATTAGGATTAGTAACTATGATACATTATTAGTGACTATTAGATGGCAAAATATTTACAAAGAAAATTAATTTCTAACACTAGGTAGGTACAAGGCATAGCACTCAAATGTGCTAAGGGATAGCCAATTTCTTCAACACTTTTTGAGAGAACTTGGTACAATTGAAAAGGTTACACACATGGCAGGGGGTGGGTACTTGAATCATTTTACTCATTCATTCTCTCGAGGACAGAGTTTTTTGTAACACTTCTAATATAATATGCATATACAGCTGTTACACTTTTTGGTAAGTTAGATTAAATGTATTTTTAAGCTCAGAGATGACTGCCTGACTAGGCAGTTGTGGATATTTTGAAAGGACAATATTTACGTTGAACTTAATATTTTTCAAGTTTGACATAAAATGATGGGGATTCTATCCTGAAGGCAATTATCTTCCAAAAACAATGTAACAGTGTGAACCAAAATCCTGAAAATGTCAACATTTCACGCAATATTCGTTCTTTGTTTCTGACGTTCATTTTGGTGTCCTGTGGCCACAGGTAAAGAAACAAAATCACATCCTGTTTGTAGTACTTGCTGACATCTTAACATGATTCAGAGCAAATGGCAGTGTGTTATTTTTGTTTGTTTTAAAGTCCATTCCATATCTGTTAAAATTTGTCATTTGTGAATTGACAAACTTCAATATACAGAAGATCTAGCACTGGATTTTTTCCAGAGCTAAAAATGAAATCATTTTGTCAAACTACAAATATAAAAAGAATTAGATAAAAGATGTTCTCTGCAGTACTGTTTATTTTAGGGAAACATTTGAAATAATCAATAAATTTCTGTGTGACTCTATTGCGTCTGCAATATTTCATACCTCCCTGTATACATGCTCTTTGCAAGGTTTCCTCCCCTCACCTGCCCCACTGTGCTTATCTATCTGACTTGCTTCTGCCAATAGGAAAGCAGCAAATTTCATGCAAGGACAGGTCCAAGAAAGAAGCTACATGTTTCTGCTATCACTCCAGATCCTCCACCTTCTCCTTGGAAACTTGCTTGAGATAGCTTTCTCTCTTGGATCTTTGTCACAACCATAAGACAAGCCTTAGGTAGCCTGCTGGTGGATTTGAGACCACATGGAACAAAGTTGCATTTTCCAGCTGAAGCTATTTTAGATTAGCCAGTCCTGAGCCAACCAATCAGGTCTCCACAGACACGTGAGTAAGCCTACCTGATGTGAGTCTATCCTAACCCAAATAAGTAGAATCGTCTGATTTACTTATAGATCTATGTAAAATAATAGACGGCTATTACTTTAAGTCACTAACTTGTGGTGTATTTGTTATTTACCAAAAGCTAACTAATACAGGTCTAAATCTAAATAATTCAATAAACTAGAGTGTATTTCTGCCATTGAATACTATGCAGCTATTAAAATATGATGTACATATTTATATGTACACATAATATATACATAGGAACATATGTTAAAATAGAGTGAAAAGATACAGAGGAAGTTACTATCAGTGTTATCTCTGTGTAAAGGAATTAAGGATGACAATTAGTATCTTAATTTTGCTATTCTAATGACACATATCAATTTAATCAAACCTAGAATACATGTAGTTCTATATCTGATTCTGGAAATATCTATGATTTCAAATTCTTGCTTCTGTTTGATTTGTCCATGTAATAAGGTGACAGAGTAAGAGGTCATTCACATGTTATAAACACTAGAACACACTTACACAGAAACTTACTCCATATTAGAATTCCACTATATCTGAAACACTTTTAAAGTATTTCTTTGATTTACTATTCTGTCTCTAAAACATTTCAAATTAAATAGGATTGAGAATTTTAATAGGTTACATAAATGTAGCATATATATGTGAACTTCCTTCTCTAAAGGGATAAAAATAGTATCTATGTCCTATATTTCCTTAGAGGGCTAAATGAGTAAAAAATATGAAAGGTTCTTAGGATCTTGTCTACTATACAGTGGTTACTTAATAAAACTTAGCTTCTATCATGCGGCATTCAGCAGTGCAGTTTGGTGGGATTGATTTGTGAGCCACTACCACATACGACATTTTTAACCCATGGACCTAGTAGGGTAAGATCACTAAGGAAGCATATAAAAATTGAGAACAGATAAGACCAAAAGTTAGAACTTTGAAAAACATCAAAATATGAGGGCATTCCAAAGACAGATAATTACCCCAGCTACTTTACTACATCTTGAGAGCAACATGATCTTTAATGATGGTAACAGCCAGTAAGTCTCTGGCTGACTTAGTTATCTGCAAATATTAGTCATGCTGTAAAATCTCCTTTTTCACATGCTCACACACACACACACGCACACATGCCAAACTGTGTGAATCCCAGATACTGTTACCCTGGCTATTGAGCAGAGAGCCAGTCTATCCTTGCCTGTGGCTGCAGTATCTGGAGATGAAGGAGTCACTTTAGAACTTAAGCTTGGGAAAGAGCCAAGCTGTGTGACATAGGTCCAAAGTTGTTGGGGGGGATACAGAAATTCCTCTGGAGCAGGCGGGGAAGAACAAATTAAGGGAGTTTTATGCATGCATATAAGTTCAAGCCTTGGAATAAATTTTTGTGCCAAATAAAATGATTATTTTAACAGAGTAACTGATATCCCAAGCTTGGGCAGGATATAGGAGCCATTAAAGAAATGAATCCAATTTGAATATAAGATAGTAGTCATTTCATCTCCTCGAAGAAACAAAGCAAAACAAACAAACGAAAAAAGTCATTTTCTAAAGAAATACCTCTCTACCACTATAGTCAAATTGGTTTGCTTTTTTCTACTGCTTAAACAAATATGATAAAATCATATTGAAATATACCCATGAAATATTAATATATCTAATACTGTAAAGGCTATTTCTCAAGGACAGAATTACCTATTCTTGTTCTTAGTGCATGTTTCTAAAACTTCTGGTGTAAGTGACAAATTCAGACAAAGCAGTACTAGAGGAGAACTTTCTGAGTGTGAAAGACCAAAGGAAAAGATGGATGATCCTAAGATTGTACTGTGAACTATGTGGATTCTGTCTTAAATGTAGAACGCAGAAGAAGGAATCACACACATCAACTGTGAGGTAGTGTTAAGGAAAAGGTAAGACTGAGACCTGTGCAATAAATTCCTACAGGGGGAAAACAACTCATAAATGGAAGCAAAAGCATCGACAGTATGTCGTAGGTAGCTTGTGTGTTTATGAAGTTACATATACACACATATATACTCATTCACACATATATTCTGATAATTTTTGGTATATATTTTCTCCTAGGTATATTTGGGATTGTGAGGGACAAACGAGACTGGTAATAGATCCAGAATGAAGGAGAGAGCTGACCATGGCTTTTCTATGACAATGTTTATGTAAATGGAAGAAGGAGGTTAGAGTTAGCTTAGGGAAGAAAAAGGATGAAGACAATGGCCTCTCATCAGAAACATCTTATTCCCACAGATAAGACTAACACGCTGATCATAGTTTTATTGTAAACTTTGACTAATAAGAGCTGGATAAAAAGTTCCTCTGAGTACTTAGCCAAGAGTTACACAAACATACTGGGCTAAAAAAAAGGGGGAAATTATTTTTTTTTTCAGCATAATAGTCATTAACATGCACTATGGGCTGTTTTTGTAGAAAGAAAATATGTGAAAGCATTTTCTGACATTTTATCAGACACTGTTAGTAGAGTTTTTGCTTTGTTCATGTATTCTTTTCATAGCAGGAAGTCAAGAAACATGGAAAATGACTGATTGGAATAAAGGTCTATGTGCAGAAAGTAACTGATTTATATTAGTAAATTGTGAAAGCTTAAATGAGGCAGTGATATATCAATGCACTATTATTAATCTTTTTCCATTACAAATACAAAATCACACAAAGTTCATGTGTGTACATACATATACACACCATTCTTAGAAGAGATGCCATTTTCAACATGAAGATTTTTTTTCCTGATATTATATGTAATATATTACCAGATAACATGGATTCCAAACTTCTATTTTTTAAAATTATGGTTGGTTCTATGTATATAGGCTTTATGTAGTTTTCACATCTATAGCAGTTAAGTGAAGAGCAAATAAATATCATAAGTTTTGGTATAGCTGCTGGTAGGTTTATAATCCAATTTTTTCAGAGGGACAATTGCATGATATATGGATACCTCTTTTGAAAATTAGTTTATATGGGAAAGCAAAGTTGATTTTCACAGAATATAATAACAGCTGGATTCCAAAGTGCTGACGATAAAAGATTTAAAAGGCATATGCAAACATTTTCTGTCAACTTCTATGGCTTTTCATCCTTATTTCATCTTATAATCATATACTTATTTCTCTTAGGATATAAAAACAATGCTAACTATATCTATTTAGTATATGATTGTAGTATATTTTTTATTTGTATTGATATAGCTGTCATAGTATAAAGATAATAAAATATGACTTTTCTGTTGGGCTCCATTTTATTTGGTGTACTTCAAACAATACTTGTATACATTCAGAAAACCAAAAACAGAGTTCTTCTATTTTCTTGGTTTTTATTAACATTATGTAATAAAAATCCATGTGAGTTACTGTTTTATGATCATTCAAAATTTTGTATCTTGAGTGTGCAGTGTATTATGAATGACAGGGAGGGCAATAAAATAAAATAAAATAAACTAGCAGTTTATAGTCTAATTTCTAATGTGCACTCTACCTTGATTTCATTGGCATAACCGCCGAAAGCTTTCAAACCATTTTGCATACACTGTGTGCTTACCAGGCCCTGAGCTAAGCATGCTTTATGCACAGTGTAGCAGTGAACTCTAATGACACAACTATAAAATGAGAACCATGTCTGAGGACTCAGCATTCTCATCGAAGATTACACGTTAGGTGGGATCATTAATAAAAATGTATAATCTGTAATTTTATGAGCACTGCCTGTTGATAGGGTCTCTATATAACAACTTTTTCTTAATATAATATTTTAAAGTTATTGTCTATTTAGATAGTGAGTATATATCAATGCACTAATGGCAGACAGAGATGTTCTTGAATTCTGGCTTTGGTACTTACCAGATAGTAAATGAATGGGCTATTTTACCAGTTCCAAGAGATACACATGTGTTCTGATACACAGTGCATATGTCAGCTTATGCAGTTGCTCTAGAAAGCTTTACTCGGCCAAAATTCAGGAATTCAGTCTTCCTGTAATGGTCTTATAACTATATACTCTCAAATTTAAAGATCCAAAACAAACATCTTCCTGAATAACTAATCAACTTTGAATAACTAAACATAGAACAAAATTTAGTATTAAAACCAAATAATATGTGGTTTCCATTTTCCATGATAAAAATGAACAGAAATCATGTACACATACAATGATTTTAAATACAGCAAAATATTTTTCAAATATTTAGAAACATTTAAAATGTAGGTAAAACTGTTATATTCCTTTCCTAACCTATAACAAGGTTGTCCAGTGTAGAATCAGCATACCTAAAGTGATTGAAATAATATTCATTCACAAAATGAAAATATAATTTATTTTTCTTATTTAAAATTTGGATTTTATATGCATCTTATAATACATATAACATTTCAACACAGAATTATATACATAAATTTATAAATACAATTACTGAGATTTTAGATCAAATTATTTAATTAGTGGAACCTACATGAGATATCACTGGTCTAAGGATCATGTGCATAAATGTGGGTAAGAAATTCCATTTTGCCCTTTGAAATGAAATAGAAATTTTCGATCTATATCCATGGATTCTAAGAAGAGGTCCGTGAATGAAACTGAATGTCTCTAAGCAATTTGTGAGATTATATAGAAATTCTCTTTATATATCTTTTGCTAATTTTTCTGAGGAAAGTATCAATAGCTTCAGTCTAATTCTAAAAACATGACAGATGATAGTTATATGATAGATTAGGTAGATTAGATAGATAGATGGATAGATAGATAATTAAAAAACATTAGTAACATGTTTCAGTAAGTCACTGGTCAGTCATGGCATCTGGGTACCAATCTAATGCTTCTGCTGCAGAATTAATTAAAATTATCTAATGACAATGTCATTTGTTGCATAGCTACACTTTTCAAAATCCTTCTCTGTGAGAACAGACTGGGAAATGAATCATTAATAATCATTATTTTAGTAGTTATTTGGGTATTTCCTAAATACATAATTTTTTTAAAATGCCAGGGACTAAAATTTCAGTTTTTAAGATATTCTCTAGTAATCTAATCTTCAGTATTTTAGTATTTTTATGTTGAATAATGAATCCCATTTTAGCTGACTGAACACTATTACAACAGAATAGAACCACTGCTCAGCCAGAGTGTTGGAGACTAAATGTTAAGGTTAAGTTCAGAGGAAATTTCATGTTATAAACTGTGATTTCTCTCTATCTTGTTTCCCCAAATTTTTCTCAAATATAAAATTCATAGTCAAGGAGACACTGAAGCCTGGCTCCACTACCTCTATGGTTTTGCTGCCCATTTTTAAAAATTCTCCCCAAATATGTGGAACTCTAATTTCAATATGTGCATTTCTATACTTAATTCCTTTCATTTAAGAGTTATGTCTAAAGTAGAAAATATTTCCTTTTAAATATAACATTTATTATAGTCATTCTCAATGTATTCTTCCTAAAAGATCACCAATAGTCAAACCTTCATCATTCTATTATAACATCACACTTTGTAAAATATCTCCCATAATATTTACTTAGTTATAAATACATATATGGGTATTAATAAAACTTTGAGACCAACTATTTGCAATAAAGATAACTTTAACTTTAAAAATTCCTCATGATTCAATATATACAATATTGTATAAAACATGGAAAATGGTAAAGAAATTTTTGGTAATTTAATGAAAGTACCTTTAACAGGATCCACTTTATATCACTGATCTTTCTTTTTTTAACTACTATGCACTAGACACTGCAAGAGATAGATGTACAAAATTTAGCACTGCACAGCCATGATTTTTGAAGATTTCATAACTTTTGAATCTCATTTCTTACACTTTGTCATCTCAAGAGAAACTAGAATTTGTGATTCCATTATTAAAACAGTACTTGTAATATATTTTGCATACTTCATATAATTTCAGTATTCTGACATTTATTTACTTATTAGATATTTTAAATTATGCCCTTTGCTTTAAAGTCTCTGAGCACAAGATGGATAAAACTTTCATTAAATATTTAAATGAGAAGGATTAATCAAACAGTAACATAATAACCAAACAAAAAAGCTCCCAGCATAAAACCACAGATGTCACTTATTGAAGCAGACTCCTTATTTAGAAGAATAGAATAATGTGTGGTTTCTTTAGCATTATATATTATTAATGCTAAAGTACGATGAAATCTGAATTTTGTACAGGAAACACTATCTTCAATAATTAAGGAAGATATCAGTGTGCCAATCCTTGGGTTATTCCTTACCCAACATGTTAAATAATTTAGGCACTTTATTAACAAAAGTTAATTTATAGTTAATTTGTATAGTTCATTATGAGATGATGAAAATGTGTTGAGCATTAAACCCTTTAAGTTTAATATATATACAGTAAACCTCTCATTTACTAGTATCATTCATTGGTAGACTTACCAAGAAAAAGAAAAAAGAAAAATAAAGATCCTGTAATAAAACAAACAGAGATAAGAGTAAAAAGTATACAACACTGTAAAAGCATGATTCTGTTCAAATGTGATTCTGGGTAATATGGATAATCATTATGTTAGAAAAGAATCAGAATTTTTCCTAAAGACATTCAAATTCTTTCATGAACATTTAGAATACTGCCTGGCATAATGTAGATTTTCAATAAATGCTGACTCTTTTGCATTGATTCAGGAAGGTATTTTCCTGAAAGTGTTTTTGTTTTAATAGTTTGTGCACTCTCATTTCCCTGCTTCACTTGATATCTTTATATCTAAGACCTTCGCATATATAAGGATAGAAATCATGTTTAATGTTGGAATTAAGATTTTAATTTTACTTTATAACAAATTAATAACTTTTAATCATTCCCCTGGGGTAAAAGATATTTGGAAGTAATATTCAGAGACATTTTCATTAAATTTATTGGAGTGACACTGGTTATTAAAATTATATAGGTTTTAAGTTACAATTCAATAATACATATTTGTATATTGCAATGTGTGTTCACATCCCAAAGTCAAACCTCCTTCCTTCACCATATATTTGACCTCCTTTACCCTTATCTACCCCTACCCTTTCTTTCTGGTAACCATTTAACTGTTGTCTGTGCCTATGAGTTTTTTTGTCTGTCTAGTTCATTTATTGCTTTCAGTTTTATATGAGTGAAATCATATGGTTCTCAACTTTTTCTGTCCAACTTATCATGCTTTGCTTGATTATCTCAAGATCCATCCATGTTGTCACAAAGGGCAATATTTCATTTTTCCTTACGGCTGAATAATATTCCACTGTATATATGTACTATGTCTTCTTTACCCAATCATCTATTTTAAGACACTTTCATGTCCTGGCCACCATGAATAATGTTGCTATTAACATCAGCGTGCATGTATCTTTACAAATAAATGTTTTCACATTTTTGTGGTAGATACCTAGAAGAGGGATTACTGGGTCATTTGGTAATTCCAGCCTTACTTTTTTGAGAAACCTCCATACTGTCTTCCATAGTGCCTATACCAGTTTACATTCCCACCAGCAGTGTGTGAAGGTTCTTTTTTCCCTACAACCTCTCCAGTACCTGCTGTCACTTGTCTTGTTGATGATAGCCATTTTAACAGATGTGAGATGGTATCTCATTGTGGTTTTGATTAGCATTTCTCTAATAGCTAGTGAAGTGGAGCATCTTTTCATATACCTGTTGGCCACTCGTATGTCTTCTTGGGAGAAGTGTCCATTCAGGTGCTCTGCCCATTTTTACTTGAATTGTGTTTTTTTGTTGTTGCTGAGTTGTATGAGTTATTTATATATTTTAGATATTAGGCCTTTACTGAAAGCATTGTTTGCAAGTATCTTCTCCTATTCAGATGGTTACCTCTTTGTTTTGCTGATTTCTTTTGCTGTGCAGAAGTTTTTTAGTTTGATGTAGTCCCATTTATTTATTTTTGCCTTTACTCCCCTCACCTTTGAGGTCAAATTCATAAAATCCTCTCTAAGACCAAAGTCCAAAAGGTTAGTATGTATGTTTCTTCTATGCAATTCACTATTTCAAGTCTTCTATTTAGGTCCTTAATCCATTTTAATTTTGCTGTATGGTGACAGATAGCAGTCTAGTTTCATTCATTTGCATGGGGCTTTCCAGTTTTCCCAGCACTATTTACTGAAGAGGTTTTCCTTTCTCCATTGTACATTTTTGGCTCCTTTGTTAAAAATTATTTGCCCATATATACGGTTTACTTCTAGGTTCTCAATTCTGTTTCAATGGTCTGTGTGTTTGTGTTTCTGTCAATATCATGCTATTTTGATTATTGTTGCTTTGAAGTATAATTTAAAGTTAGGCAGAGTGATACCTCTGGGCTTGTTCTTTTTTCTCAGGATTGCTTTGGCTATTTGGGGTATTTTGTGATTTCATATAAATTTGATGATTTTTTTGTTCTATTTCTTTAAAAATGCCATTGGGTTTTGATGGGAATTGCATTAAATCTATATATTGCTTTAGGTAATAAGGTCATTTCAATTATATTGATTCTTCCAATCCACGAACATAAAGTATCTTTCTATTTCTTTGTGTCTTCTTCAATTTCTTTTAATAATCTCTCATAGCATTCAGTGTGTAGGTCTTCCACATGCTTTGCTAAGTTTATTCCTAGGTATTTTATTCTTTTTGTTGCAACTACAAAAATATTTTTTTTCACTTCTTTTCCTGAAATTTCATTGTTAATGTATAGGAACACAATGGATTTTTGTTCATTGATTTTGTGTCCTGCAACTTTACTATATTTATTGTTTCTAATAGTTTTTTGGTGGAGTTTTTAGGGTTTTCTATATAAAGAATCATGTCATCTGTAAAAAGTGATGATCTGACTTCTTCATTCCCAATTTAGATGCCTTTTATTTCTTCCTCTTGCCTGACTGCTCTATCTAGAACTTCCAATACTATACTGAATAAGAATGGTGAGAGCAGGCATCCTTGCCTTTTTCCTGATCTTAGAGGAAAAGCTTTCAGTTTTTCACCATTAAGTATGATAATAGCTGAAGGTTTGCTGTATATGGTCTTTATTATGTTGAGGTGATTTTGTTTTGATTTTAACTCAGGAGGACACTAAAAGTCACTACAAATACACAGATTATTTCTGAAAATTTTGCTCAAAATTATCTTTTGAAATCAATAAATTTTTAGCTATTCTTCTGCTCATAAAAGATCTCCGGTTTTAACATGTTCAGAGTCATGTTCAGAGGCTAACTTAGGGGTTACATCCTGTGTAGTTTATCCACTTTATCAGGGGTATTTTGGGACTCTATATTGGTCAAATGATCTGAATTCCTTTGGAAAGTTTTATGATTTGGGTCAAAACAAACAAATTTAATGTTTCATTATCTGGTATTCTCCATTTTTACTCCTAATTCCTTTGGCTATTGAAATAAGGAACCCTGAATAGTTATTTGAAAATTGTAAGCTATTTCCTCTTAGCTATGTATTTCCAATGAACCAAAGAAAGGTATAATTTGTTACAACCTTAATTAAAATAAATTTTGTTTTGATGTATAGGTTGTACAATTTTCTTTCAGGAAAGTCCTACAACAAAAGTATATATTTCTTATTCATCTCTATTACATTTTAATCTTTACAAAGTATTGTCAAACCAAAAAAAAAAAAAAAATCACGGTAAAACCATTGTTTAATGTCATTCTATTCTAAGTTGAAAAACACTATTCTTCAACTTTTCAATAAAACCTAAGCTATATTTCAAAACAATTTCTCCCAACATGAATCAGAATCCTCGTGAATTTAGAAACAAGATAAGATGGCTTACCATCAAAGCAGAAGAAATTGAAGGTTTTTTGTTAAGAGATTTAACCTATGGACAGCAAGCTGTGCATGTGAAGTTCCACCCTGTTTGTGACCTGCCTTTCTCTTCCTTTCCTGACTGCTTTCCCTATGGAGTTTAGATTTTCTTAGCTAGGACTCACAATTACATAAGCCAGTTCCTTAAAATAAACACATAATTACTTTAAAAATATATATATGTATTGCTTATGATACATATAACAAACACATATCCCTATAACTAATACATGCATTACATATATGTATATGTGTGTATGTATACTTATATACATATGCACATGCATACATGTGTATGTCTATGCATATCCTATATGATGTTCTGTTTCTGTAGCTGAACACTGGGCAATACAGCTAACTCACTTTCAGAAAAGCAAAGTTAGAAGAAATGACATATTATATTACTCTGAGATCTGAGCTTAAGTGTTTTAAGGTTCCAAGTGGAGAAGAGAAAAGAATGTGCTCTAGCAAATATTTTGAAATAGTAATTTCAGATTGGTGAACAGAGCAAAAACAGATTCTTGAAACAAACTATGATAAGTAAACTTGTTTCTTTGAGTTTTTGCTCAGGTAATAAGAATTATGAAATTTATATAATCTCAATTCAATGTTAAGTATTCAAATGTAAAACAACATCTTTCTACATGTATCCCTTTCTGTAATATTATTCTATTCACAAAATTGTGAGATCTTTGAAATTTAGTTTAGAACTCTGAAAAAAATGATGCAACTCTGGTACTCTCAGCAGACTGTTTATGTTGGAAAAATCATACGTATTCTTAGAAAAAATGTGGGACTCCTTGCTGCCATAACTCTAAGTGTCGGAGGTAATAATTTAACAATTTTTCTCTCTGTGACTAGTCTATCCATTATGCATATTGTTTATATGTTATTCCAGGACACCTAGATAGATCTGTGATTTTTTTCAGTTTATCTAAACATTTATTTTTTTAAGTATCTACTCATACATCCAATGATTCTCATATTTGCTGAGATTCTAAAAAAACAAACATTTTCCAGAATTGGTGAGGAAAAATGAGACTCCTTGGTGGTATGGGAGGCATAACACTTTTTCTCACTAAAAATGTTAGAGAACTTTCATTTGGTAATGGAAAGAATTTGGATTTGGAATCTGGGATATGAATTCAAGGCCTTGCTATTTAAGTATCAATTTATCAGTTGTCTGGGCATTTAATAGTATTTTAGGTGTATTTCTATCTTAATTTCTTTATTTATAAAGTCTCAATGAGTTATTTTATTTATCAATCTGGACTATACTGATTATATACCTATAATATTAATGAAAATAGTTGTTCTTAAAGTGCTATAAAAATAGTCTCATTTCTTATTAAAATACTATCAAAAATAGTAATAACTACAAAGATTATCATTATATTTAAAATTAACTCAGTGTGTCCAATGTGCTGATGAGAAAAGTACAATTGTCATCTCAATTTCACAGATAAAATGAGCATTTTCCAATGTCATATACCTGACAAGTGATACTCCCTAATAAGTTTAAGGATAGGAGATTGTTTTTTTCACACAAAATATAGGTTCCTGAGTCAGGTAATATATATTTCTTAATTGCATACTGTATCACAAAGAAGTGCCTAAAATATGTATTGCATTTTTGCATGCTGTCTTTGCCAAGTAAATTTAGAGGCAGAATAAACTAGAAAACATTCTATTGACTATATACCTAGAATCCTGGCTCACAATTCTTGCAGTTATTTATCTATAATAGATGATCAGGAACTATACATATAGTTCTAGAAATATAGTTCTCAATACATATAGCAAATGTTACCTTGAGAGAAATAACATGAAATTCAGATTATTTTTCTTTCTGACTCACCTATATTTGCTAGAGCTCATGGGATTTGTGTAAAAAAAATAGTTTTACAAATGTCAAAACATTACAACTGGTGTTATAACCCCATAATACTCTCTCTGCTGTTCATTCAATCTAAAGCAAAAAAAAAAAAAAAATTAGACACAGTTTAAAAACATCCAATCTGGTTAGAAAGGCTTAGAAAATTCATTTTGAATTATGTGTCCTGAAATTAAATGATGTGAAGAACTATAAAACCCTCATTTATCAATTTCACCACCATGAGTGGCATAATCAGCCTTAATAATTATATAAATTAAACATTACTAGAGGAAATTTTTGTCTATTAAGGATCAATAATGAAAGAGGAAAAAAGACAAAATAGCATGCTAGAATGACTTATTATCTAATATAGCTTGTTCATTAACATTCAGAAATATATGATTACCAAACTACCAAGTAATAATATTATCTATGGAAGTGATACAATGACAATCTGGAGCTTGACCAAAGAAATAATGGGACATTTTTGAAGTTTACAAATTAGAGATTATTGGCAGTATAAATCTAAATCCTTAAACAATGTAATGCATTTGAGAATTCAAAACAGAATATTTATGTTCTTAAAAGTTTCTAATCTAATCTGTAGCCTACAGACATCCATATTTTAAAATAAGAATGGCAAAAATACAATCCAGATGACTGAGAAATGCTTTGTTAAAATATATGCAAAGATATGGCTGAAATCTGTAAGTTTATTCTGCAAATGAGCCACTGAGAAAGGAAACACATCTTTTGGAGACTACTTGTCAATATTTTCAGCATAATCACAGACAGATTAACGTATGATCATATGTAGGTAGTCAGCATTCTATGGGAATGTTATTTTCTCTACACTGAGTCAATTCGTTTCTATTCCATCTCTCATACATGTAACAGCGAAGCTATGTATTTTGAAAAGATTGTTTCCAGAAAGACAGATAAGCTCTTTTAAGCTTTTGATAGCTTGTATAAATGTCTGTTTTGAAGCTGTAGAGATATAGCACAATTCATGTTTTCCTTAACTTTTCTCAAAAATAGAATTCTAAAGCATAAGTCAAGTGCCTTATAAAGGATTAAATGTATTAAATTACTAGAGGAGATTCACTTAATTTTTAAACTTCATTAAACACTTTGTGATAATGACTGAGTAGGCCCCTGGAAGACATCCAAAAGAGGGCCATCATATTCTGCCTTTAATCAAGATCTAGTGAAAATGACAATCAAAATAAAATTTTTATGACACAGATTTCCTACTTCCCAAAATGGTAGAATCACCATATGTAGCGTCAACTATAAAATACAGTTTTCAAAATTGAAAGACATGACCCTCATACAAATATAGAAGAAATTTGTCAAAAATATTTAAAACATTAATCAGTTAAAGAACTAGTAAGATGATAAAGCTGGTTCAAAAAATAATTAAAGAAATGGAGATTTATATAATTACTCAGTCAAAGGAATGCTAAATTACATATGTTAATAGATTTTAAAAAAAAAACTGGTTCGAATCCTACAGAGCATTAAAAATATAGCATTGAAATTATTTACTCTACTAGGCAGAAATCCACAAGTTAACATGTCACTACATAATGTCTGGGTGCTAATCACATACTAAACAGCAAAATAAACACAAGTGCATTTTCCTACATAATTAATAACGGCTCAGTGAGTCTGTTAAATAATGCTCCACTGGTAGTAAATTAGGTCATCTTATTGTATTATTTACAAATGTCGCACACACATAGAGACATACACACACATCTTCCCCCTTAATAGTCCATACTGTGGATACTATGTGGTAACTACAGAAAACAAACAATTTTTGTAGATACATATAGAGCAGACCTTTAGAGAAATCCAAACAAAATTGCATGATATTTTAAGAAGGCATGAAAGTCACTGTAGTTTATACTAAATATAAAAATGGCCTTATATGTACTCACTGTACACCTTCCTATAGTAAACACTAAATAAGTTTAAACTGAATAGACAAAAACATTTTGCAGAACATTTATTTTAAAGAATGTACACAAGAGGAACATTTCATTAAAATATTACCATTGAACGTATTTGTTTTTCCACATTGATGATAGAGTTTAGGATAAAACCTTTGCTGTCGCAACACAATGGCTAGCAACTGTGTGTTGCAGTAGTGCTTAATGAGCCAGTCGATAAATATACAGGCATATCTCACAGGTAATGCAGATTCGATTCCAGACCACTGCAATAAAGTAAATATCACAGTAAAGCATTTATTTTTTTGGTTCCCTGGTGTATATAAAAGTTGTGTTTACACTGTATTGTAATCTATTAAGTGTACAATGGCATTATGTCTGAAAAACAGTATACAAACCTTAATTTAAAGTATTTTATTGCTGAAAAATGCTAACCCATCATCTGCACCTTCAGCAAGTCAAAATCTTTTTTGCTGGTGGAGGGTCTTACCTTGATGTCGATGGCTGATGACTGATGGGGGATTGGTGGGTGCTGAAGGCTGGGATGGCTGTAGCAATATCTTAAAACAGACAATGAAATCTGCTGCAGCAACTGACTCTTCCTTTTACAAACAATTCCCTGTAGCATACATTGTTGTTTGACAACATTTTACAGAACTTCTTTCAAATCGGAGTCAGTCCTCTCAAACTCTCTTATTGTTTTATCAGCTAAGTTTACATTACATTCTAAATCCTTTGTTGTCATTTCAACAACCTTCATAGCATCTTCAACAGGAGCAGATTCCATCTCAAGAAACGACTTTCTTTGCTCATCTTTAAGAAGCAACTTCTTATCCATTAAAGTTTTAACATGATATGGCAGCAATTCATTCCCATATTTAGGCTCCATTTCTAGTTCTCTTGCTGTTCCCACCACATTTGTAGTTACTTCCTTTGCTAAACTCCTCAAAGCTACCCACAAGGGCTGGAATCGATTTCTTCCCAACTCTCGTTAATGTTGATATTTTGACACCTCCTTCAAATCACAAATGCTCATAATGATATATAGAATGGCAAATCCTTTCCAGAAGGTTTTCAATTTACTTTGCCTAGATCCATCAGAGGACTCACTACTTATATGGCAGCTATAGCCTTAATAAATGTATTCCTTAAATAATAAGACTTGAAAATCATAATTACTCCTTGATTCATGGGCTACAGAATGGATGTTGTGTTAGCAGGCATGAAAATATTAATCTCATTGTATATCTCTATTAGAGTTTTTGGGTGCATTGTCAAAGAGCAGTATTTTGAAAGAAAATTTTTCTTCTGAGCATGTCTCAATAGTAGGTTTTAACTATTCAGTAAACCCTGTTGTGAAGAGATGTTCTGTCATATTGGCTTTGTTGTTCCATTTATAGAGCACAGGCAGAGTGGATTTAACATAATTTTTAAGAATTTTCAGAATGATCAATAAGCACTGGCTTCAATTTAAGGTCACCAGCTGCATTAGCTCCTTACAAGAGAGTCAGCCTGTCCTTTGAGGTTCTGAATAGAGTCACTGACTTCTCTTCTCTAGCTATGAAAGTCCTAGATAGCATCTTCTTCCAATGCAAAGCTGTTTCATTTACGTTTAAAATCTGTTTTTTAAAGTAGCTACCTTCATTAATTATCTCTGTGAGACCTTCTGGAGAACTTGCTGCAGCTTCTACATCAGCACTTGCTGCCTCACCTTGCACTTTTGTTATGGAGATGGCATCTTTCCTTAAACCTCATGAACCAATCTCTGCTAGCTTCAAACTTCCTTCTACAGCTTCACCTCTCAGCCTTTATAGAATGGAAGAGAGGTGGGGCATTCCTCTGGATTAGGCTTTGGCTTAAGTGAATGTTGTGGCTGATTTGATCTTCTCTATGCAGATGACTAAAACTTCTTCCATATCAGCACTAATGTTGGTTTGCTTTCTTACATTCATGTGTTCACTGGAGTAGCACTTTTAATTTTCTTAAGAACTTTTTCATTGAATTCACAATTTAGCTAACTGTTTGGCACAAGAGGCCTAGCTTTTGGCCTATCTCAGTTTTCAACATGACTTTTTCACTAAGTTTAATCATTTCTGGCTATTGATTTAAAGTGAGAGACGTGCAACTCTTCCCTTCACTCGAACACTTTGAGACCGAATTTCAATACTGTGTGTTTCAGGGAATAGGAAGGCCTGAGGTGAGAGAGAGAGATGGGGGAATGACCTATTGGTGAAACAGCCAGAACATACAAATGACATTTATGTATTAAGTTTGCTGTCATATATGGGCATGGTTTGTGAGACCCCAAAACAATTATAATGTTAACATCAAATATTACTGATCACAGATCACCATAAAAAAATGATATTTAAAAGTTTGAAATATTGCAAGAATTACCAAAATATGACACAGAGATAAAAAGTGAGCAAATACTACTGGAAAAATGGTGTTGACAAATTTGCTTGCTCTGGGCAGGGTTGCCACATGTCTTTAATTTATTTTTAAAAAATGCAATATCTGAAACACAATAAATAAAGGTACAATAAAATGAGGTATGCCTTAAGATGTTAACTCTTGATCTGTGTATTTCCATAAAGTCAATATGACATAGTCCCGAGTCTTAGAGTAACAGATAACTTAGAATAATTTCCAAGTTATAAGTTAACCTGGAAATTTCCTACCCATACATAAATGCATCCAACATGAATGCTTCCTAATAATTATGACTGACACAGAACATCAATATAATTAATTATGCTTAATTGGCATTATAATAAAAGGGATATATATGATCAGTCAATATTTTTATAAATGCCCTTAATTTAATGGGTTGAATATTTTTCAATTTCATTTGATTGACCAATTTTGGAATATTTTTCAATTAAATGAACATCACAAAATAAGTTTTTAAAATTTGGATAACTTTTAAAATCCAAAACATCTGTATACTATGATTTAGGCACAGTAAAATAATAAAAAAATAAAAATAGGATAAAAAGATCATTATCTGCTGAAAATTCCCTTTTATCTGACCTCTGATATTCATAATCCATCAACAAATATTAATAATTATCAATTTATCCCTTACTATGCTTAGTAGTCACAAATTTATAGAACTGTCAAATAAATATCAAATTTCTTTTCCATCTATCATGCATGACAGATGCTATTTTATCTCTCATTAAATCATTTTATTATAGAGGAAAATATGATTAAAATTAAAATTGATGTTTCCTAACATTATTCATTACATTGTCATCTCGAAATTGTATGGAGCTTATTTAGTTTTATATTACTCAGTAGGTGGGTCTGGTTCAATAAATACAATTAAAAATATAATTTTATTCACATAAATTACCTCTTACATACAAAACCTTACAAATGGTGACAGTCCATTTTAGTAGCATTTTCCCTTTTACAACAGTATATTTGAGGTAAAAAATAAAGCTACCATTTTGCTTAATTTGCCTTATATTGGCAATAAAATGAAACAAATGCTTGAAAATACACGAATCAAAAAATATTTCCATAGAATTATGCATAATTATTAAATAACTAAATGATTATAAATTTTGACAAATGTTATATGTTCAATATTATTCTACAAGTAGTTAACAATAAGATTATTTTATATTTAGCAGGTAATGATTCACTCCTTCAATAGTTTTATGTTTTGTTTTAAATAAATCTATTTGTTGACATTTTTAATATTAAGGGATAAGAAAACGAAATTATCTGCATATTACTTTGTCTACATTTTTCTTCTTTGCCTCAGTGATATTCTGCCTCATCTATATTTTTCAAGTTATTTACAAGTGATAATCAATTTTTTGTCACTGTGAATTTTTTCAAATGGTTTAATGCATGTAAGAAACCAACAATGTGCTTTCAAAATTTCATTAGACTCATTATTTCATTTAATATTTCTGCTCGAACATATATATTTTCAAAGTAGCATACCATAAATGATATACTTTTTTATAAACATAGTATATTATTATAAAATCTTCCTTTTATTGTCTCATTATATTTCTAATTATGCTATAGTAGTAGCCAATATACACATAAGCTTATAAAATTTAGACATTACCAGGAAGAAGGATATGTTGCTTTAAAAATGAACTGTCTTACTCTAGTCGGATGGTGAAGTAAATAAATGTTGTGCTGGCCTCCTCTCATGACTACATCAAAATTACTACCAAACTATAGAACAACCATCACTGAGAATCTCCTGAAGTCTAGATGAACAGAAGTTCAACAGCTAAGGACATACAGAAGAAGCCACCTCGCGACTGCTAGGAGGAGCAATGACACAGAACAAGCTGGTGCCACACCCACATGTGTCAGTTGAAAACTGGAGATATCTCAGCTGCAGTGGTCCCCCAGAGCAGCGAAGGGTCCCAGCCCCACATGGGCTCCCAAGCCCAGGGTTCCAGTTTGGGAAATAGAAATCCCAACAACTCTGGCTGTGAAAACCTGCAGAGATTGTGGCTAAGTGAGACAGAGGGCAGCTGGAGACCAAAATGTTTCTCTTAAAGGGCCTACCCACAAACTAACTCACTGATGGACTCACTCACTCTGAGCTCCAGCACTGGGGCAGCAGCTCAGGAAGTGTCAGAGACGTATACGGCAGAAATGAATTGTCTGGTGAGAGCTGAATTCACAGTGAGGGCTGGAGGAGCTTTCTCCCAGACATAAGTGCTGGCAGAATCCACTGTTCCTTTATTGAACCCTCCCTCATCCCGACCTGCAGAAACAGGGGGCCACCACACCTGAATCTTCATCAACCTAGCTAACACTGGTCGCTCCACCCTGGATCTTCCCTGAGACCCTGACCCACCCAACTTGTGGAGCCACTCAAACCTCTTCCAGTAGCTTTTCCACACAAACAGCTTTTCTTGGCTCATGGTGTAGACTTTCCTAAATTCATTTAAAGGTTCATAAAACCCAAAAAAGCATTATCTGGTCTCTACATAACCGTGTCTCTTGCTAAAGAGACCACACCCAGCCCTAGCAGCAACCACCCTTGCTTCATGGCTTAGCCTCCTGAGGCACCTCCAAATCCAGCAAAAGTGGCAGCCATCTGCAGATTGCTTGGTGGCTCATGCCAGGTAGCCTCAGGCAGAAGCATAGGCTACGGCATGTGGTCATACCCCTCCCAAGAAGCCCCTGGGTGGCACGTTCAGTGGCCAGCTTCAGAACAAATCAAGCACCACCCTGGGCTACATCCAAAAACAACACACAAAAAAGTTAGACTGGGCAGGCACTAGGGCCCTGCTGGAGCAAATCTTGTTCCATAGGGTCAGCCCCTCACCCGCCAGTCCTCAGAATCAATCATCCTAAGGGTCAATCCCTTCCACTGACATGCAAACAGCAACCAAGGCTCAACTACAACAGGAGGGTACACATAATCCATATAAGGAACAAACCTTGAGCGCCCAGCTCACGTGACCAGGGAAACTGAGCCACTGTGCTCCACAGGAAACCTATTACATAAGGCCACTCTACTGAGACTGGGAGACATAGCTGTTCTACCTAATACATAGGAAAAAAAAAAAAAAAAAAACCGAGGAGCCAAAATGGGGAGACAAAGAAACATGTCCCAAATGAATGAACAGAACAAAGTAACTACAAAAAACAAAACAAAAAAAACACTAAACTAAATGGAAATGAGCAATCTACTAGATACAGACTTCAACACACCGGTATAAGGATGCCTAATGAACTTAGAGAAAGAACTCAATGAGAACTTTAACAAAGAGATAAAAAACATAAAAATTAATCAGTCAGAAATGAAAAATACAAGACTGAAATGAATAAAATATTAGAGGGAATCAAGAGTAAGTAGATGAAGCAGAAGACTGAATCAACAATTTGGAAGACAAGATAGCAGAAAACACCTAATCATAACAGCAACAAGAAAAAAGAATCCAAAAAAAGGAGGATAGTTTAAGGGGCCTCTGGGTCAACATCAAGCATACTAACATTCACAGCATAGGGGTACCTATAAAAGAGGAGAGAAAGCAAAGAATTGAAATAATTTGAAGAAATTATTAAATTTGAAGAAATAATGATGGAAACTTTCCTAATTGGTGAAGGAAACAGACATACAAGCCCAGGAAGCAGAAAGAGTCCCAAAGAAGAGGAACACAAATATGCCCACACAAAGACACTTCATAGTTAAAATGCCAAAGGTTGAAGACAAAGAGATAATCTTAAAAGCAGCAAGAGAAAAGCAGTTACTTTCCTACAAGGGAGCTCCCACAGACTGTCAGGTGATTTCTCAACAGAAACTTTGCAGGCCAGAAGGGATTGGCATGAAATAATCAAAGTGATGAAAAGTAAGGACCTACAACCAAGATTACTCTACCCAGAAAAGCTATCATTTAGAATCGAAGGACAAATTGAGCTTCCCAACAACAACAAAAAAGCTAAAGGAGTTCATTAAGACCAAATCTGTATTCAAGAAATGTTAGAGGGACTCCTTTAAGAAGAAAAAAAAGAAAAATATCAAAAATATGAATAATAAGATGGCAATACTACATAGCTATAAATAATTACTTTAAATGTAAATGGAGTAAATGCTCCAATCAAACAATACGGCGGTTGAATGCATAAGAAAACAAAATATGCTGCCTACAAGAGACACTCTTCAGATTGAGAGACACACACAGACTGAGAGTAAAGGAACAGAAAAAGTTATTTAATAAAAATAAAAACAAACAAACAAAAGGTAGGGTAGCAACACTTATACCAGACAAAATAAACTTTAGAACAAAGGTTATAATAAAAGACAAGAAAGGACCCAGTAATTCCACTTCTGTGTATTTATCTAAAGAAACCCAAAACATTAATTCAAAGGGACATGTGAATCCATATGTTCAATACAGCATTATGTATAGTAGCCAAGATATGGAGGCAACCTGGGTGTCTATCAATGGATGAATGGATAAAGATGGTCCATTCATGGGAATATTACTCAGCCATAAAAAAGAGTGAAATCTTGCCATCTGCAACAACACAACGGACCTAGAGGGTATTGTGCTGAGTGGAGCAAGTAACACAGAGAAAAACAAATGCCATATGATTTCACTTTTATGTGGAATATAGCAAATAAAACAAACAAAAAAAAAAAAAACACCAGAAACAAACTCATAGATAGAACATCTTGATAATTACCAGATGGCAGGGACATTGTGGGGGACTGAAAAAGGGGAAAGGTTTAACAAATACAAATTAGTAGTTACAAAATAGTCATAGGAATGTAAAGTATAAGGAATATAGTCAATAATATTGTAATAACTATGTACAGTGTCAGATGGGTGCTAGATTTATCAGGGTGATCCCATTTTAAGTTTCATTAATGTCTAATCACTATATTGTACACTTAAAACTAATATAGTATTGTGTGCCAATTGCAATTAAAATTAAAAAATGAATTCTTGAATATAACTGGCATCTTTCTTTTAGCTTCATATAAACTTTGTTGGTGGTTATGTAAAAATTATGCCTAGATTTCAATGAGACATGAATGGAAAAAAAAAGTTCACAGACTAGTCTTAATTTTATATTTTTAAGCACAGTTTGCTATTTCACAATACCAGAACCAGAATAAACATTTTAAAACTTTATGGAACTAATTTATAGTGTAGGGCAGGCACAAACTTGATCTCATGGCAGCAAAATTTTATGTTTCCATTTCAGCAATACTGCCTAACACAATAATATCAGCCCAGCAAATCTTAAATATAAGTTAAGCTCACATGATCCATTGCCTTATAAAGCTAGAGCACCCTGTGGAGTCATGCTGAATATGCCAAGTGATTTTTCAAAATTTAATCATCCTAAATGTCAGATAAAGGTGCTTTTGCTGTCATTCTTTAAAACTGGGGCAAAAATCCCAAGTGTGCCAGCAAGTTATAAAGAAAGCCTCTTCTTAATACTAGTATTAAATAAACAACATCCTGTCCAATCACTATTCGTTTTGCAAGTTACAGTAAATAAAAACATATTATAATGCTACAAGGCAAATTCAAGACAAATAGTTATTTTTTAAGGGTAAAAACAGAGGCATCTTCCTAGCAAGACACAAATTTCTTATAACCATCAGGTCAATTTGAATTTCAGTTCTGGTTATTCCTGGCTATGCTGGCAGAAGTCTGGCAGCTTTAGAAATAACTTATTATGAACATAAACTCTAATGTCCTCCACAAAAATATTAGCAAATGGAATCAAGCAATAACCAACAAGGATAATACATCACAACAAAATGGAATTCATTCCAATAATTCAAGGCAGTTTCAACGTCTACATAGCAGCATGATTCACCATATTAACAGACCTCACAAGAAAATAGCTCAAGATCCTATCTATAGATGCAGAGAAAGCATTTGAAAAAAAAAAAAAAAAAAAAAAAAAAAAAAACCCCATAAATTTCTAATAAACTCTCAGTAAATTTTTAATATAAAATAATTCCTCCACTTGACCAGGGTATCTATGAAAATGTACTGTTAACATCCTAATTAATAGTGAAGGCCTTTATGTTTTATCCCTAAGATCAGGAACAAATAGAGAACACTCTACTTATATTCAACATGGTGCTAGATATACTAGCCAATGGAATGACCAAGTGAAATGAATTAAAAGCATACAGGTTATAAAAGTAGAAATAAAACATTTTCTATTCACAGATGAAATTACTTTCTATGTGGAAAATCTGAAAACTGCAGACATTTTTCTAGAAAAAAAATGAGTTCATCAAATCTTAGGATATAAAGTCAACATAAAAATATCAATTTTATCCCTACCTACTTGCAATGAACAGAGATTTTTAAAAGTAAATAAAATTGACCATAACACTAAATAAAATTGAATTATTAGGTAAAAACCTAACAAAATTATGTTTAGAACCTCTATGTTAAAAAACTATAAAACACGAATGGAAGTAATTAAACAATAAATAAATGAAGAGGTATACCATGTTCTTAGACTGGAAGACTCAATATTGTTAAGAAATAAATTATCCCCAAGTTGATCTGTAGATTCAGTGTAATCCTAATTAAAACTGCAGCAGGATTTTTGTAGGTATCTGCAAACTAACATTTTATGAAGACAAAATTGATTTTGAAACTGCAGAACAAATTTGGACGACTCACATATCTCAATTTAAGAATTTCCATGAAAACTACAGTCATCAAGACAGTGTGGCATTGGTGAAAGGTCAGATCCATAGGTTAATATAACAGAATAGGTAGACTAGAAGCAGTCTCCCCAAAAATTAGTCAACTGATATTTTTAACCAAGTTATAAACAATCCATTGGAGGGAGGCATCTCTCTTTTCCTATTTCTTTCTTCTACTACTTCTTCTCTCTATATATACATACTTCATCTATATCCCGCATATTTCATCCATACCTGAATCCGCATTCGGCGTTCAGGAGGCACAGGAGACTGCGGTACACCATCTGCTGATTCACCTTGCGGCCCACCAGCTCTAGCTTCCGTATCTGACTATTGTTGGGTGCTCCAGGAACAGGCCCCAGACATTGACTGGCAGATTCTCGGGGAGCCCCATGGGCAGCAGCATTCAGAACAGAGGAGGCCAGAATTCCCAGCCTCCAATCCACTTCAGGCCTTGATGGTAGCTGAGCACCTGCGTGCTGGGCTCCACGTAGAGGCTGGAGAACGACCTGAAGCTCTGCTGCTGACACCCGGCTTGGGAAAAATGCCTGAGTGACACTCATGAGATGGTCCAGGATGGGGTCATGGTCAGCCACACTGTCCTCCACCAGGAACGTAGCGACTAGACTCTCGGTCCGAACACACGGTGGACGGAGAAACACTGGGCTCAAAGCGCATCTTGGGAGCCAGGTACTAGAAGGCGCAGGCGCCACGGACGGGAGCGCGTGCGCAGCAAGATTTCCCAGGCCTCCTCCTGACGCAGGTGGATCCTATCTGCACACCTGTGAACAGTAGCTGCCCCTGCAACCCCGTACTCTTGACCTATTGGAAGAAAAAAAAAAAAAAAGGAAATAACTAATTGTGGCTATTACCATTATTTTTCAAATTGTTTCTTTTAGTTGAACTAAAGTTTATTTGTTTAACTCTCAAGTTTATTGAATAAATAATGTTAGACAAACAGATATGCATTTGCGAATCCTGTACTAAAAACACTAAATCCTTTGGTAAACCATTTGCAGATCATTTAAATCATTGTTTCTCAGTTTCTTTCTTTTTTTTTTTTTTTTTTTGATTTTTGAAACTACTGATTTGTAATTCATCTCTTCACCTTTTTTCAGTTTCTCAGTACTTTATAAATATCAGCTAGATTTTGCATGTAGAATACGAAATGCAAATTTTACTATCAGAATTTTTCATATAATAGAATTTGCATTTATAAAACTATTACCGGAGAATTTATAAATGTAGATAAAAGAAAATCCAAACCAGCATATCAAAAAATATACACATATAATTGGCCGATTCAAAAGCATTATTTAATTCAATAATCATATATAAAATCACCAAAATGGTTGCAAAATTTATGTTCCAGTATTTATGCTTACATGTCAGCTATTTATTACATTTGCTAATGACACAGAATATTAAAATTTGCAGGCATAAATATCACTATTTTTCAGAGGTAACATCTTATATAATCAACTTTATTGAAGTATAATTTACATATAATGAAAAACACTCCTTTTAAGTGTATAGTTTTATGAATTTTAACAAATGTATACATCATTCAATAAGTACTATGATTGAAATATAAAATAATTCCTTGGATCAGGGACAATATATTTTTACCTTTATTCTAATTATTGAAATTAGTTCCTATTATATATTTGACAACATGAGGAGGAGATTTCTCCACCTGTCTATCTAGATTTCATTTTCATTGGCATGCTAAACACTAATGGATTTATAATAAAGTGATTCTATTTCCTTTACACTACTTGTTTTCTAGATAGCTCTATGCAATTCCCTTGAATCCCTCTATTTTCCTATCTATTATGTGAAGATAATATTACTATACCTGATCCTTATAGAGTTTTCATGGTAATCAAATGAGATAATTTAGTAAAAACATTTTAAAAATCAGACAGAAATTTTTATTTTATTTTAAAAGTCTACTAGAAAATATTAGAAAACACAGAAAAATAGAACACTAAAAGTAGTTACAAATATAATCTACCAGAGAAGGGAATACAGCAAGAGGTCATTAAGTCTGCCCCCCATTATGCACAGGTGTTAGAGGATACAGAACGTTTTCACTCACCCACAGTGTTTTAATGCTATTTTCCAAAGTGCTGACATTTTAGGGAGCTGGTACTGCTCAAAATGATATGGCACAGATCCAACACTCACTTTTTAATTGCTAAATAGTTTTTTGCAACTGGCAGTCCAAATATTTTGATGCTACTAAAGAGTAGGGTGCTTATTACATTGGGCAGTAACACGCCTTTCCTACTCAGTTGTAACTTGGCAAAATAGGTTTAACGTTTGCACCAGCCTTAAAAGGCTAGGGAAATATTCATTATGACAGAATTGTGAAAGCGCAGAAAAAAGTTAAGGCATGGAAATATATTTCTTTCCAAAACGTAAAATGTATTACCCATTAGGTATTGTGGTTTTCATATTTCAGTTCAAGAAGATCTAAATTCCAGTTAAATATTAACTTATTCTGAAAGAAGTTGAGCTTTTTTTTTTTCTAACTCCTTTTAAACCCAAATTTTATCAGTTTGGACTCCTGACATCATTCTGTAGTATTTAAATCTAAATTTATTGCTGCTTTTATTTCAAGATACCATTGCAACCTGCTAATAAAAACTTATTTTATCTGCCATGTGTTAAATATTTACTATAGGGTATACACTTTGCTAAGCATATCCATAAAATAAGCTTCTTGAGGGAATTTTCGTACAATAAAATTCACTTACTAATGTTTATACTTTCATGACTTTTGACAAATGAATATAGTCATGTAACACTATCTCAATCAAGCCACAGAATGTTTTCTTCACTTTCAAAAAGGTTCCCTCATGACCCCTTTGCAGTCAAGACCCTCCCTCCAAACCCAACCTCTAGAAACAACAAATTCGCTTTGTGCCACTATAATTTTGCCTCTTCTAGATTTTTATGTAAATGACACAAAACAATATGCAGTCATTTGTGTCTACCTTTATTCACATTGCATAATGCTTTTAATATTCCTCTAAGTTGTGGTTTGTTTTGTTTTTGCAACAGCAGTTCACTCATTTTCATCATAGAGCAGTATTTCATTGTAAGGATATAACAAGATATGCTTATTCTTTGACCATTTTATGGCCATATAAATTGCTTCCAGCTTTCAGTCATTATTACAAAATAGCTGCTATGGACCTTGGCATACAAATCATTGCATGAACCTATGTTTTCCAACCTCTTGGGTAAACATGTAGGAGTATCAGATTAAGTGATATAGGAAATATATGCTTAATTATACAAAAAAATTTCCACAGTGTCTATTCCCATATCCAATGCATGGAAGTCTCAGTTGATCAGCATCCTTATTAATATAGGGTTTTTTTGGTCTTTTTAATTTTAGCTCTTTTAGTATTCGTTTTAGCTATTATAGTGAGAGGTGGTCTCTCATTGGCTTTAGTTTGCATTTTTCTAAAAAACTATTGATGGTGAGCCTCTTTAAATGGATTTCATTGGCCATTAAATTGTATTATTTAACTAAAGTGTCTATTAAGTCTTTTACACATGCTATGAATTGGTTTATTATTAATGAGTTGTAAAATTTATATAATCTAAATCTAACTCCATATAAATGTATATTATATAAATATAAATAAATAGCAATTATTCTCCTAGTCTCTATTTTCATTTTCACCTTTTCAAACAATATTTACAAGCATTTTTGATGTTCAATATATACTTATTGTCTTTATATGGTTCATATTCTTTGCATCTTAAGAATTATTTCCCTAACCAAAGTCATATCTATTTTTTTCTATGCTCTTCTAGAATTTTTATAGTTTTAGCTTTTGATATTTAAGTCTATAAACAATTTCAAGGTTTTTTGTTTGTTTTGTATATGGTGCAACATAAGCGTCTTAGCTCAAGCTGCTGTAACAAAATACCACATACTGGCTTAAACGACAGATATTAATTTCTCATGGTTCTAGAGGCTGGGAAAAGCCCAAGATCAAAGTGTCAGGCCAGCATATTCGGTTCTTGGTGAGGGCCCTCTTCCCGGTAGCTGCCTACCCTCTCTATCCTTACATGTTGGGAAGAAAGAACTCTGGTCTCTTCTTATACAGACACTTACTTCATCACAGTGTCTCCACGTTCATGACCATCTGAACTTAGTTACCTCTCAAAGACTCCATCTCCTAGTACCATCACATTGGTAATTGACAAATGTTCCAGGATTATTCCATCCCCATTCAATTATCTTGGATATTCATCAAAAATTAATTGATTGGTCTACTTCTGCACCCTTTTCTAGTCCTCTGTTGAATACACACACAGATATATGTAATATGTTACATGTAATATATTACACACATGTAATATTAAAGGAAAAAATAGCTTTATTGAGGTTTATTTTTCATACAATAAAATTCAGTCACTAAAGTTTATACTTTGGTGGGTTTTAATGATACACTCTCTTGATTGCTATAACTTTAGAGTAAGTCTTTAAAACAGAATTCTCCTCCACTTTTGATCTGATGAAAATTGTTTGGTCATTTTGGTCATTCCATGTACTTTGCTCTTCTATATAAATTTTATGATGACTTATCGATTTGTATCAAAACAAGACACGTCTGAGTTTGTATTTGGATTTCTTTGAAACTACAGATAAATTTTAGGAAAAGTGAGGTCTTAAAAATGTTGAAACTTTCAATACATAATCACCGTAGGAATTTCCATTATTTGGTTCTTACTAAGTTTCCACCAATGATGTTTAGTTCTTAGTATATAGGCTTTATACATATTTATATTTTTAAAATTTAATTTTAAAAGCATTTTGTATTTAATGCTATGCCTATGGTATTTAACTGTTCTAAATTTTACAGGTAACATTTAGAAATATTTTTTTTTCTGTTCCCCCTCTTTTCTAGAACTCTAACTACATATTTGTTACATTTCTAGGTATTACCCCATAGGTCTTTAAGTATCTACATTTTTTTGGTCTTTAGATCTTAAATTTGTTTCATAGTTTCTATTGATGTTCATTGATTTGTCTACTCACAAGGCCTGTTACAGGACTCCATGGGAAAATTGGATGCTCACTAAATTGTAGATAGGGGAAAATTGAGATAGGCCCCTCAGTGGATGGAGCACTTAATAGAAGTGAGAAAGTAAATCTTTTAGTAAAGCCAACTGTTCTCATTAAATTATGTTTCAAGATATAGAAAAGACGTAAGCTCCAAATTAAAGGAAAATAGAGAATCAAGTTTCCTTTTCAAGAAAAGTTGGAGCCTTTTTTATAGGAATAGGAATTACTTAGGATAAAAGAAGATAAAAATGATGAAGATATCTAGTTACTGAAACAAAGTCTCAGAGTAGGGAAGTCAGTGTATTATAAATACCCATTTCTTCATTGAAGGATTATCTCTTGAAGGTTGTTGATTAAGGTTGTTAGTCAATTAAAATTACAGTCTAGAGTTTTTACACTTGAAAATTCATGGTTAGCTGGAATATATGCATCCACCAGGCAGTTAACTCATTCAGCTCAAGATGATATGTAAGCCTAGAGATAGGAGAGAACTGCAGTGGCGGCTCTTGTAGGTAGCTCAATCAACTGCCACAATTTAGAAAAATCAGTATTTCACCAGAGGGGTTAAGAGTTAACGGGCAGAAGATAAGAATCTTGAGGCAGCTAAACACTGCAGAGACTGGAGTTATTATGGTAACCAGCATGAAGCTCTGAGCATCTTCTTGTTTTCTGGAGGTAAAATAAATAGGTTTGATGTATTACACATGTGGATATTTCTTCCATTCTCCCAACTACTTTTCCAATTCCCCCCTACAGGTACCATTTCTCAGATGCTATGAAAAACACTTGTAACTCATTCTGAAGCAGGGTAATAAATGTGAGAGAACTGCAAAATTACCTGTCAAAAAATTTCAAGAACAGGCCTCTAGAGGGCAACTACAGAAACCACAGCACCGTCTTATATTAACCACAGTTCATAATTTAAAGCCTTCAAATACATTTCAAAGGCAATCTCAGAAACTGTGTGGTATATATAATACAAACAATTATCTATTCTCTGTGGAAATCTTGACTTCCATTTGATGAACAGTCCTAAAATTGGCTTTTCATTCTTATAATTATATAGAAAACACTCCACTCACTTTGTATGTCAAAGTCTTCACTTAATCTAATCAAGATGAGGCAAAAAACCTTTTATTAGAAAAAAAAGAGAGTGAAATACAGAATATCTGCCATAAAATACATTTAATCTCTGTCTCCCTCCCTCTCTCCCTCTCTCCCTCTCTCATGTGTGCTCATGTCTGCGCGCACGCACACACACACCCACACACACATGCACACACTCACTCCTAAATATGAAATACATATTATTAAAACAAAGATTTCATTACTGAGAGAACACAGTCTTGTCGAGAACCACAAGAGTATCTCATTCTTCTTTACATCACCAGGACATAGCAGTTTTTGGCATTAATTTATCTGGTTCTCATTAACTGTTTGTTATTTTGAAAAAAATAATTACTATTCCAAAATTCTAGTCCAAACCTAAAATATTTAAGGCCATAGAAAAAAAATATCTTTCAAAACATCTTTTGGACAGTGATCATGTGAAAAATTAAAATATCTCAATTTCACAATGTCCCTTCATGTTGATGTTTAAGTAAATTAACTCATAAAAAGAACTTAGTATAGAACTTGACATGTAGTAAATATTGGGGAAATTAAATTTCTCCTTTCCTTCTCTATTTTGGATTATATAACTATAAATGCACATGGAATACCTAAAATATTAGGATCTGTCTGTACCCAAATACAAACCCCTCCACCCCAAAATAAAAATTTCAATACATAGTTGGTAAAACTCATAATTTCCACTGTTGGCCCATTTTCTGTTTTGAATGTGAGTGTAGGGAATGAAGGAATGATAGAATTTAAATTCCAAATTGAAAATTAACATAGGTTTATTTATACATGGTCGTACACGTGTTACTAAGTTAATGTTTTAAGAATGCCAACACAACAAACCATAATTTAATGTTTGTTTGTTTTTTTAGGACTCCAGTGAATCTGAATTATAAAATAAATATTGTAATTTCCAGTCAATTCATTCAATAAACACTACTTTAGCTCTCTTCTGGCCTCAGCATTGGGCTTAGTGTAATGCCCACTTAGTGTTTTGGATGAAATGTATTGACATAGTATAAATGCTGAAAGTAAATCCTGCATATTTTCTCACTAGAGTGAAAAATTTTCTTTTCCTACAGATTTTTTGAAATGCGAATTTAGCATTTTGATTTTTTTTTTTGACAATAAGCTTGCCTCTCCTTTTCCTTTGCACTTAGTATTTTTGAAAATAATTATATACCTCATTATTTTGTAAACCTCATTATTTCTCAACATCTTATATCATATTTTCATTTTTGATTTAATCTTCTGAGATTTTTTTAGGTGACTAATCTTTAAGACACAAAGAAAGCATGCACCAGAAATATATACCTTAAAACAACTATTTTGTACTCTTCTGGCCAAGTAGATGCAACTGTGTATGTCTATCAGTCTTTTCAATTACATGGCAGCTCTCCCAGGTGGCATTGACACAGAGAAACTAATTATTATTCTCCAAGACCCTCAGCTACAGAACTCTTGGCATGTTCTCTTTGTTGTCAATCCATTACTATAAGTTTTCTGGGAACAGGCACCTTTTCTGTTTGACTATTTTATTCCAAGAACTTAGATTGTTTCAGGCACATGGTAGGTAGTCATGAAACATGTACAAAAATGCCTGGCAAGACTAATATGACAAATGAAACTGTAACTCAGTAAGGAGGATATTCCAAGCTGAATGCATGAGATTATCTTTTTAAAGCATAAAATGTTTTATATTTGTCTCTTGACTAAAATTCTCATATGGGCTTCTCCACTTTTCAGGAATAAAAATCTATATTTGAATTTTACTGTTATACAAGCAAGTATCTTATTGTAATAGGACCTTCTTTAGACTTTAGTCTCATCTTGTAATCCCTCATTATGGCTTTACGCTTCAGTCATTCTGGAAATACCCTCACATCTCTTCACACAGTATTGCTCTCTGCTTGTAAAAGACTCCCTGCTGAAGTATACCTTCCTCTGGGACCTCCTCCTTTATAATTCTCCGACATTACATCCAGAATATGTCGCCTTCCTTTGCTCCCTTGGCAGCATAATCTTACCATTATTATAGGCTTTATCAAGTTGAATTTAATTTGTATTTTTCTAGATGTCTCCATTATGATATGAGGCATGGAAAGAACTGGATGTGTATTATATTTTTACCCTTTGTTCATTTCTGTGTTCCTGCTCCTAGAACATATATTGATATTAGAATAAACTTACCATGTATCTACTAAAGTATTTAAGCATTTGACAATTTTGGCTTTGCCTTAAAATACACTATTTTAAAATAATTTTGCATTAAAATGAATTTGGTATTTTTCACTTGCTCCAACAATCATTTTTATATCTAAATAAAAATGTCTCATCCTGGGCTTGTGTACATTTAAGCTGAAATACAAGTAAGATTTTTAATGCTTTCCTATACATATGACAAGTAACTGAAACTTGCAATCACTTTTGAAAAAAGAAAAAAATAATAAACTGGGTAAATAAAAATACGTTCTTGATATGTTCTTATACCATTAACAATTTAAAAGAATATTCTCTTTTACTTTCTTTTCTTTTAACTGTTACACTACATTAACATTTAAATCATCAGTCACAGTCAGGATTAAAATCTGCGTCAATTATTTCTTAAGAAAAATGTTTATGTTACACATATTCAACAGATATCTACATATAAAAATCTTCCTGTAAAGTATGGAATTATGCTTTTAGACTTTCTTTAGCCTTATCTCCTGCAAATTCAAGCATACCTAGCTGGTTTCAAGGTTTAAATTGACCATTCAATTCAAAAGGCCATATCTAAAGTTTTCATTCTCCCCATAGCAGTAGCAGTTTTGTTTCTGCTCCCTGCCTATCCTATTGCATCTGTCAATAGAATATATCACAGTGGATCACAAAGCATAATCTTCTCAATTATTATCTCTATCTAAGGCTAAGGACAAGGTGTTTCATATTCCATTTGCCCTCTTGTTGAACATCTGTTTCTGGTGGTTTTTATTCACGCTTCAAGTATTGTTAATTCTTTCTCATATTTCTTTTTGACACTGAGGTTGTGGACATTAATCCTGCCATGACAATGTTTTGTTTTATTTTTAAAATGTATTTACCTCCTTCAGGTGTTTGGCTTTTATTTCATGTGGTCTTTTTTTTTTTTTTTTTTTAAATCTTCTATTGGAAAATTGTTCCTATTCAGTCTGATTAAAAGAAAAATTTCCTCATGAAATTTATATTTAAATATTTAAAATTGTATACTGGACAAGACCCTCTCACATTTTTAGTTCTAGATAGTACTTGTTCTCAAGCTTTATACAAACAATGGTGTATATACATATACACATATATTTGCATGTGTTTATTTCTCTTGGTTAAATATTTGAGAATGGCATTTCTTGGGTCATGTTTTAGGTTTATACTCAAATTTATAAGAAATTAAGATATTTTATAGGAAATTTTTCTTCAAAATGGTCATGCAATTTTTATTCTCACCATTAATATCCAAGTTCTAGTCACTCCAGATCTGCATCATCTTTTAGCATTATTAACATTTTTTAATGTTGTCGGTTCTAATAAGTCATGACACACCTTTTCATGTGTTACTATTTACCAATAGGTGAATAAATAAACCACATTATCAGAATTAAAAAGAAACAAACCTTTGACATATACAGCAAGATAGCTAATCACAAACAGTATGTTAAATAAAACAGACACAAAAGACCGAGTGTGATCTAATTTCATGTATATGAAATTGTAGAAAATGTAAACTAGATCAATGGTTTTCTGAGTTCAGGAGTGGAGGGGGTATTGTCTGGAAAGAAACTCAAGGAAAAAATTGGGTGATAGAAGTATTTTATATATTGATTGTTGTGGTACTGTCATAGACATCAAAACTCAACAGCTCATATATTCTAAATAAGTAATGTTTTTGTACCTAAATAATGACTCAAAGATTATTTAAAATATTTTGAAAAGTGAAACATGCAATTATAAATAGTTGAAAGAAGATTAGCGAACTAAAGATGGACTTTTAAAAAAATACCCTAAAACAGCACAAAAATACAAGAAAAAAGATATTAAAGAGAGGTAAAGATATGTGGAGGTTAGCATAAGATGGACTAATATATATCTATTCAAATTTCTGGAGAAAATAGTAATAATGGGGGAGAAATACTATTTGATGGGATAATAATGATATTTTTTAGATAATAAAACATATTAAGAATAAAATAAATAAAGATAATTCATATTACATGGATAATATTAGACATGCTAATAAATACATGAATTCAAAATATAATAAAACTCTTAAATGAAGCAAAAGACAGAAAGTCAAAGATAATCATACTGTTAGTAGATTCCTCAACTATTAATTTTGGAAAAGAAATAATAGAAACAAGTAGTTAAATTTGAGATTACACTGACTGAATAAATAAGGATGATATCTAATTTATTTTACCAAAAATGTACAGAATTAATTTTCCAGGTAAACGTAACCGGCAAATAGGTGAGAGTGGTCTTATGGGCTGATTTGTGTCCCCCTGAAAATGCATACATTATGTTGAAGTCTTAACCCTCAATACTTACAAATGGGACCATAATTAGAGACAGAGTCTTAATAGAGGTGGTGAAGAAACTAAAAATGTGTGCAAATTCCCTCTGTCCGTGACTTACAAAACTTCTATAATGTCAGTCTAGCCCACTCTTGGCTTTTAGAAATTCAGTAGAGGAAAGAGGCCTGGTTAACCAGGAGAGGACCAATGCCCCAGCTGAAAGATAGTCGAGCAGAAACAGCAAATACATACTAGTCTTTTTGTTCTATTCAGGTCTTCAACAATTGGATGAGCCCCACCACCCTTTCCACCTCTCCCACCCCCATACTAACATTGGGTAGAGCAATCAGCTTTACTCAATTTGCAATCAAAATGTTAATCCTATTCAGGAATACCTGCACCGACATACCCAGAATAATGTTTAACTAAATATCTGGGCACCTGGCAGCCTAGTCAAGTTGACACATACAATTAACTATTATAGTTACCAAGGAATAAAATGTATTGAATGTTATCAAAGAATCACTTAGTATTCTTCTTGTGGTAAAGTTTCTTGAATTCATGAAAAGACATTAATTTCAGTGAATAATGTAGATTAGACTTAAACTTTTAATCAGATATTTCAAAGAACACTTATTTGAAATCTATAAATTGATAACTTTGAGACTTTAAAAGAAGTAAGAATTGATTCTATGAACATGCTCCTTTTCTGGGTAAATTATTTATACCTAATTATAAGATTATTTTGTTCTATGAATGGGGCATGGAACAATGATTCTGTAAAATACGTTAAATTTTTCTCACTAATACTATGATTTAAAGTACTAAATGTTGAAACATTGTGAACAGTGAAACTTTGAAACTTACAAATTATGACTAGTTTGTTTTAATAAAGTTTAACTCACAAGAATTCTTAATTTATTGAAATGCATTGGTGGATATCAACAGAGTTCAGGAAAATCACTTTAGTTAGGTGCAAATTCTCTTCAAAGGAAAAGGGGCTCTTTTAAATATTTATCTACCTATTTTTAAGCCTAAGTACTTATTTTACTTTGTCATTGAAAAATCTTAACACATTTGAACTGATATTACTAGTCTTCATCTATTTGGTGTTTCTCAAAATTCTTTATTCTGTTTTCTTCAGAATATGTTAAATGTCCTAATATGTTTAGTTAACTTAATGTGGATATAGACCAAAAAATAAATGAGCTTATTTTATTTATCATAATTAAATCATTGCAGCTTTCCTGACAGGTATTACTCAGTTAAATTAATCTCATCTTTTCTCCACATCTATCCAGTAGAGCCTTGCCTCAATATTAGCAGACTAGGTGACTTCAGTACTGTTTTTACTACCTAATATTTTAAATTCAGCATGTCTCCAATGGAGTAAAACTGGATCAAATGTAAAACCAATCCTGTTTGAACAATTTTACACTGTCATGCATGAAAGTGCAGGAAATAACCAGAAAATGAATGTTATAATTCACTTTTCCCCTGGAAGAAAATTTTAACACAATCACTTACGAATATCATTTAAAAACTTCCAGATAATCCTCAAGTAAATTCTGTGGGGTGAGTTCTGCTCTCTATGTGCATATGTAAAGCATTATAACATAAGAGTAGGAACCATAAACTAGTAACTTGTAAATTCATATACTAGGGATCCACAGATTTTACCAAAAGTAGAATACAGTTTTATAAGGGGCCACCAGCATATTAAAACTACATGTTGGGAAAAACAAAATGGTTAAATATTTTTTTTAATGGAAAAAGACAAAATGTAAGAGTTGAATAAGAGAAAATGAGAAATGAAGAGAAGAGAGGAGGGGAGGGCAAGGGAGGGAGAGGAGAAAAAGAGAGGGAAGATGGAAATATTAATGAGATTAGAAGAAAAAGGAAAGGTGCAGTCCAGGTTTGGGTGGTAAAAAAAATCATAACAAACAAAAAACACAACTCTGTGTGTCAGGTTTCAGTGGACCAGAATAATTTCAGGAGAAACTGATGATCTGAAGTATCAAAAAAAGAAGAAAAAAAGTAAACCAAATAGAAAATCAATTTGAGGCAGTTCTTAACTAGGAAGTTGTCATAAACTGGCATACATGGAACTTAAGTTAACCTTCATTAAATAAATGTTTTGACTTGTTTTTCAAGTGTTATGTCTGGTGCCACAGTCCTGGCATATCTGTATTAATGCATCTATGTCTGATGAATAAGCAACTCTTTATGTGTTATGCTCACATGTATGCCAGAAGTTGTTTTATCTACTAATTTATTTATTCAGCTTGTCCTAGATGGGTATGATAATTATATTAGCTTAAACATTATAACATAGTTTCTTAAATTGGATTCTGTCTTATAATCACATATTTAAAGATAAGCAGGCTATTTTTATTTCCAGTCCTATCCATATTAATTTACTCACACTGTCAATGCATGTAAGTAAAATGGTGGTAAATGAGATAAAAACATAGAGTAATATTAACTGAGACATGTTACTCCTAAAACTTTCCTAATGATATCTATTTCTAGATTCATTAAGAAAATTTTAATGAAAAAATATCAACAGAAATAACTTAGCTCTAGTTTGTTATTTGAAACATAATGCAGAGACTTCATATTCAAAATTTCACTGCCACTAGCCTTCAATAAAGATTTCCAAATAGTGAATCTTTTATCATTTGTTAAGTTAAATTAAAAATAAAAAGTGACAAATAGATTTTTATAGTATAAGAAATAGTGGAAACTTATTATATTTTATTTAGTTCTTTTTTCTTTATTCTCCCAATTTTAAAGGAATTTTTCAAAGGTTTCTATTTTTAAAATGCAATGTTTATTATCTGAAGGTTAATATATGCAATGCCTAGCGTCAAATTTTCTTGCAGTAGAACATTGGTCAAAGAAAATGTTGGCAGCCTTCCTATTTTTCCTGAATTTTTGTCAATAGAATTTTGACGTTTTGGCAACACCAGGCTTACACCTTGACAATGAATCGTGATTGGTCTAAGTCAACTAAAATTCTGATGTTCTTCCTTTTCTTCCTATTCCTGGTGGCTAAGAGTGACCGTGTGACCTAGTTTCTAGCCAATGATACATAAAGGGAGCCTTTCAGAAAGAAGGGGGTTATCTTGGAAAACTTTTGCTTTCCTAGAAAAGACATTCTGGCATCACTTTCACTGAATCCATTTTATTCCTGCTTTAAATAGATACATGAGGCCTAGACTTTTAACATACATACATCTTGCAAACACAAGTAATATAATCTGAAGTCATTTGCAAATTCAGTGTTGAATTGCTGAATCTATATTACTAGCTACACTTAGACAACTTCTTGATATTAGAAATATTAATCTTTAAGCAACTATCAATGGATTTTTTTCTTCTTTTGCTTTCCAAAGAATTTCTAATTTAATCACTGAAACTTGGCAGAAGTATTAATATTACAATACTTGCATTTGAATATGTAGATATAGATATACAGATAGATGATATAGGTAGATATAGATTAGATACAGATACAGATGATATAGATATAGGTTAGATATAGACATATAGATGATACAGATATAGATAAAGATATAGTATCTTATATTTAACATGTATAAATCAAATACCTGTCTCCAAATTTAGTTAGTTTTTTTTTTTTTTTTTTTTTTTTTATCTCCTGGTATAAATCTCTCATTTAGGTCCCTGTCATTCTGAGACTCCAATACTCCCATATGCTCTGATGTTTAATCAGCATTTCAACCATTCATATTTATTTAGTTTTATTAGATAGCTGATATGAAATTAAACTAAAATATTTTTATTTTTTTCTATTGTAAGAAATGTTATACTTATTTTTAAATAATATTGCCATGAATAAAGGAGGCCAAAAGAATTGACAAGTTATAACCACTCAGTCCATCGCATTATCCTAATTTGAAAGGTGCCCCTTGCTCTGAAGAATGTGGTAGGTGGTGACCACTGAAATTATCTGTGGACCAAACTGACAAGCCACACAGCATTGTCCAAGAAACTTAGAGGAAGTACCCAGTTTTTGATAGAAGTTCAGTTGATTAAACTGCCACCTGCAACTAAAAAACAAAATTTGGGGCAAGAAATTCTGACATTTTATAATGACATTTAGCAGCTTAGGCAAAAAGGTAGGGAAAGGCTATAAATAAATCAGTGTTCATAGGTTATATCTGATGTGCATGTGGGTTTGAGCATGTGTATAAGTATTTGTAGTTTTGTGTCATCTGATTAGTGAATATTTTGGTCATTGCCTATTAATACTATTTCTGAAATCACAGTACTCCAGTGTACTTAAAAAAATCTAATATCTTGTCTAAATACTAAATATTTCTTTTAGTTCATTTCCCTTTTTAAATTTGTTATTTGAACTTTTTAGTCAGTTATACCAAGTTTAATCTAAATATGTTCAAATTTATAATTTTAACAAACTCATTCTCTTTTCATACAAATATGTAAAACATGTATTTTATTATTTTATCAGTTCATGTAATTTCAGGAATGTGCTTTATTATTGAAACAGCAATGGAAAAATATTGATCAATATTTATTGACATCAATATTATCACATCGAAGTCATTATAATTTGAATTAAAATAATAAACATAAATCAAAAACTAGAAGTATTTGTACTTTTAAAGATTTATTTTTGGCAGTATTTTCAAATACATAAAGGCTTTGGATAACTACAGACAAGTACAGCTAAAATTTTTCAAGCTTTATTAAATATACAAATTAATCTCATAGCATATTCAATTCAATAAACAAATTTCTCAAGAGAATTATAAAACTCCTCTATGAAACTTCAATAAACCTTGATATCTGATGGGCAAACTAACAAAACTAATACATTTTATAATTTGTTCTTAGTCAAGATCTAATGACTTCTGTTTGCTGCACTTATCTTTAAAGTAATTATAAAAGGATAAATCGGTATTGGTAATTTGTATCTATCAGGGAACTTTGCTGATTTTGATGAACAACAACAAAAAAAAGATTTTCATTTTGCCAAACTAAACATTTATCAATAAATCATAGGATTGAAAAAAGATTAAAGACTAATTAGGTGTAAATCATGGATTATAGGGTCTCAGTTTTATTAATACCAAATCCTACCAGCATTCAGGAAGAATATTTATTCATTAATAATATCTATTAATTGGTGGTCATAAGCAGTACATAGTTGTTCCTGCTTGCTTTACTAAAATAGTATTTCAGGAACATTTAGAGTCTCACCAGTATTTAAATATCAATTCTGAAATTCTTTTCAAAGAGTAATTTAAAGATGAAGTGCCATGCTGTCATCCGTTGTAAAAAAATACATTTAGTTGAAAACTATCCTGTGGTGGCCTTGTGGATTTCCGAAGGACAAAACCGGAAATTTTTATCCTTAAGTCTTACTAACATACATGATCATTAAGTCTATTTATCCTTATTCCTCAGCGTTTATGAAACAGAACTGCTTGCTTCCCTCACTATGCTCTTTATCTTAACCTAGTGTTCATCATTATCTTCATGAATTTTGGCAAGAATTTCCAAAATGGTTTCACTTTCAGGATTTTCCCTTTACAATTCATTCAATCTAATGCTCTCTGACTGCTCTTTCTAAATTATAAATCTGAGAATGTTACACTCACTTATTATTTCAGCAGCTCTTTATCCTAAATAAAATCCTTGTGCACTCCTGAGTAATTTCGACCCTGCCTACACCTCCATCCTTATCTCCTGTTGTGATGCATCATGCTTTAAGGTTGGTGAACTCTTGTGTTTCCTAAACATATGACATTATTTCAAAAAGATGTTTAGACAAGTGACACAGGAGCTAATTCTCAGAAGATAAACATAACCTGGTACACATTAATCAACTTTACCAAAATATGTAGTTTTCCCTAAACAACTCAAACTCTCTTACACTTTGGAACATGTCATTTCCTTTGCCTGCAATGCTTTTTACCTACATTCATCAGTATTTGGCTTGAACTTGTTTTTCTAGCTCACAAGCCAGTTTTTTTTTTTTTTTTAAAGAAATAGTTTGTTTTGTCATCAGTGTAATTAGAGTATATTAATCATATACTTTAATAATTAAAGTATATCTAAATTTCTCTTTCTCACTTTCTGAGAGTGTGTGTGTGTTCTTTTAAACATTTTCATCTATCATTCTCCCTTTTCTACATTATATAAGAACTCTATATAACTAAAAATAAATTGAATTAAAGATCTGGTTTAGATTATTAATGAGATTTAACCTATGACCCAACATACCTCAGCTATCCGAGTTAATCAGGCTGTAGTGTTATTTCGTGAAATGTCATTAACAAATTTTGGATGGATTATAATGGTGTTCTCTTGAAAAGAATTTAGATATTTCCACCTCCTTTTCTGTTCTCCAGAAGTTTATTCAAGATTGTAATTTCCTTCTTGTGTAAATGATATAAAACATATTGAATTGGTAAATTGTATTTTTCCAAAGATTTTTCTATTCTATATACATGGCCAAATGTATCAGTGTAGATTTGTTTATACTATTTTCTTAGTATCCTTTATAGGTTTTTAAATCTGTAACAATGCCCCTATTATATTTCTAATATAGTTTGAATCCTTTTATTTTTTCTGTAGCATATTTTTTCTGAATCATTATTGTTAGAGTATTATCAATTTTATTAATTAATCACTTCAAAGAATCAACAATCAACTTTATTGACTATTTTGTATTGTAGGATTTTTTTTATTTCATTGACTTTTGCTCTTGTATTTAATATTTCTTCTATTTTATGTTTTTTGTTTTTTTCTTACTGTTATTTTTCTAACTTATTTAAATAAAATTTAAATAATTGACTTTCACCTTTTCTTCTTTCCTAACATATGGATTTAAGACTATGTATTTCTCTTTATGTACTCTATTGACCCAATTCCCAAATTTTGATGTTTTTTTTTAGTTCTAAAAAAAAGTACTATAATTTGGACTTCTTTGACCAATGAATTATGTAGAAATGCTCTAGTTGGTTTTAGAAATGTAGCTTTTTAAGTTATCTTTTCTGTATTAATTCTATTGTGGCCAGAGAATATATTCCAAATAATTTTGATAGTTTGAAATTTGTTGAGGCTCCTTTTTTTATTTCATTAATGTTCCACATACACTTGAAAAAAATGAAAGCTCCATCATTGTTTGGTGCAATATACTATCTTATCAATTAGACTATGTTTGATTTTTTTTGTTAATTTTATCTATATCTCTACACTTATTTTCCTGATCCTTTTGCATTGAAGAAGTATTGTTAAAATCTCACACAATAATTGTGGATTTTACCATAGTTTTTCTTGATACTATCAATTTTGTTTACATATTTGGAAGCTATGATAGACACATTTAGCATTGCAATATATTCCTATTGCACTAATCAACTTTTAATTATAAATATTACTATTTATCACTGGAAGTGCTTCTTGCTTTAAAGTGCAATTTATCTTATATTTATGTAGCCACCACATATAATTCGGATAGTATTAACATAGCATATCTTTCATCATTTTCGAGTCAATCTTTCTGTGTACTATATTAAAAGCATGTTTATTCTGAGCAGCATTAAAATTATTTTTCCATTAATTCTGAAAATCTTAGCCTTATATTTAGAATATGCACTGCATTGACATTTAAACTCATTACTGACATATTTGGGCTTATATTTATTTTTTCATTATTTTATCATTGGCCCATCTGTTGTATATATTCCCTATTCCTCCATTTTTACCTACTTTTCAATTTAAAAAAAAGTTTAATAATTCAATTTTTATTCTAACACATTAGTTATAAAATATTTTACAACTTTTAACAGTTTTCCTGTGGATAAAAAAAAAGCATTTTATTCACTTTCAACACTTTTTTTTTATTGAAAAGGAGAAATCATGTGTTTAGAACATACACCTGTGTCTTATGCACTGATCCTTCTCTCCACATTGTTATTTTCAGTGCTTCACTTTGAATATCTTCTACATTTTGTCTTATAGGTAATTAATATCTTGAACAAATGTACTCAAACTGCTGTGACAAACATTAATCAAGATTTCAATTTTAGATATTTTGGTTTTCTTTCTGAAGTGGTCATTAATTTTTTTTAAAATATAAATTCCAATTTTCTAGTAAAATTCTCTGTCTTCTCATCTAATTCTATCATCTCTACCTCTATTTTCTTACTCTCATAATCAAATTATTTGAAAGTTCTTTATGCTAAATCTAACTTCTGAATCAACTATGGATCTGCTCATATGTCTATTTCTTCTCTTGCTTATGTCATATATCTTTGCTTCCTCCCACACCTTAAAATATTTCATTGCACACCAAATAATGTTTATAAAAATATATACACACTAAGATAAAAAAAGATGTGCTATGGACACAATGGACTATTACTCAGCCATAAAAAGTTAAAGATATTTAAGATATAAATATATAGACAATACTGAAAATGATAAATGAAAAGTAAAAACATAATATTTGCATTTGTTTTGAAAACAAACCAACAAAATAAAGTCTACATATTATAGCTATCACCTCGCTTAATTCTGAATATGGGTCATCAAATGAGATTTAATTCCCCCAAATTAATAGCTAAAATTTTTCCAGTAATTAGATGCACTAAACTCTATTCTAGGGGACTTATGTGTTTTAATCACTTATTTCTCACAGTAATCCAATAAGATCAGTACTACTATTATCCCCATTTTACAAGGGAGGACACCGAGGTCCAGAGATGTTAGATAACATCCCCCAAACAAGAAAGGTGGCCGTGGAAAGGATAGTTAGTTGTATTTTGTCAATTTGGGTCAAGATTATATGGACTCATTCATTTATCTTTTGCAAAAAAAGGCAGTGAATGTATTAAATTGGTGGTTTGATTATTTTGGTTTAAAGTGTATTGAAGTCATGATTCAAAAAAATTCATTGTTTGGCAAATCTGATTGTATTTGATTAACCTATCCTAAAATATAACAACTACTGCTTTGTTTTTTTTTAATCAAGCGGATACTTTACAAATAACTGGGTCTAAATTTGGTGAAGCTTTCCCAAATTGCATGATAAAGTTTGAATTACTACTTTTTTTCTAATCAGAAACTTTCTCTGGCCTTTTCTACAAAAAAAAAGAAAAAAATTAAAATGGGTGAATTCTAAAATTCCTCTTAACGTTCTCTATGTGTGCATCACTTGTGTAGTTTATTCAACTCATAATTCAGCACCTATTGGTAATCTGTACATTGGAAATATGATGAGAAAGTGTTGGGCATTATCCTGATCCCTAGAGAACTGAAAATCAAAAAAGTATAACTTCCTTCAGAAAGGTGTAAAAGAAAAGGCCCTAGGGAAATTTTGCAGGAGCTAATTAATTCTGCCTGCTACAATAACGTTGCAATATTCCCATTATAAAGCTTCTTTCTGAAAATTAGATGTTAGTTTTGAAGTGATAATATATTAAAATGTATGCAAATTATCTCAAATAGTCACTAACTAGTATGGATTTCCATTTCATTACAACAGTTATAGGTTTTAGAGAATCAAATATGCAAACACTGGTTGAGCTAAGGAAAATATTCTTAGGCATGATTAATTGCCAAATTCTTTTATCTGAAAGAATCTTAATAAAACTAATTTCATTAAGATTATTTGTGCTCATTTAAATTAGTGAATTGGCATACTTAAATGAAAATGGACTAAAGCATAACAAAGGGTTTAGTAAGACCAAAGTATTTGTTATAGTTATTTAGGATGAAACGATCACCTCTAAAACATGCTATTAATTAATGCTTCAAGAATTCATTATAGTGCACTGCTAAATTTATGTACAGCATTTAACCTAAAAACAACAACTGATAAAACAATAGAAATATTGGACATTTTTAATATATTATTATTTTAAGATTGGGTAGCAATATGATGTGGAAAAGAAAGCCCTGGTTTTAGAGTTGACAAAATTGACTTCAAACCTTGATTCTTATTCAGCGTGTAATAGGAAATGGAAAAGTAACTGTCATTGCTATAATCTTATTGATCACTTTGTTCTAGATGTTGTCCTAAGTGCTTTGCATGTCATTTATAAATAAAATGTGGTCAGTAGTCATTTAGCCACTAGGGGAGTAACCTTGAGCTATATCTTCCCACCAATAAGAAACAAATGGTTGGAACAGTAAATGCAAAAGAGATGTAATGAGAGTTACAGAAAGTCTCCAAAACTGGGCACGTGTACCACTTCGAAGAACTGTCCTCTGGTTGACCTGTCCTTGTTACCATACTAAACAACACACTCACCAGTGCCGTGACAGATCTGGAGCAGCCCATAAAAGGCCAAAAAAAAGAGTGGGAACCCAGTTTTTGGAACTCCTCACCCCGGTCCAGGAACACTTATGAATATTCCTCCCCTCTATTAAAGTTAACCCAGCCCCAAACCCCAAGAGCTCATAAAAACCCCATGCCCGATGACCTGAGGGAGCCACATCCTTTCTCTTTCGGAGTGTTCTCCCTTGGTGCATCAAGCTTTCACTTTAATAAACCTTCCTCTCTGCAAAATTGTTCTGCCCACTCCCTTGATTTCTATCCTGAGAAGGGCAAGGACCCCCTTTTTTTCTCAATGTGCTGATAACAAAAAGAAATAGAATTTTCAGTAATCCTCAAGCAAAATTTGGGAAAATAAACCCACTTTAGGGTGGAAAAACTATAGAAGAAACTGAACAAGAAAATAATCAAAGATATTTTTTTCCTTTTTAATTATAGTTCACTATATCCTGAATTAGACTTAAAGATGTGTGTGTGTGTTATTGTGAAAAATGTCCTTTTCTGAAATTCCATAGCTTCGTTTCTCTTTTTATATAAATATAGCTGGGGATAGACAGGAATGTATTTAGAAGGCAGAAAATGCCAGAATTATGTAGAAATAGCTACATTCTCATTATTTTAAAAAATTAGAAATTGTTCTATTTTATGACATTCTTGAAAGCAATTCCTTTGGGATAATTCGGTGTGATCTCCCTAAAGCTTCTCTTTCAATGATTAGTTTTAATGAAAATATTGACTGATACAGAGTCCTGAAAAACAGTACATATAAATGACATTGAAGTCTTTAGCTCAAACAGGGGAACACTTTATGTGAAATGCATACACAAAGGATCATTCTAGAACAATGACGAGAACTCTCCTAGCTACACCATTTGTTAAATGTTAGGAATTTTCTGTAACGTGAATTGCGTAGAAGTCAGATATTGGTCTAAACATATGAGCTAATTGTTACTGCAACAAGAAGTTTGACAAATGGTCCTAAGAATAGAGTTTGTGAATGATGCTGTCATTTTGAATTAAAGGGTGGTAAATAAAAGAGGATAAAGGCCCCTGAGTCACCAGGGTGAGCTCAGGCAGACAGTCATTTGGAGTTTGTTAGCATCATTGAACAATTTGAAACCGTGGAATCTGGAAGACAATGCTACACACTTAAGAATTTAGAGTGGTGGAATATTAAGTTATGTGGAATATTCAATATAATGGGAAAGTAAAGTCATTGGCTTTTCATAACAAGCTTTAAGAATAAACTATAAATTCTAGGTGGCGAGAAACTAGTCTACATGTCAAACAATAATAAATGATAGGGGCCAGTGAAATGAAGATATGTCTCCCTCCCTACGTATCAACAACAATAAACAAATAAATACATAAGCAAAGACTTATTCAGTCATGTAACCAGGAATATTACTTACGTTATAAATTAACAGAGAATTCTCATTATACTGGCATTGAAACAAAGAGTTTAAAGATTTAGATTTCACAAATAAATACAAGTGCTCACATTCTCACTAACGAGATTTGCGGCATAGAAATGACAGAAGAAAGATTTATTAGGAGATTAAAAACAACATTTAATTCCTATGTTGATTATTATATCCATCATTATTGCTGTATTTTATTTTTTTTTTGCTTATATGGAAAAGATCCATGCCCACATCTCTAGGATTTGTAGTAATATATTATAAGAATATTTCCTCAAACAACTACAAGTAATTTAATATTCCATGGTTGTCGAATTTTGTGATCTGAAGCTAGTAAGTGAAAAATAAAAGCTTCTTATCAGGAAATTAAAGAGTTAGTTGTCACTGATAACTGTAATTTCTTTAAAATGACTTATTGTAATTCTCTTGTGATTACATAGTTAATATGAAAACATTCAGCAAATACACATGGTATGATTTACAACTGAAGATTCTTTTGAATTAGAGTTAAAAATACCAAAGGTTTTGTTTGGGTTATTTTTCAATTCTATTTATTTGTTTTTACAAAAACTGAAACTCCTAATGTGTACCATAATAATAATAGTATTGAGGGAGTTCATGAATGAATTGCAAAACAAACTCACGCTATAATAAGTTACTAAATGTAAGTATCTTGTTTTTTGTTTGTTTGTTTGTTTGTTTGTTTTTTACCAGGCTCATATAATATAATGGAAATTATATGTATCTAAAGAAATATTCCTTTTGAACTTTCAAGATACTCTTTTATAATTTTGATATTGATATGAAGGTAATTTTCACATTTGTTATGGGAATTCTTCCTTCTCAGTGACCTGTGTACACAGAGCACGTCAACAACTCACTCACACATGCTGGAGTTTCTAATTACAAGTGATCGTACTTCATCTAAAATCCTTTAAGAACTAACTCTGGAAGGTTACCATCTTCCGACTTCTCATTTATTTTTATATAAAAGATACACATGACTACCTTCCCAAGATTTGCATCCTTTACTACATGTGTAGTATCACCTTTTCACTGTTTATTATCTCTGTTGTGACCTCACTCCCTGCCTTATTCTTTGATTTCATAGTTCATGATCTTCACTCCTTTATCTTTATCCTCAAATCCCTTGTGGATCTGTTTTACTTAATTAGAAAAACTCCAAATCTGGCTAAACTCAATTTATATTTTTTTTACACAAAATCTGAACTCCACCAATAGAACATAACTGAAATAGAAGCAAGCCAGATTAATTGGTTTTACATTAAATTTACTACCACTCATTTCAAGGGACCCTCTGCTGAAACCTCACTTCAATTTTCTTAATAAACTAAATCTTCCAGTCTCTAAAATAATTTGCATGTGTTCACTACTCAAAACTTCATATACCCTTCCTACCTTAACGTTTTTATAACATCTTCACTTATCATTTTGTGACTAAAGTAGAAGCAATTGTAACTACCTGGTCTTACTATCTCCAAACTCCAAACTCACTGGTGTCATTATTTATGCAATATTCCTCATCATCCTATTAAGTAGATAAACTTCCTTATCTCCTTTCTAAGGCCAAACTTTACACTTATTCACTGAATTTGAGTATCACCTAACACAGACTTCATTCCAGAAATAATCTCATTATTCCATATAACACACAATTTTCCTTCCTTTTTTTTTGACATCAGCATAGAAGCATGTTCTAATATGTTGTTATTGAATAAAAAATAATAAAGCCTATAAGAATATCTTCCACTTCAATTAGTACTCATTTCCTTTGTATAAGCAACTTAAAATCAACTATTCTCACTATCACCACTCCAGTTTTCATACTCAATTCTCTTTTCCCTCCAAAGAAAAGTTTATAGTAATGTTCTGTTCACATCTCTAATGGCTTTCTTTTTTTAAATAAATGGATTATGTCTCATTTTTATATATCTCTCAGCAGCCTGTGATCCAAGTGACACTCCATCTTGAGAAACATTATTCCCATGGATGACAATGTACTACTATCTTCTATTGCCCTGTCACTTTCACTGGCAGTTTTTTTTTTTTTTTTTTTTTTATAATCTATCAGATTTTTTTCTGTCATCTCCTTTTTTAATCCCAAATTTGGGAATCTCAGAGTTTGTTCTTACCCCTACATATCAACAGTCACAAACTCCACCCTCAGGTACAATGATTCACTAGAATGGCTCACATAACTCAGAAAACTTATTATACCTATGCTCATGATCACCTGAGAATACAGATTAAAATCAACAAAGACAAAACGTACATAGGGTCCAAGCACAAGCTTCCAGTTGTTTATTCCAAGTGGAGAACTGCAGATGGAGCTTAATCCTTCCAACAACAATGTGTGATAATATGTATGAGTATCAATAATCTCTTCCAGCCTTGGTGTCCAGGATTTTTATTGAGAGGTCATCATATAGGCATGAAGTGCTGGAGTAACTGACCTTAGTTATTCAGTCTCCAGCTTCCCCAGAGGTCAGATTGATAAGGCATGACCCAAGGATATCATAAATCACAGTTAACATAAACTATCTATTTCCCAAGTAGATAAAGACACTCTTATCATGAAGGTATTCCAAACACTTAGAGGTTAAATCCAGCTGGTCAAAGGGTAGTCTGCTATTGTTTGTTTGTTTGTTTTGAAAATGCAGAGTTTAAACATCCTAAGCCTGAGGAGTTAACTCTTTGCTGCACAGGCTCTTTTTCACCTATACTTACTTTCTTGCTTACCCTTTATTATTCTATGATTTAAACACTATGTATGTGCTGGTAACAACAAAATCCACTCCACATATCTCCACTAAACTCCAGAAAGATAAAATTATTAATTATTAAAGATTTAATGATAGGCTGTAATATTTCTCTAATTTTCAGCTTCAGTGTCTACACTCTTACTATATAACCTTGCTACTGATATAATAAAGCTCTCCACTTCTGACTTTGGGCTTTGCTATATGTTTTCCTTTGGTCAATGCAATGGGATAACAGTGACAGCGTGTCATTTCTGAGCCTAGGCCTTACCCCTCTTATATCTTTATTTGCCCTGCTTTGGATTAATCTCCTGGTACCAGACACAATGAGAGCAGAGCTCTCTCTGGTCCACAGGCCTGCAGTGAAAATCGGAGCCACATCAGACTCTGCAGTCTGAAGCAGCAGAGTCTCATAGCCAAGATCAGCGAAACCCAAGCAGATCCACTGATGCACAGGATATGTAATTGCTGCACTAAGCCTCTCAATTTTGGAATGGTTCATTTCTCAAAATTATTGTGAAAATTGTTGAATAATACATTATTTTTTATCTCTACTGGGAAGTAAATATGAAACTAATAAGTTTCATGGATGTCTAAAACGTCAGTACTATTTTGATTCTAAGAATAAGTAGCTTCTTAATTCTCCAATTGCTCAAATTTCTTGTCTATAAATTCAAGCAACAGTAATATCTTTATCAGATTGTTTATGAGAATCATATATTAATTTACGTAATGTTCATAGTATGTTGTTCATCATTCATAGTGACAAAAATATCAGTCATATTGGAATCATTTTTGTCAATGCTTTGTAATCTCAAACTTAAAAGTTTAGTTTATCCTTGATTTAGAGAATTCTAGATTCGTATCTTCAACCTCTTCAGCTTCAATAACATGTAAACATCTACCAATATTAACACTTCAGTAAATATGGCCATGATGTATTTAATGTCTCAAGCCAAAAACTTAGAAGTCTCTGATTTTCTCTTTTTCTCATATTTCTCATTACTAAGTATTTGGGGTTTCATTGCTCTACCTCCAAGTCTTACTGTCAATACTAATACACCTTTAATCTAAGACAACTTTATCTATTACAGGAATATTTCAATAGCTTCCAAACTGATCTCCATGTTTTCTGTTGTCTTCTCCCCCACTTAAGTGCCTCCACTTCAGCATTCAGTGTCATCTTCAAACATATCAATCAGAAAATATCACACCTATACACAAGATCATCTAATGGCCCTCCCTATCATTCACTATCAATCTAAAGTCTTTACAAAAAAATTCTAAACTTGTAATCCAGTTTCCCTTTACACCTTTTCTAAAGGGAAGAGGTGAGACAGATGTTAAACATAAATAATTATATATCTTAAAATAAAGGCAGATAGTGATAAATGCCATATAGATAAAAATAGAAGATAAGAAAAAAGGTCCTATGTGGTACAAGTGAAAAATTATTTAGATAGAGTGGGCGAGGAAGACCTTCCTTAAGACCTGGTGATTAACAAAATATTTAAGCAATATGAAGAACAAGAAAGAAACTGGTAAGCACTAATCCCTAAAGTCATAGCAGTGTTGACTGAGGGACTGCAGGATAACCTGTAGCCGGAACAGGCAAGATAATTTGTAGTTACAACACAATGAAGAATCAAGGGAGTGATAGGTAATATGAGAGGCGATTAGGCTAAATTATACCCTGGGCAGTTAAATCTAACTTTCTATCCACTTTATGCTTGTAACCTTGAAACTTTAGGTATCTTAAAAAAAAAAAAAAATCCACAGCAATGCTGACCGCTTCACTTCAGAATCATTATCATTAACCTTGAATGTATCCCAAATGCTACCTAAGATTCTTACAACATTGTCCTAGTCCATTCGCTCTTTCACTCTCTTGGTCATTAATTTCATAGGCTTTTATCTCTTGTCAAATTCCCAGCACCTCCTTCCTTATTCTCTCTCTCAGCACCCAACCTCACTTTCTATTTTACTGAGAAAATTTAAACCATAAGCAAACTCTATATACATCCTACTGCCATGTCTACCTAGGCATTGGCATCTGTGCTGACATTCTTTAAAGTTGCACTTGTTACCTTTTTTGCAATAAAAAGCAACCTCTCCACTAATATGCTTGTTCCAATCATTGCTCTACACCCCCGAGCTAAGCAAAGATAACAGAAAACTATATAATAATTGTCTTGTTCATTCTGCATCAGTTGATATTTTCCTCTTGACTGGATCTTTTGCATCCTCCTACATATACTTTAACAAAATCACTTGATTCCTTTCTGGCTACCACCATATTTCTTTCTTTCTCTTTAAAGAAATTCTCTGTTAGGTTTTCTCCAATATCTCTGTTCTCATTCTCTCTTTAAACTACTTCCTCCAGACTTTTGCCTCACACACTACATTAAAACTTCTCCTAATTAAATCACAAAGGATCCTTCTGTTGCTAAACTCAATGGCTAAAATTCAGTCTTTATTTTACTTGACTGATTGGCAGTATGTGGCCCAGATGTTTATTTTTTCTTTCCTGAAACATGTTCTGCACCTACTTTCAAAAATGCTTTATGGTTAAGTCCTCACTTAACCATTGTCAATAGGGTCTGTAGCTTTAAGCAAAATGGTGTATAATAAAAGCAATTTTACCATAGGCTAATTGATACAAACAACACTTAAGTTCCTATGACATTTCATTAATGTTATAATGAAACAACATTACCTGATGACCTGCTGTACTAATTGTCTTCCTAACTCTGCTTGTTTCTTCCCAACTTCCTTCACTAGTCTTTCTTCATCATCCAATCTCTAACCATGGAGTTCCTCGGGTTCAGTTCTTGGTTCTCTCTTCTTTTCTATTTACACATACTTATTTAATGAGGTTATCCATTTTCACATTTTTAGACATGATATTATTATACTAATTTCACTCAAGTTTATATTCTGACCACTCCTTGGACTCCAGGCTCACATATTTGATAGCCTGCCTACTTGGTATTTTCACTTGAATGTTTACTTAACATATCAAAACCTGAAGTGCTGCTGTCTCCTCTAGTCAGCTGTCCCAGTTCTTTTCTCTGTCACAATAGATAACACCATTCAACTACTTTTTAGGACAAAAAATTTACAGACATTGTTGACTTGTTTCTTTTACATCTATATTTGCTCCATCACCAAACATTATAAGTTCTACCTTCTAAATATATTTAGAATATCCAATTAACCCATTTCCACAACAGCTATTGCTACTATTCTGGAAAAAGCAGCATAGCATCTTTGTTAAATTGTGTCTTTTTTTTTTTTTTTCCTAAACGCTACTCCTGCTTTGAACCTTGTCCTTTTTCAGTCAGTTTTCAACATAATGTCTAGATTAATCCAATTAAAACATAGTCTGATTAAGTTAACTCTTCTGCTCAAAACCCACCAACAGCTTCCCTTCTCAGTCATGATAAAAAAGAAAGTATGAGCATTAACTTTTAAGAACCTGAAAGGTTCTCCTACCCTCTTCATTCTCAAAATGAATCTACCATTAACTTCTTTTAATCACTCTGCTCCAGCCACACAGGGGTCACTTTTAACTTCAGAAACTTTGTCTTGCATTTTCTCCTCCCTGGAATCAATTCCATTGATTTTCACATGGATCTGTCCCCTTGCCTCTTTCAGGTCAATAATAACATATCATCCTCGTTTGTGTGTGTTCTTCCTGACTGTATTTATTTTCCAGCCTTGACATAACAAAGTTACACAATTTGGGTGACTTAAAAGAACAGAAATGTATTCTCTTATGATCCTGAAGGCTAGAAACCTAAAATCAAGGAACTAGTCAAGGGTTAGTTCTTTCTGAGAGCACAAAGGGAGAATCTCTTCCATGCCAATCACTTAGTTTATGGTAACAGCCAGTAATCCTTGACATTCTTTATCTTTTAGATGCATTGCTCCGATCTCTGTCTCTGTCTTCACATGGCATTCCCCCTTTGCCTCGTTTCTTTACATAGTCATCTTTCTATGTCTCTTTTCTCTTCTTATAAGGAAACCAGTCATATTGGATTAAGGGTACATTCTACTCCTGTATGGCCTCATTTTAATTAATTTCATCTGCAACAACCCTATTTCCAAGTAAGATCACATTCTGTGGCTCTGAGGATTACACTTCAACCTGTTTTTCCTTGACAGACACCATTCAACTCAAAACACTGATCATCCCATCTAGAATTGCACCTGGCATTCTCTGCTCCTTTTCCTAATTTATTTTTCTCTGTGATATATATCATCATCTTACATACTAATATATTTTGTTAATTTTTTACATTATCCATTTCTTCCCACTATCTTAAACTCCATGAGGGAAGAAGTTTTGATTTATTTCTACTTTCAGTGGAAAAAAAAAAAGAATGTGGTGGTTGTAGAGTCATGATAAATATTTGTTTAATGATTGACAAGTAAAATTTAAAAAGATTAATGAAAGAATCTCTGGACTATAACATACTTTATTCTAAGCAGTGAAAATATAATAAAATACAAGTCATATACAGTTTCATTTCTTTCTAACTCTGGCATACGTTAAATATAGGTATATAAATCCCTATCTTCTTAAACATAGGTTGACACCATCAAAACTTTTTCATCAACAATGCAAACAATATTCACATAAAATTCAAAATATTCCCACCAAGGTATGTTATTTATTATTCACAGCTAAAAAAAATATTACCCTGCATAAAATTTGTGCTTATAAGTATTTATTAAGTATTAAATCATAATCTATATTCATTTCTCTGACATGTGTATGATAACATAGATAGATCAACCCTAATGAAAAATCACTTGGCACTAATACTTTCTCCACAATCTCCCAAATTCCATGCCAGTAGTGAGAGCCCTAAAACTAAGGGTAATATATAATATAATTTTATTTTCACATCATTGTCCATTTTGTTTTGCAAGGTTGCTGTTTCACAGGCATTCATGATGCTAATGGATTTTTTATTGCTGTATATGTTGTAGCCTGTAGAATTCTGAATAGAGCTTGGAACTATATATCACTTATGTTTGCTCAAAAGCAAAAAAAAAAGTTTGAGTAAATAATGAATTTCATCGTTTATCAAGATCATCTAAAAACTATTCAGAAATACTCTATTTTTATGCCCTATCACTTTTATGACTGCAAGGTAATAAGATATATATTAAATTTGGACAATGTCTTTTTTAATTAAACCATTATGAAATGTAAAGATAGAAAATTAGAAAAGAAAAAAAGCCATAGATAATTTGAAATTAATTAGACATACACTCATAGATCTGTACTTTCCCACTTTTAAAATGATAACAATATGACAGATTTAGATGAAAACTTTTTCCTTGAAATATTGGCTTTGTTCTTAATCATCTTACTGGACACAAATATGTACAGTAAAACGTGCTCCTTAAGATAAATAAGGCAAGTAAAATGTAGCATAATGAAGGTCATGCTTTCAGAGGGAGATTTGATCTGAATTCTCTTCTCTCTTTTTATTCATATATACTTAGGCATATCACTTAACCTTTCTGGAATTTGGTTCCCTCATCAATTAAAATGGCAGACTTAACATTAGTTTAATGCTTTTAATATGCCTCTGAGGCTCTGTTCTAGATATTTTACAGATGTTATTTCATTTGCATACCATACTGCTGTGGTATATAATAGTATCTTGCTTTATAGAAAAAGAAATCAAGGAAGTGTCTAAAAGGTAGAGCTGATGATAGATATGTGGTTGTGGGGCTATGAATTTAGCTATTCTTGAGTGTTACTATGGGCCAATATACTTATATATGTGTGTACAATATTTGATATAAGATGATATGGAGTGTGTATGAATAATACACTTATAATATACAGCACAAATTTTACTGTGCCAGTTAGAAAGGATATAGGATGCCATGAAGTAGCAAACATTAATTGGAAAAGTTCTGAAAAAGCAGTTGCATTACTTAAAAAAATTCAATACTCTAAAGCTTCAATGAAGTTTGTATAAAATTAGTTTGAGTCTTGCAAATAGGGCTCCTCCTGTGAGTCACAGTGGTTTCTCATATGACACAGGTAGGGAAGTACCTGAGGGAATAAAAAAGGCACTGTGATTAGAGATTTCTTTTTACCTGGGGAAAATACAATTATGAAAAACCCCGTTGAAAAGCTTTCTAAAATCCTGTGAAAGCCATAACCCTCTCTGGAAGCATGGAGAGGCATTTTGCTTGGCTTCACTTAAACTGCATGACAGTCAGAATCTGATTCTGGGAGAGACTTGATTTTTGTTTAGCTCAGCAGGCACTTCAATTAAAACACAATGTTTGGTTCAAAAGGGTCTGTTTTTATGCAACTGTGGATTTCTCTCATTTATGGATATTTAACTGTACTATTTACTATTTTTCTCTGTCTATTCACAACATACATCTTTTTTTAAGGAACTATATTCCATCATGCCTTATAAGATTTGCTCTCCTTAAAATGGCAATTTATTTCAATTACAAGACCACATTAAATATGTTGCTCTGTTGTTCACAAAATCATCTCATCATAATGGTCAATCAGATTATCTTATGATTTTCTATTACTATGTCTCAAAATATCCCTATATGTATCTAAGACAGCTTAAGACAGAACATATTGGAGAGAAGAAAAATAATATTCATCTTAAATCACTAATATCTCATCCAAAATAATCCTTTAATTTTCATCCAATCTGGAGGGGAGTGCTTATTGAGAACGCTTATCTTTGTATTACATCCTATGTTATAATCATTTTTAAATTTGAAAAGCCCTGATTATGCTGATTCTTTTCTGGAAAAAAAAATGCATAGATCATTACTCTAGATTAGACTACAGCAACAAGAAAACAAACATAAATTTCTTGATAAAGTCACAAGTTGATATTGGATTCTCATGAGGAAATTTAAATTAATTTCATTATTTCTAAGTTGCAAAATATATTGGGTAACACATGAAAACTAGGGTAGGCCAGTTATTAAATGTATTCTGTGGTTTTCTCAAGAGGCAAATTAATAAAGGTTTTCTTTCCTATAGATTTTCATGTAGTATTGTAAAGTAAATACAGGCCTAATGAACCTTAACTCTTATCTATTTACTACCTCTTGCCCTGTATGACATAGGAAATTAACAGAATTACAAATAAAATGGCAGAAACCCCTAATATTACTAAAAATTAGGGGAAGTTAATATAAAATGCAGATAAAATAAGTCTGGTGGAAAACATGAATACTAGATTAATAATTACCCCCTTTGAGAAATAGTAATGTTATTAGACAGTAGAAGGAGAAAATGCTACAAGAAGCCAAATAATTCCCATAATATAGTGTTGGGAGCCCTTTGTAAGGAAATATCAGTTCCTGAAACCCCGAAGGGAGGATAAGCATCAGTTCCTGAAATTCCAAGGGAGGAGTTTTTCTCTTGGCCTTATGTTAATTCATGTTAATCGCAGCTATTGTTTCTGGATACTTGTGGTTTTGTTTTGAGCAGTTTGTTACTTTGTTACCAGCAGCTTGTCACATACTCAAGCTGTATAAGTATAAGGTGCTAAATAAACTCGAGGCTGCAGCTTTGACTGTATGTCCTCCGGAGATCTTTCTCTCTTCTCTCTTCTCTTCTTTTTTTTCCTAACCCTCGCTCCCCCACTCAGGACTGTTCGACTCTGCCCGGCTGGCTCCGGCAATATAGAAAGCAAGAGGTGCTGCTGAGGACATCTGGGACACATTAAGAAAAAAACTCTCATGAGTGTGCCATTTTACTACTAGGAAGTAGCCACCTTTGAAATGCTAGCAATAGAAAGCATTGGGGATTAATTAAAAGTCCACCACAGATCTAACCACGTATATCAATACATCATTGATACATTAATGTAAAATTACAGCAACTGGCAGAGCATTATAAATATTAGAGGAGGGTTTCAAGAATTACCAAAGTAAAAAATAATGAGAACAAAGGAAAATCTACTCATCTCACTGATCAGGACAACACTGGTTTTTTTTCTTTAATTCAAGGAAGAGTAAACAAACAAGAAAATAACAAGCTGAGAGTGAGAAGAAACCACCACAAAAAAAGGTAAGGATGTAGAATTTCCTTTAGAGTAATGTCTTCTTGAAATTTAAAGTGATGTAAAGAAGGACAGAAATAATTTGCCGAGAATAATTATTGGTACTGCCTTTACCAAACAGAGCCTCTAAACATAAGGAATATCCCATTTCCAGCCCCATTTGGAAACTCTTATATAAATATATAAACTTTAATTATACCATTCCATTTGTCCCACCTCACCTAGCAATCATGAGGACTTACAAATATCACAAGAGGAAATTTTCTGTATCCTGATTTGTTCAGAGACCTTCCCTTAATCAACTGTGACTTATAAATAGAACCACAGCATCATCGATTTCAGGAAAAAATATAAAATTTAGTATAAACTGATGGTAAAAACATTTCACAAAACAGAACATAATATGTATACCTTTAAGTTAAAATTTATCTAGCAGAAACCTAAAGCAACATCAAACTTAATAGTAAAATGTAAGACTCAGAGAGTCTGGGGGTTTCCCTGAGGATGAGCCTCGTCATGGTTGGAGTGGGGGTTGGGGTGATGAATAAATTCAATAAGGTGTTTTTAAGACTTTTTGTGACACTAGAGTCCTCTGCCCCAATATTCACCCAACATCCTAAATTCACATGAAGTAGCACAAAGTAGGGTTTAGAATTTTACCTCTCCCATCAGATGTGAGTGACCAGGTAATGATGTAATATATACCAAGAATGGCAGCCTTGCAGGAAGCAAGCAGAATATCTGAAGAGCACAAACACTATGTGGGACCACAGCAAACTAAAAAATTAAATTTATATATAAGGCAGGACAACAATTTTTAAAAACATGACTAATATGCCTAGAAGTTAAGGGACAAAAGAATAAACTTGCAATAGGAATAAGTACAATGAAGCAGAGCCAATTTAAGTTATCGTGTATAAAATGTTAATTGCTGAAATCAAGATCTCAATAAATGTGTTGGGTAGAAAAATGGTCAACAGATGGAATTAATGAACTGGTTGATGAGGTAAGAGAACTCTCTGAAAATAATTTAGTTAGAAAGGTCAGCATAAACTTTATAAGTCACATAATAAGAGAAAAAATAAAGGATGGAAATATTTAATGATACAATAACTAGAATTTCCAAGAATTAGACATGGAAATGACCAACAGGATATATAAGAGCAAAATGAAGTGGACACACATGCAAGCGCACACACACATAAACACATAATTAGAAATATTGTTTTCAAATTTAAGAATCTCAAAGAAAACATGAGAATTTTAGAACCACCAGAAGAGGAAAGTGTTAACCCATAAGACACAGACATCAAATTGACTTCAAACTTCTCACTAGATGACATTTGAAAGTACTTAAAGTTATTAACAGTTGTTTGTTTGTTTGTTTAGTCACTGAACAACACATTTTACAAACAAGTAAACTATCATTTGAATATCTTGGTCAATTTAATAGATTGTCAGAAATACAAGGTCTCAGAAAGTTAAGTACCCATTGGTACTCTTGGAAAGCACTCACAGTAGAAGTACATCAATGAGAACAGAAATGACCCCAAGTAGAACAATAATATGGAAAGTGGAAGGTGAGTAAATAACTTGGTAAATTTTATTGTCTAAATAAGTATTGCCAGAAAAAAATGATATTGTGAGAATAGTTGTTAGGGGTCATCAGTGGATCTTACAAACAGAAGAATTAAAGTAAATGTATGAATAACAGAGAAAATAAAAGTGATCCAGGGAAAGTTAAGAAAGAAGAAAATATAAAATCAAAAAGAATATTAAATAAACATAAAACAAACTGAGAGACTACTTATAAAATGATAATTATAATATACACAAATAAATTTTACTTGCTATAAAAAGACAAATGCCAAATTGCATTAAAATAAAATAAACAATAATCAAGCAATCCATTGCTTTATTTCTACAAAGATAGAGAAAAAATAGCTTGTAGAAAATTTTAATATCAGAGTAAGTATAATTTAAATAGAATTTTAAAGCTAAAGACAGAATAAGATTTGGTATATACTGATAAAAGACGTATATTATCATGAAGAGATAATCACATTAGAGCCAATTATCAAAATGCTCTTCCAGTATCCCCTTTATTTTTCTCCCACACCAAACTTTTTAGTCATTATATACATGGTATCTTAATAAGTGCCTTGGAAATTTCAAAGAAACTCAAAGGTGGAAAAAAGAAATGAACATGACTATTGTATAAAAGTGAAGGGCAATACCAACAGACCAGATCTTCGAAGATATTCTTGCTGCAGCAAAGCTGGTATCAAATTAGCTTCTGACCTTAACAAGGAGAAGTCCACAGGGAATGAATGTTTTCAGCACAGTCAAAGAAAACCCTCATGAGATCTGTGATTAGGGATACTCATTAAAGAAAATTATTTTTCAAATACCAGAAACACTAAAAAATGCCAACTTGTTTACAAGCAAAATATCGTTAATGAATATAATGTATGACACATCTAATTCTTTAACTACTAACATGAGAGAACATTCGAGAAGCCAATCCAGGAGCATTCTGAAAGATAATTAGGTTACAGAATGTGTCCAAAGTAAGTACTAGAATTATGGAAGTAGTGTGGTTTTTATGGAGTCATGTAACACAGGGTTTCAGAAAAGCCACTGAAGAGGTAAGATTTAAGTCGTTATAAATCCAATTTGAAACCACAGGCTGGGAAGTAGCTCTAGAAGAGAAATCACATGACTAAGCCAGAGGCAATTATCAAAAGACAAACTGGGTAATAATATATATTCTCAAGCATTCATATATATGCTATCCTTGGGGTTGGGTGGGGTAAGGAAACTACTAATATTAAATTTCAGTCAATAACATACAAATTAGTAAACATCATCAAAGTGTCTTGAATTTTATGTTTCAGGCAGAGAACAGTATACAATGGTATAGGCAGAGAACAGCATATAATGGTATAGGCAGGAGCGTGTACAGATCGTGCAATGGTTTTTAACTGAGCACAGATTCCAGGATGCAAACTATTTACTCTCATTATTTGGATAACATTGTCTTTGTGCTTTTTTCTTCCTGGTACTTTGTACCCTTAATTTCTAAGAGTTTTTTTTTTTTTTGAATTTCACTTTTTAAAAGAGAAATCCTATCTTTGTTTCATGACTACAGGTTATTTTCATTATCTCTGTATATTAATTTAGGTAATTTTAGTTATCTTTTCATACTTTCTTCTGCTTCTTTCATTTTTTTGTTTGATTTCTAATTTATTTTTCTTCTTTATATATGTTGTTCTTTCTCTTTCATGTTAGTACTTCTTTTCAAAGGTTAAATAATTATTGGTTATCTCCCCTTATCTAATGATCAATTTAAAACTGAAAGGACATTCTGTATAAATTGGTGTAACTGGTGAACTGTTGGGCCTTTGGAATAATGCTTAGGCAAGAATTAAGCTGTTTCTTTTTGGGATTTCCAAATATCAGTGGAAATTTCCTTCTTTGTCAGAAACTAACTTCATTGAAAATTATCCAGTACTGTGAGGGCACAAGGTACAGGGTGATAGGAAAATGAGGCAATAATCTCATTTGATAATTTCCAAATATTCACTGCATCTTTCAATGAGTCTCTTCAGCCCACCACTAATTTTAGAGATAATCTGTATCAACCTTTTCCAATAGTAAAACTGTCTCCTGTTTAGGTATGAGAGAGTCATTCGCTGACTGTGCAGGTAGAGGAATGGAATCAGGGAGTCTCACTGCATATTTTTTATATTTCACTAAAATCCTTCTGCTTTTGGCTGCACTAAAACTTTGACTTTCAGAGATTAATTGATGTCACAAATTCCTGAATCTTTCTGAGAAACTATATTATAAATTACTTTGCATTTTGTTGGTTCCTCCTTTGAGGGTATTTAGCCAAACAGAGAAAGCTGAAATATAAATCATTTAGGATTTCTCATCTAATTTTCAACATCACAATTTATGGTGACATCTCTTCTGCTTTATCCTCTTTACTGCAATTCTTATGAGTTTCAGGAAAGAATAAAAATAAATGCAAACAAAACATCCACGTTTAACTATAACTGATTTCTTTTATGTATTGCTTTAAGTGAGACACAATAAATTTTATTTTTTAAAATTTCCACAATATTATTTATTATTAATTTTCTCAAAGACCTTTAACTCATTGTTAATAAGGTTATTTTGGAGGAAGATTTATTTTATTTATTTATTTTTTTTTTTTTCAGCACTAAATTGACAGACTAAATAGAAAGAAAATATTTAAATATAACTAGTCATAAAAGTGATTCTATCAATTCATTTTAATAATCTGTGATTTTTTTTTAAAGCACACCAAAAGTTCAAACCAGGAATAAATTAATTAGAATTTTATGATAACGTTAATTCACCTATTTTTTAAAGCTTCAAATATTAAACTGAGAACCAGTGTTCTGTAAATATATAATTATACAAAAGCATTCCAAAGTAAGGCATATAGTCCTGGTTTGATGTACATGGAGATTTACATTGTATAAAGGGAAAAAGATGACTGACTGTTATCATCTAATTTGTTTTCATCATACTGATGTAATTCAAAAGCTGATTTGTAGGTGTCTTGATGCAGAAGTATGATAGCATACTTTCACTTACTTAAAAATACATTTCATATGACTGTAAATAATTACAATATTAAGTGAGCATTTTAAATTTGCTGATTCCATCTGTGAATATTTTTGAAGATTACTAGATAATTATAGTATCTTGAATCATTGCCAAGTCTTAATTGAAGTGTTGTTTTATTTAAAATATGTTTGAGATCCTATAACTCAGATGTCAATTCAAGTTCAGGAAGGCCTCTGGTGGCATTGTTGGGTCATCATGGTTTGGAGCTAGACATGTTCAGCTGATGTTGGTCTATCATTTATTTAAATGTATGGCTAAAAGATATTTTAAATTGGCTCTAGGTTGTTTTAAAAATTTACAAAGAGAGTTTTTTCTTTTTCTCTCTCTCAGTGGGGACCATCTGTTTGTCATAGAAAGAAAATAATGTTTGATATAAAATTTGCCCTACAATTCTGAAACCTAAGTTAAGTGAAGCTTTAAAAACTACTTATCTATAACATATCTAATTCATTTACATTTTAATTTTAATCTATCAATGTTAAATAAAATTAATTATTTCAGTTTTAATTTCTGATGATTTTAACAAGCTTCTGATTGCTGAACTGGAGATTATGTCATGCTGTATAGTGATGTTTTCCTGGATTAGCACCGCTGCCAGTATTTCATTCCATTTTTTAAAAAAGATTACTACATTACACAAGCTCAATATCTTTAATTTTGGTATTAAAATAAAGTTAGAAGCAACTGTGTAAAAAGAGATATATTCCTTGTTAGGAACAAAATCACAAATACCTGAATGAATCTAAGAAATAACATTGCATAGCAAGTAAATTCCGAGTTAAAAAAAAAATAGGTCAAGTAATTGTATATAGAAAAACTGGTAGAAAACTAAACACCTTAAGTTGAATGTTTGCCACTTGGTATTAGAAACAGTGTGTGTTTGTATGGAGGGGAATAGGCAGTGAAAGACATTACATTCAGGAAGCCTTTGAACTTCCTTAGCATCCATCTTTAAAATTGATGTTTGAGGGATGGAAGCAGAGCAATTCAGAAAGGCTAAAATGTGAAGTTCAAATACCAAGCCATGATATATGTGACCTGCTGTGGAGGCTGAGTTCTAAATTTTGGGCAAATTTAGGACAGTTCATTCAGTTCATGACCTTAACGTTACTGACAGGTAACAATACATGGTTTTAGGAAATGTGGTCATTGGATATTTACTTCCGTGGTTCTTTCAATGTAAATAAATACAAATAGGGAACAAATCCTCAAGATCCTAAATGATAACAGAAAACCAACAAGATTCCAAAGAGAAATAGTAAAAATAAAATAAAAATACAGGCCTATTGTTTGATTTTGAATCTCTGGCTGGTTACTTGAGTAGGGATAGCATACCAATCTGTCTAGATTCATTATTGGATACTCATCACTTCCATTCCCCAGCAGAAGCAGTCAGCGTCACTCTGTGCTGTGGCTACAGAATGTATCTGTCCTGTGAGGAAAGGGCAATGTCTACCTTACTTACCATTATATCTCTAGTACCTAGGTTGTGTGAACCCATGATGGCTATCCAATCTCATGTGATCAATGAAAAACTAGATGGATTAATTAAAATCCTCAGACAAGAGAACAGATGATGTGTACAGCCTATAATCTTTAACAACTATTTGCAGAATTTGGGGGAGTATCTGCATCAGAGCAACATTTTTTTAGTCAAAGGACAGCACTTAGTGTAACTTGATAAGGCAAAAAAATTGATAGTGAAAGGTATTTCAAAGAAGACAGGAATGTATGCAAATTTCCCCAAAGAGTTTATTGGCATAAAAGAAAAATATATATAGTTCGCTTTTTAAAAAAAGTAGATTATAAATTTTATTTGTACCAGTATTCCGGAGAATAAACTTATTTATATTCTAAAGGATAGTTGAGATTCTTTCCCAAACTTAACTATTAATGAAAACCATAGGATATTAACCTAACAACCTGATAAAATACCAGACTACATAGCAGTGTCTTCTTTGTTCTGGAATCTTGAGAAGATGAAATCTTTAGATATTTCATATATTTTCAATATGCAAAACACAGAATATTTTCACACGTGATTCCTGTTTCGGTAAACTAAGTTTGTTCTTTGGGAAAAAAAGCTACAGCATATATGAAGCTAATTGTAATATGTAATATTTTAATTATTATAATTATGGAAAGCAAATGCATTATAATAAATTAAATCTTACCTAGAATAGTTATTTAAAATACTAAAATAAAGAGCTATCATTTAGTAAGTTTTACATGCATATACAAAGTAAATAAAATGAAGAAGCAAGATAAAAATCAGTTTTAGAGAGAAAGGAATTCCTTAATATATCTTTTCTTCTTTGACTCTAAAATAAGGAAAAAAAATAACTAAATGGCCACTATCAAGAATAAAATTGTGTTACAATTAAAATGCAAATAATTATCTGATAAATGGAATCTAGGCACAGAACTAAAAGGATAAGTGTTAAGATATATTAAGGCACACTAAAAATGACCTAAATATCTTGGTAATTGCTGGGAGTAAAACAAGGTAAGAAAAGAACTACAGAATAAGAAATTGATTTTTTTTTTTTTTAATTTTCAAGCACAAATCAATGTTTTTTTCTAAGCTTCAATTCATCAAATATTACCACTCTTTACATTTTATTCCTCACACTCACCCCTTGACATTTTTAATAGAGGTCCAAAAAAACACTATGAAGTGTACATAATTTGGCTTTAAAACATTGTACATTACACAACTTTGACTTCTTTCTACTTAAAAGAAATCTCATGTGAAAGGTGCTAAAGAATATAAATGATAAACAGAAGAACGCTTTCTTGCTGTATGCTGTTTAAAAAATCTATTATTAGAAGAAGAAAAGCAGATTGAACATTCGAGTCATCATTACATCAGAAGAACAACAGCATGGCTTTTATGGTAACTACATTACAAAATTTTCTTAATTAACTATTGTATTTTATTAGACTTCTGCAATGTAAATACTGAAACACTATTTAAAGCTACTTTAATATATGTCCAATTTCTTGGATTAGGTGTTTTAGCTTTAATTATATTTTTTAAAGGATTCATGACAATCTAGAACCTTAAGAAGCATTATCACACATATTTTAAATTTCTAATTTAAATATCAATGGCTATACTGACATTATTTCAGTTCAATAGTTTAGTATCCTCTCATAAGACTAGCAAAACACAGCATCTAACAATTAGTCATTGATATTTCTAAAAACTAAAGTTGCACTGTCAAAAAATTTAAATAGTATTTCACTTCCTTCACCTTCTGTAAAAAACTAAAGAGCAATTATTTCAGGGGAAATAAAGTAATAATGGCAAACTTTGTATTGTTGTTATTTAATCTGAAAAATTAGGATTAATCATATTTAATACACAATGCTCTCTAGCAATGCATATATTTCCTACTTGGCTTTCCTCTCCAAATATGCAGTTTTTATTTAATTCTTTATAATAATCGGAACTTAATTTGCCCTGAATTCACCTTATTTATTTTTGACAGGTTATTTGTAGACAGTTCTATTTTATATTAGGGTATATTATTTTATTTTATTTTTGAGTCAAGTGTATATAATGTCACACAAATCACAGTGCCAAAAAATTCTACTTTCCCAACAAATATTATTGATGTGGTCTTAGATCATATTCAGCTTTCAAAAATTCTCATCAGTATTTACTTATTCTGAGTTTAACAGTTAAACTTAAATCTCTCAGTTGAGGAAATCTATTTAAATGAAGTTGGCTTCCCACTCATTTCCTAAAGAAAATATTATGTTTTTGTTATTTTGATTTATTCAGTTTAAACTTTTTAAAGCCATAGCTATCAAGAGACATTGGTATTTATGCAAAGTAAACATGGTTATGTTACTTTATGTTTAGATTATTGTATAGTTTAATATTCTTTATTCAGAGCTCCTTGCAGAGTTTGTTTGAAGTTTTTAAAAATTCAGTTTAATATAAGTATTATTTCAAGTTAAAACATCATTACTATTCTTTTTGGAGAGATCATGTAGCTAAATTAACATCTATTGTAGTATATACAAACAGAACTTGTTGCTAAGTAACAAATACCAGTTATGAGGGGAAGATATTAGATCTCATTGAATATAGACAGAACCAGAAAGTGATCTCTGAGGGATCAGTCACAGGTCTATCACAAATCTCCCATTACATATGGTGGAGGAAAATTAATGGTCTAGGTTTTCTGCCTTAATAGGTTTCTATCCTTGTCTTCTGGAAAACATGCATTTCAATTTTATCTACTCTGAATCACCATAGCACTTTAAAAGATTAAATATTATAGGGTCTATGGAATAGTAATTTAGAAATAAAATATTCCTTTTGCAGGTGCAGCCTGTCAAGTTGCTAACATTTAGTTAAGCTTTTACAGTCTGTAGAAAAGTTTTCTAGGAAAATGAAGCCAGTAATTGTGGCAGTCACCTTAAGCCATGCTTTGAATAATCTTCAGAGGTATTGCCACTTTCTCTTAAATCAGATGTGTTACTCCGATAGGTACACTATCAAATATGCAAAAATCCAATAAGAATGAAGAAACATCGAAGTCTCTTTTTTCATAAGAATTATTCTATTGGAGTAAATTCAAATATATTATCTAAGAAATGATACTCCAGTGTAATTCCTCATATCTTTTGCTCCACTAATTAATCAATTCAACAGATGTTTATTAGTGCTAAATGTTTGCTCTTTTGGAGGTAGTTTTAGAAATGAGGGGTCACAATCATATCTGCCCAAAATCCAACAATTATTATGTTTAATGTTGAAATGACAGAAATGTTTCCTTAAAAATCATAACAAGGCAAAGATACCACTATTATCACTTCTGATTAACATTGTAGTGGACTTTCTAGCCAGTGAAAAAATGCCAGGAAAATATATACAATGACATTAAAATGTAAAAGAATAAACAAAGCCTCCACTTTTCACAAGTGATCATATAACATTAGAGAAAACTTTCAACTTATCTCGGATATTTATTATAATTAATTATGAGAGAATTTAGTGATAATGTTTGCTATAAATTCAAAGCACAAAATAAATACGACTCAATACAGCACCAATAAAGAGTTTAAAAACATAAATTCAAAAATAACTTTTCACCATATAAAAAATTAAGGTATTAAATATGTATAGAGCCTTTAGAGAGAAAATATAGGATATTATTGAAGGCTATAAGAATTTCTAAATTTTCTGATAAATTATCTGACTGGATAAAGTAAGTATTGTAAAGATATCAATCATCCTATATTCATCTGTAAAACTACTACAATTTAAATCAGTATCTCCAAGTGTTTTTATAAGGATATTAATGTTTATTTTTGTGAAAGAGGAAATAGAAATAATGAACCAAAATATTCTAGAAAAAGAGACTTAAGAAGAGAGCCTGTCTTAAAAGGGATATCTGATATCTACCAAGTGTCAAGGCATGATAAAACTACTGTTAGGAAGAGAGTGTGGTATTAGGGTAGGGATGAAAAACCCTGATCAATGGGAGACTACAGATTCTAGAAATAAACCAGTGGCACCCTAGACAATTGGCCAGTAGCTTTGGCCATCTCTGGTAAAGAAAGGCTATCTTAAAAATGGAGTTGGGACAATAGGTTATTTTTTGGGAGGAAAAAAGATGAAATAATCCCTCATGTTATACATAGATATTAATTATTAATAGATAAAGTATTTAAATGTTATGTGTAAAACTATAAAAATTTTAACTACAGTAGAAATTCTTTTTTGTCTAGGTATATATATATATATATATATATGAAAAATTAAAAGGACCTCTAAAAGGAGGGATGAGTTTCAGAAAAGAGCACCACAGATGCTGATACACTAAAGAAAACACATTAAACCTAAGTAATAAGGAGTATGAAAATTAAGAGTAGATTAAATACAACTTCACAAACACCAGATTGTCCGAAATTAACAAGTTTAAAAATATATTACAAAGGATGTAGAAAATCTATAGACTACTGATGGAAGTCTAAATTGTACAATATTTTATGAAACCAGTTGGCTAAAGCTGAAGGTGAACTACAAATTTTACTCTAATGACTCTTCTTTGGAGAAGCTCAAGAATCTATGATCTGAGAAACTAGTCATTGCAGAATTATTATTTTTTTTTTACAAAGAAAATTCTTTCAAACAGGTCAAATGGATAGGAACACATTGTGATAGATTAACAAAATGAAATATAACACAGCAGTGAAAGTTAAAGAACTGCTGGTACACCAATAACATAGTTGAATCCCTGAACTATAATGGTAAGAAACATATTTTAAAAGGTTAATTGTGCATTATATCATTCCACAGAACTGAAAAAACAAGCAAAACTAAATAATATACAATTTAAAACATAATAATTATGTGTCAAAAAAAATTTTTTTAAAGGAAATAGAGGCAGAGAAATGAACCAGATTGAAGCACATATAACAGGCTGAAGTAATTTGCAATGGTTTTTGGAAGAATTATAACTACTATGGCTTTGCAGTTATGCCTTATTTTAAGAACTCAGACATTGCTTATCTGTCATATTTATTGTTTTTATTTACCAAATATCAAATAGTGCTTTTAGTAAAAAGTATCATTATATAAGCTACATATACCTACATTTCTACAACTGTTTAGCTTGCAATTAAAGCAAATAAATTCCAGGTGTACATAATCTATGTGAAGGTAAAATAAAATATATTTAGAAAACGGGACACAGGTTTTACTTTAATAACCAAATCATACAATCACACTGTCTATTATTCTTTATACTATTTATATAAAAAAATTCTAAAGTTAGAAAATAAAATATGTAAAAATTGTATGTATATTACATAAATTATGTTTACTTTAAAAAAACCTTCAATGTAAAGAGGCTTCTAAATAAAATTTTTGTCAAAAATTGGAAACAAAGAGAATCTTAAAAGTAGCAAGAGAAAAAATATATACTTTAACTTACAAAGGAACTCTCATTAGACTATCAGCGGATTTCTCAACAGAAACATTACAGGCCAGGAGTGTGGACACATATTCAAAGTATTAAAAGAAAAAATTACAAGCCAAGAATAAACTATCTGGCAAAGTTAGTCTTTAGATATGAAAGAGAAATAAAAGCACTTCTATAGAAACATTTCAGCTCTTTAAATTGAAAAGAAAAGATGCTATTTAGTATCATGAAAACAGAGGAAAATATACAACACACTGGTAAAGGTCAGATTTAGAAGACTCTGATTCTGTAATATAATGGTGTATTAACCACTTCATTATAGTGTAAAGGTTAAGAAAAAGAGGATTAAAAATAATTATAGGTACTATAATTTGCTACCAAATACAATATAAAAAGGAGTAAATTGTGACATCAAAATTATAAAGAAAAAAAGAAAAGGACAATCATAAAGCTTTTGTATGCAGTTGAAGTTGCTATTGTCTTCCATAAAAAAGGATGTGATCTTGTCATTTACAACAACACAGACCTACAGGGTGTTGTGCTGAATGGAGTAAGTCAGACAGAGAAAGACGAATGCCGTATGATTTCTCTTACATATGGAATCTAAAGAACAAAATAAAAGAATAAACAAAAAAGAAACATATATAGAGAACATTTTGATGGTTTCCAGGTGGGAGGAGAGTTCAGTGGTGGGGTTAAAAAAGGGTAAGGGATTAAGAAGTACATATTGATGGTTACAAAATAGTCAAAGGGATGTAAAGGAATATAGTCAATAATATTGTAATAACTATGTATAGTGTCAAATGGTGTGATCATTTTGTAAGTTAAATGTCTAAGCATCATATAGTATACTTGAAACTAACATAATATTGTATGCCAACTATATTTGAAAAAGAAAAAATTAAAAATTAAAAAATGCAGCTACAAAACTTTAAAAAATTCTGAAACTCAAAACATTAATTAAACATAAAATATCAACTTAACCTTATAATGTATCTTGTAAAGGACTCTGAGAGGTCATGTAAACTATAATTTCTACCAATTAAAAGACCAAGGAGTATTTTAAAAGTATTGGAAGATTCAGAAGTAAAATAACTGCATATTGGTTTCCTATTTCCTATTCCTAAAGCATCTCAGAATGTGCCTTGGAATCTATTTAAGACAAAATTATAGCTACTTAAAATGCACTATTTACCATGATCCCTGAAAGATCAGTCTGCAAAAAGTTAGATGGCAGTGTTGAATTGCTCTTTACTTCAGTTCTCTGGTTTTATTCCATTTGCTAGAGTAACCAGAAAAAATATTTTGATTATTTTAATTGTAGAAGCTATTTCTCTATATCAGTTGTGCATGGTTACTCTTATTTTTAAAAGTGACAGTGTCTCAAATCAATGGCAAATATATTAAAATACAGTATCTAATGTCATCAAGTTATTTTGTATTCAGGGTTATTAATGGCACCGTTACTACTTATCATTTCTAAATGTATGAAATTACAAGTAAACAAAAATATCTGTTTTACACCTATTTAATTAAGTATCTCTTATTTGTCCAAGCCTAGAAACTAAGTTTTATATATGTTTAATCACATTGCATCTTATAAAAAATTTTAAACAGCATAAACAAGTACTAGCCATGAAAATTATACACTGAATACATGTGTTTGCTTGGAAAGACAGAATTTTTATATTAAAATAGATCTCTGATATAATCTAACATAGAGGAAAAATATGCTTTTTAAAAAATTATGTAATTGTTTTCAAATTTCTTGGACTATCAGAACTTTTCCCTTCAACCTAATCAGCTTGAATATTTCTTGCTTCCATTTTAATTAAAATTAAATTATTTCTAACTTAAGAAAAAATTGGCATGTGGGATAATCAGATATTTTATTGTTAATAGATTTAGAGTTTTATAAAAGCATGTGCTTTGTAAATCAATAGAATTACAAGTTCTGTGGATCTTAGTTGGAAACATTTGAGTCGTTTTCTTTTTTGGTTCAATGATTATTCCTAGCTGTGGTTTCAAATAGCTTCAAGAAGATAGCACTTTTTAAGGGTTCTTACTATTTTCTTTGCAAACATAGAGGAATCAAAAGGAAACAATGTGAGCAAGTGCCACGTAAAGATAAGCAGATGATAAATATGTAGATCTATGAATGTCATATATATTACATATATATAATTTCATGTCTGTATAAAGGTTTTTCATCTATTTAATTAAATTTAACTAGTAATTTATTTTTAATAATTAGTGTACATGGGAAAAATAATATAAAGTGCAAGTGGCCCCCTATCCCATTCCAAGTTTACTGTCCCTTAAATTTAACTTTAGTCAGTTTATCAAAGTACACATATTTGTAGTAATAAAAAATGAATACAGCAACAACAAAGAGTTTCAATGAAAAGACAGTTAATTTAAATGATTAAATTAAAATTAAAGGTATTTTTTTGTGTGTTAGTGTCCTACTAGAGTTTATATAAAAGTTAGATTTTCTAAGACCCAAGTTCTTTACTTGGAATAATACTTAAAAGCATAAACTCTATTCTTGCCTACTTGTGTTGAAATCCCCCTTTGTCACTTATTGATAGGGATAGAATCTGCAACTGTCCACAAAATTCTATTTCCCCTTCTCTGACACACAGCAGAATTACATTTCCAAGCTTCTGGAGTAGTTTAGTGTGGCCCCGTGACAATATCTCCATAAGAATTTGTGAGTGCAAGTAGTGCGAGTCTCTTCTATGACAAGGTCTAAGAAAGTGCCTGTGCTTTCTTTGTCCTATTTGCCAAGGTAGGCTGGGATTACAATGACCAGGTTCACTTTAGAAGCCAGAAGTTGAAGATGGCAATGTACCCACCAGCTTGGATTCTAGAAAGATTACGTGAAATAAAATTGCCTGTGACCTAAAAATCATAACTTGAACAATTATGTGACAAGAAACTAAACCTTGGTTTTTTTGCGACCAAATTTTAGGGTTTATAACCATTATCCTACCCTACCTAATAAGATAGCTTTGTAATACCAAATTCTTTTACCGATGTGGTTTTTATCTCACTTAAAAATGCTGATTGTTTTGAATGAATGAGTGAAATACTGATTTTTATAAATTCTACATTGTACTTTCCTTTGAATAATTTGCTTTCCTGGCATTAGCAAATGCAATTCAGTGCATCCTCATCAATTCTTGTAATTATAAAGTTAATTACTAGGCATATTTGCTTCTAGGTTATCCTTTGGTCATTTCACTCAAGGATACTTTTCACCACAGTGTCTGCTTTTCTTCACTTAGCATAATGTTCTCCAGGTTCATCCATGTTGTGGCAAATACTGCATGATGTCATTCACATGAGTAATATAAATAGTGCAACTCAGAAGTAGAGGGTAGAATGGTGGTTGCCAGGGCTGGAGGGATAGGAAAATGGGGAGGTATTAGCCAAGTGTATAAGTTTTAGTTACACAAGACAAATAAGTACTAGAGGTCTACTGTATGGCACAGTGACTACAATTAACAATACTGTACAGTATACTTAAAAATTTGCTAAGAGGTAAATCTTATTTTAAGTGTTCTATCACAATAATAATAATAAATGAAGACATCAAGCTGTAGACATTAAATATGTACAATATTTTTACATGTCAATCATACCTCAGTAAAGTGTTTTAAGAAAAAAATGAGTATCTTTTACTATACAGTAACAGGATAAATTTCCTTTTAGAAACATAATCATGTCACTATTTCTTGAAAACCTCAGTGGCATCTCTTTACTTATCAATAAACACTCAGTCCTTAGCTCTGATTTAAAATCCAAACAAACAGAGACTCATGGACATGGACAATAGACTAGTGGTTATCAGAGGGTAAAGGGTAGGGGAGGAGGGGGAAGGTAGACACGATAAAGGGGGTCAAATAATGTGACAGAAAGAAATCTAACTATGGGAGGTGAACACACGACGTAAATATATATATATATATATATATATATATATATATATATATATATATACACTTTACTGTTAAAATGTACAGCTGAAACTTACCGGATTTTGTTAACCAATGTCACCATAAAAAATAATTAATAAAAAACAAAATTCAAATCAAAACTCTCTTTTCAGTCATTTTTGCCAACAAACTATAACTACATTACATCTTATCTAAAATGTACTACTGTTTTTTTGCCAACTATCCCACATAATTTCTTGAATTCTTTTTAATCACATTGTTTTTTATTTAAATATTCTTTACCTTTACCATATTTTGAAATTGTATTCATTTTCTTCTATTCATGAAGACTTTCTATGATATTACTAGATAAAAATTATGTATCTATCCATAATACTAGATTATTTGTTCTCTTGTTAATTTTATTAACTCTGCCTGAGATTATAGCCATTTATAAAAATCCAAGATATAAGGATAAGTACTTCTTATAGAGTATAAAAAAGTACTCAATAATATCTCATTATTATAAAGACAGAGCACACACAACAGTGGGCATGTAATATTGTTGATTTTTATTGGTTTATATTTTTCTGGAATTCCTGTACTTTCTTATTTAGTTATACAATTGGTAATGCTTTATAAATCTGCTTCTCTTTTAAATAAAAGTAGTAAACAATAAAATTTAATTTAACTCAAATATCTAGCTAATGTAGTGAATTCCATGAACATGTGCTGGATACTAAAATGACAAAATGGAAATAACAAAAATACAAAGGCAGATGTTCATTTTAGGCTATGCAGGATAATTAAGATATAATGTTAATATTCTTCAATATATTTTGAGCAACCTGATGCACACAATTCTTTCTTCTAAATTCTGTATCACTCATTTTGTTATTATCAATTTCTTCCTGCTAATTTTAATTATCTGAGGTACAGAACTATTAAAGCCAGAATATTCAATTTATAGTTCTATTATTCTCTCCATAAATTATTAATTACAACTTATTTAAATTAAATTTATTGGAGTGACATTGATTAATAAAATTATATAGGTTTCAAGTGCACAATTCAATAACGTCACATGTATATTGCATTTTGTGTTCACCACCCAAAGTTAAATTTCCTTCTATTACCATATATTTGACCACTTTTACTCTTAAAAATATTTTATAACTTAGAATTCAATACTTATCATTGCTTATCGCTGTGATCAAATATTTTCAAAACTCTCTTTTTCTAGACCTCAAAGACCTTAAAATATTCTTTAGCATAAAGTAATTGCTTGATTTGTTGTTATTAATCAGAGACTTATAATTTTGCTAAAGACATTAAAAGATGTCACCAAAGATATTTAAAAATTTTTAAATGATAGCATACACCAATAATTTTAAGAAACTTGTAAAATATTCTCAGTAATTTATTCACTCTAACAACTAGCTTCTGCTTTTTTATCCCTTAGATTAAATAAGATCTATTAGTAACATTCTCTGGTGAGATAGTAAAGTTATGCAATAATATAGCTAATATTCTGTGGGAAAAAAAATACAGACATTGAGATTTTAGTCTTGATACAATAGTAGTTTATAAAATATAATAACCAGGAAATTCTTCTGTGACCTACAGCAATTATTGGTCATCCAAAGACAATCACATTCACTTTTTTTAAATGAGAGAGATGGACATAAAATAGTAAAGTTTATCTTGGCAAAAACCTCAATATAGTTGGCTATATTTTTAACTGAAAATGGGCAGTGGGATCCCCTGAGGAGTGAAAGGACAGCTGGCGTGACAACACTTGACATCTTGTGTGTAATTGGTTTTGAATGCTTGACAGGTTTTTATAATGGTATGGAAACACTTAGACTGGCAGGTAACTGCTGGGAATAGATTGAGTGGTGGTGAGGCCACTTTCATATAACTCTTACATGAGAATCCTTTAGGTACACTTCACATCAAAGACACATTCTATGTTCAAGTGCGTGATCACTAGTACATCCCATTTCATCAAATGCAAGAATAGAATAATTTGACAATCAATAATTATTTAACTATTTTTTCCCTTTCCTTCCACATTTCAAATGTAGGTAAGTTTTAGATTGGAAGTGAGATTACATTATCTAGAAACAAGGGAGTAAACCTTTTTCTGAAGTCTAAATTCTCTATTGACCAAATATCATTTGAGAGTATCATAGTTTAAAACAACACCAGAAACAGTTCAATTGTCAGAATATTAAATTTAAATAAGACTTATTTGTTAGTGGTAATTTATAGTGTAATAATTCCTAAAACACATAAGAAAATAATACTTAAATTATAACAGAAACTGTGATGTAGAAGAAACTATAAAGAGTCAAAAAGCAAAGATTTCAGCCTTAATTTCACTATTCACAGCACAACAAATTCAGATGTCTCTTCTTTCATTTATAAAGTGAGAATGATAATAATACTTTCTTGTGTATGAAAATTAAATCAAATGATATATAATTACTATATAAACATTGTTTATAATTCTTTGGCTAGTCTTGTCTTCATTATTCATTATATTTTTTCATCAATTATTGCATAGCCTACTGTTTTTTGCTATTCTTTTTTTCTTTTTTTTTTTGTGGGAAAGTGAGGTTTATAGATATAAAATGATCAATATCTGTGAAATTATCAATGGCTTGTCAGTTTTTTCCAGCCTGGAAACCTCAGTAATTTGTGACCTCTCCTCCTACAATTGAAATGCCATCATAAACTGGTTAAATTTATTATTAGATGTCTACATTTTAAAAGAAAAATAAATATTAAGTTTAAAAAGTTAGTAATATTTTAAAGAAGTCATTCTAGCTTTATGAAACTTACAATCTAGATTAAAAATAAAAATAATGACTATAGTACAAGGCAGACAATTTACTGCCCTAAAAAGAACAAATAGGATATTCTAAGCATTAAAAGGAATGAGGATTAATCATTAACTATAAAAACTGATAATTTTTTCACAGAAAATGAAATGTTTTAGATGACACCTAAATGGATAGAATATAGTTGTGGGTGAGAAAAAAAGATTAGCAAAAAACCATATTCACAGGACAGCAAGGATCACTTAGGAAAAATAAAATATCAGTAAGGCATACAAAGATGAGCGACAAGATATTTAGCCAATATGTTCTATTCAGAGTCTTTTAAACATCCATTCACACTTATTTTGTATTTGTTCTAAAACCAGATTAGCCTGCTTCTTCATTGTTTCATACTTTGATTATTAGTGAAGCCTTTTAATTGGTCACTATTGCTCTTAGATGCTGTTCACTCAAGTGCCCACAAAAATAAAAGTAAATTTAACTTTGGGTGGTGAACACATAATGCCACATGCATATGATATATTTTTGAATTGTACTTGAAACTGATATAATTTTATTAACCAATGTCACCCAATAAATTTAATAAAATAAAAAATTAAGTTGCAGATATTATCTAAAATAATATTAACATATATGTACCTATTTAAAAATAAAATTTGCTCCTTATTTTATGAAAGTTCAAAGTCGAATCAAATTATCTTCCTAAAATTACACGTTCATCTGCTGTGAAAAAATCTATATTCTTCACTCAGCTGTGCTCCTCATTCCCAGAATATTCCATTATGTCATGTTCTACCAATTCTCTGTTATTCCGGCCATCATACCTTATCACTCTAGTTGTCATTCATTATTCATCTATTTATTTAATCATACTTAAAAATATTTATTGAATGACTATCATATGCAAGGATTTATGATATGAATAAAGGATTTGCACTTGTGAGTAAAAATTAAACAGTAATCATAGTTATGTCCTCTTCCTTTAGGTTACAGTCTTTATCGCATACTCCATGCATTTGTACTTTTCTTGCACATGAACTCTTTGGAATTTGATGTGAAATCCATGTATAAATATTCTAGAATATCTTCCAGCTTTTAAAGAGAAAAATATCACTAAAACTTACATCACCCTCCACTACTACTCATCTTCTTGCTGCTCTTAGAACTAAGAATAATTAAACCATTCCTATCACCCTAGTGAACTAAGGCTGGCCAAGGCCAGCAGAATACCCCATGACTTGTGGATGTGTGAACAGTAATAAGTAGTTGTTTTAGGCAATTAATATTTACTTTGTTGCCAATCAAAAATGAATGTAGGGAAAGAATGGTATTATCTTACATTTATAATATTTCTCCCTGGCACAACATACAATTATATTTTATGTTTAATAACAACTTATTTGAATCTATTAATATATGTATCACTTATTTTAACAATGTAAAAAATTTAACTTGATTAAAATTTGATAGATAGCTAGTCAACCATTTTACTATGTGAAGATTAATTTTAGAATTACTAGATAATTTTATGGCTGATAAATTCTAATTGACCATATGAAAGAAACACATAAAAAAATAGCATGAAAACCCAACAAATGGAATAAAATATTATTCAAGTAATAAAAAAACTAAATTGAACTTCATCAAAATTTAAAACTATAGGCTTCAAGGTCACTGCCAAGAAAGTATGAAGAATCTTTCAAATGAGAAAAAAACATTTGCAGATAACATGTCAGATAAACTGGTATCCAGAATAAATAAACACTTACATCTCAACAATAAAAAGACAATAACGCAATAAAAATGGGCAAAAAATGTGGATGAACATTTCACCAAAGAAAGTAATCAAATAGCCATTAAGCACCTTAAAAGTAACTCGACATAATTATTAGGGTAATGCAAATCAAAATAGCAATGAGATACCACTTCACACTCTACAGTGTGACTATAATCAAAAGTCGGACAATAATGAGTGCTGGCAAGGATGTGCTGAAATTGAAACCTTTATGTATTGATGAAAGGAATGTAAAATGGTACAGTTGCTCTGGAAAATGGTGTGGTAGTTCCTCAAAAAGTTAAATAAAGAGGTACCATTTAACCCAGAAACTATACTCTTGGATATATATTCCACAGAATTAAAACAAAAAGTTGCACATAAATGTTCATAGCAGCCTTATTTATAATAAGAAAAATTAGAAACGACTTAATGTTCATCAAGAGATGAATAGATTAACAAAATATAGTATATCCATACAATGGAACATAAGCCAGCTGTAAAAAAACATTGAATATTGCTGCAACATAGGAAGATATTTAAAATATTAGGTAAAAGAAGCCAGACACAAAATGTCACACATGATTCCTTGTGGCATTCTATGCCAAATATGATTCTATATATACAGTATTTTTAGAATAGGCAAATTCATAGATATATATAATAGACTGGTGATTGTCAGGACTGGAGGAAGGAGAAAATGGTGAGTGACTGCTACTGGGTAAGGGAATTCATTTTGGGGTAATAAAAATATCCTGTAGTTAATGGTAATGATTTCACAAAATTTTAATATATTAGGAACCACTGAATTTTACAGGGTGAATTTTATGGTATGTGAATTATATCTCAATAAAAAAATGTCTATGGTTGTATGAAATGACACAGAAAATCTCAACATTGTAGATAATAAAATCATGTAATTATCAATTCCATATAATAATCTTTTAAACAAAATAGACATTTGGGTGAATTAAATAATCAGTCAAATGATATATTTCATGTATGCAGTGGCTAAAAGTATCTTAGAATATTTTAATCAAATTGTTGATGTTTACTTATAAATTATATAATAACAAGAAATATAAGGATTTTGATAAATCTAGACTAGATTCTACCTGCAATTGTCTTGATGTCTTTATGTAAAGTATGAAGTTTGGCTGATGTAATTTTAATATCTATTCCATTTGCTAATAACTACAATATGCAATTGACCATGGGGAAATGCAGACAGATGTTTTAAGCTTCATTCTATAGATGGAGTAACATTGTAATTTCAAATGCAAAGAATAGTTACATATGTTCATAGGAAAAATGCGAAGTACATATTTCTGGTCTGAAAAAAACTAAGGTTTATATTTAACCTTTATATTAACATATCTAAGATTATGTATCTACAATAAGAGAAAATAGGAACCAAAGCTTTACCTAAAAGATAAAATAAAGAAAATAAAAATAGTTAATATAAAACCTGCCATTTTTTCACCTTTTGAAACTAAATATTAGTTGGTCATTATGATAATTTTTATATTCTTTTTTTCAAAGGTAAAATATTAAGTAAAGAATAAAATAGAAAATAAAGCAGAGTGTACAATAAAGTGAATACCATTGTACCCACCATTAAAATTTATCAAATGGTAAAAACTTTCTTTATATTTGCCTAAAATCTTTCCTTAAAGAAATAAAACCTTACAGGTACAGTTGAGGCACAGTACATCATAGAAATCCTCGTGGCTTCTACTCCTTTCTCTTCTAAGCAGAGGTAATCACTATTTAGAAGTTGGTGTAAAGCCTTCTCAACTACTTCTAAAAATATTTTAATTCCATATATTAATAATCCTAAAAATACTAATATAATTTTGTTTATAATATTAACTAAATGCAGCATGCACAAATATATCTATTTTAATGATATTCAGTTTCCAAATTTTCTCTAAGCCACCTATGTAAAAGTACATATCTTAGAGTTTCTCTATTCTAGATAGAGAATACACCTGTAACTAGAACTGCTCTGTGTCATGAACACCTGGAGGGACTACTGTGTCCTGCTAAGTTGAAGGTCTAACATATATTTCTATCTCATCATCTATATGAGGAGCGGCACTCTGTGATGTGAATGAAATTCACAACCCTCTTTGGTCTACTGAGCAGACCTACTCAGACATTGCAAATTTGCTTTTCAAAATATTTGCAAGTAAATATACCTCCACTAGCTGTATAAGCTACCATTCTCTACATCCTCTACTATTCCTGACATTGAGAGACTTAGAAAAAACTCTGCCAATCTAAAGGTTATATAAAATATGATTCCTTTGATGTGTGTTTAATTCATAGCAAGTAAATGAAATGTATTTTTCTTGTTATTGACATTCAGATTTTCTCTGCTAAAAGTGCCTGGTCGTATCCTTTTCCCTTTTTCAGTGAAGTTTTATGTTCTTTTAAAATACATTTTTTGGAATCTTTTAACTATTTTGGATCCAAATCCTTTGCCTGATTTACAAATTACACATATTCATTAATGTAAGTCTATAATAAAATAAGTATAAGAACTTCAGAATGGAAAACTAATTAATATTTAGCATTTATATAGTTTTACCACATATTACAGAATATATTGATAATCTAATTGTTTTGTCAAATTACACTAGATTTTGGTTGGGATAAACTTTTCATGACTCTGAAAAGCACTTTGAATAATTCCATATTTTCATATACTTGAATGCAAACACATCGGCTAGTTCATGTTTAAAAATTATTGTTTGTCCTTTATGAAGGACTTTTAAATTCTTTGTAGACCTGCCATTTTGAAAGAAGAAATAAATAATTCTGAAAGAAAGGCAGATGAGGTTGGGAACAAGTGACCTGCATCATTGCCTGTAGGTACTGTAAACTGAAGCTCCATTATAAACAAAGGGTGTAATATTTTGTGTTACATTGTAAATGAGAGTTCAAAAGAAAATGGGTGAATAAGAAGGTTGTATATTAAGCAAAAATTATAGTTCCTAGCTAGCAGATTTTGCTCAAGAGCACTGCAACCTTGCTTAAAAAACATTCCCTTCATGTTTTTTAAATGGACACTTTTAAATTTGGCTTCCATTCAGGCAGCATAGTCATTTAAAAATGTTTCAGTGTTATTCAGCATGAAAAAGAAATGAGCTACCAAGCCAAGAGAAAACATAGGAACCTGAAATGTATATTGCTAAATGAAAGAAGCCAATCTGAAAAGGCTCCATGCTACATCTGATTCCAACAATGTGACATTCTGGAAAAGGCAAAACTATGACACAGTAAAAAAGTCAGTGGTTGCCAGGAGTTGGGGAGTGAAAGGGATAAACGAATGGAGCACAGTGGAATTGGAAGCAGTGAAAATATTCTGTATGATACCATAATTATGAATATATATATCACTATAAATTTGTCCAAGTCCAGAGAATATACAACACCAAGAGTAAACTCTAAGGTAAACTATGAACTTTTAGTAATCAACTAATGTAATTATTTTTATGCATAAACATTAACTACATGCTTTTGAATTTTCAATATATTATTTGAATTGCTGTTGTGTATCATGATTATATCTGCTGAGACATGCATTTTTTGAAAGACTAAGCAATTTTTGAAATAAATAGATCCATGTGTGTACAATACAAAATATTTTAAAGCTGTTTTTTCAATAGTAGAAGCCCAATACACGTATTTATTTTCATGTATATACTTTATATACAATGTGTCAATATGGACAGTATTATAAAGATCAAAACTGAGAATAGGTTATTATGATGGAACAAGGTATTCTGAACTTACTGTTGAATAAGTCACATGGTATTTGGCTAACATATGAGATTAAAACGTTATTTAATCATACCTTTATTTTATACAAAAAATTATACTTTTGTTAATACTTTTATGGAATATATTTTTATTAAATCCTAATGTCAAAGAATGTAGCTAATATTCTGACAATATTGTCATAATAACTGATAAAAAAACAAATATCACTAGCTATCAATTCATTTTAGGTATGTAATAGTGGGGAAGAAAAAAGGATTTTAAAAATTCATTTATATCTTTCAATGTTGTATTAAGAATGCACATCATCAGGTAATGTATCTATTTTAAACTTTTTTGTACAAATTGCCTAGAGAAAACATACTGGAAGAAATGCAAAAGTGATGAGCAATGTCTAAGTGAAAGATAACAATTTATATCATAATTTTAATTGCAATTTTTATTATTTTTGAATGTTATTTGCAAACGTATAGAAATCGTGGCACATTTTGCAGTGTTTCTGAATAAAATTCTGAATGGAAACATACATAATCAAAGTATACTAGTAAGAATGTATCTAATATAGGAATATTATCTAGTATGAGTATCACTGATACACTTTGGCTATTTTTACTATAAAAAAGTATTATTAATTTTAATATCAAGAGGTCTTATTTTTTAAAATTATTATATAATTTTAATCTTAGATAAGATGATGGGTATAATGAATACCTATCAAAATTGTTAATAAATTAACATTCCATAGAATTTTATACTCAGAAACCCTCCACAGTTCAAACTAAAGATATAGCTAAATCAATATTACTTCCTTAACTCATGATTATGAAACATGATTATTATTAAATGGCAGATATTTTATTGACTATTTCACCATGAATATATTTCATAATGATAAATTTCTAAGGTAGAAACACAAAACATGTGCAAAATATACTACATCCTTCCTTTTGAATATCATGGTATTTTTTTAGGCAATATATTGTGCTCTTATCTACAGATACTATTTTCACATAGTATCAATGAATAAGAGTTATTAAGACATGTTTATAGTATAAAATGTTGTTGGCTATGACATATGTATCAAAATGGCATGCATTTCTTATCCATATACTTAAATGTGCAGGAGTATAAACTGTCAACTGCCTTTGTTTTACTATAATTTATATTTTGATCCTTTGTTGCATCAGGTGGCTATAATATAGGTCAATTCTAGAGAATTTCAAGCAGGTCAAGGATTATATTCCTCTGTAAACAAAAGTTTATCTAGTCAATAAAGGGTCTGTTAATTTCATAACTGGGGGAATTTAAATTCTTGCTGGTCCCCTGTCATTATCTTCCCTTGATGACATTCTGTGAGTTGGAGATCACACTGTTTCTTGGTTGTAATCACACTCCACATTTGAATTTGATGAAATGTTTATGCTACCATTTGAGTTCTAGTCAAACATTTTATGACACAATTGCAATGATACCTCTTCAACCAAGTCAAGAGTGCCTTCCAAGTGTAGCAATTCAAGAATAATACATCGATGCCACTACTTGACTCATGTCAACATATCTCACACCGTTCTCACCTTTCTATGCAGTGTCCAGATCTTGTTAGTTGTTTGAAGAAAATGTTTCTAAATTCTCATTAGTGTAGACAGAGAAAACAAGATGTTAAAGGAATGAGACATAAAATATTTCAACTTTTCACTCCAGGAAATAAGAGAAGCTTCAGAAAATATGATGGAGCAGATTGTCAAATAGGTAATAAAAAATACAATGTTAATGTGATGTCGGGGAAAGCAAGTAAAGAAAGTCTTTCTATGATGAGGGACTGAGCAATTGCATGAAATGTTTGTTACAGATCAAATAGTATAAAGATTGAAAAGTGATGATTAAAAAATTTGCAAATGAAGCTCATTGCTGACTTTCCTTGACAAAAGCAGTTTCCTGGAAGTTGGATGCAGTATCATGTGGATAGCTCTACTAGAGTTATTTCAGAAAAGAATGGAATGAGAGGATTTGGAGATAGAGAAGATGAGCACACTTTATAGTTCTGTTAACAAGTGAAAGAGAAAATGAGATGCTGGATTGAAGAAAAAAACACTAAAGAGCATATTTCCATCAGAGAGAGAGAGAGAGAGAGAGAGAGAGAGAGAGAGAGAGAGATAGCGAGAGAGAGAGTAAGAGAAAGAAACGAATGCTACAAAGGAGAGACAGGAAGAATGCTGCAACAGTGCTCTGTGTCTGTGCATTGGGATAAGCACTGGTACCTGCAAAGAGGGTGTGGCATTTGATACACCTACAACATCCAGGTATGTACTGCAGGTAACTTTGGTGATGGAAATATGTGAGCTCCTTTGATAAAATCTATTTCAGTGAAATAGGAAGTGAACAACTGAAAATGAAGATAGTAGAGTGCTTATTGGAAGTTTGAACAAAAGGAGAAATATGTCCTAACTATCCAGAAAAATAGGAGGAGTAATGGGTGAATTGACTGGAAGTATAGTATAATTGTCAGGCAGCATTAAAGGACTACTTAAGGCTGTCCTTCATTTATTTATGATAAGACCAGTCAGCATGGTTGAGAGGTTCCTCACTGTAAGGTTCAGGTGCAAAGTGGAATAGAAATTAGATTTAAATGAGGTTAATATTTTGCCAAGCTATTATACCAGAGCAAGGGAGAAAAAAAGTTAATGATACAAACAAAGGTATCTTCTGGAATTCACATGACTGTGGTTCTTGTGTTTATGGTAAGGCCACTTTGCTCCATTCTGTACATGCAAATATATAACACAATTCTGTATTTCCAAATATAACACAATTTTGTATATCCAAATATAAAAGAGACAATGGGGTCACTGTTGTTTCTTTAATGGACATATAAGTAAAACCAGAAATTTAAATGATCTTCTGTATACCATTTTCAGGGTTTTGTAAAAAAAAAAGAGGTTAAACTCTAATCAGACTGGTTATTTTTAAATATTGTATTACATGAATATGAACTTTAGATTGGTTTATTTATTCCTATTTGATATATTTAATTAAATAGAGTGTGTGATTTGTATTCCATTTCATTTCTCTAGTCAACATCTACATTTTTTATGTAGTCTTATTTAAACCTGTATGATGGAATTTATACTCCTATAGAGGTAGTAAGTTGGACAATTTGATACATGTATAATAATATATCTTGGTAACTAATTTATCATTATAATGGTGCTTATAAAATTGCTTCTCTCATCCCATCATTGGCCAATATGTACTATGTAAAGCCTTATGATTCTCTTCATTGATTCTCTCCATTTAGACTGACCTTTTTTCTTTCATTCTCCCACCTTAAGAAAACCAAGTCTTTAAGCATGTGTATAATTCCTCCAAATTAAACTAAAAATTATAAATTTTAAAGTTTCTGAAAAGAAACTTTGATCCCCACTGAAATAACTTCTGAAGGCCTTGTGGGAGAAATATTAGAAAGTACCCCAAACTCACCTTTAACATCTTTATCACCAGTCCCATGAAAAGAACCAGTAAATTTAAAATGAGAAGTATGCCAAAGAGGCATCACTTAATTCTGAATCTGTACAATCATTAACGTAGACATCCAGTCCCACTAGGGACCTCTGACAATTTAGCAACATGACTGTACTAGCAGGCTTGCATCATCTACGATGCAGATAACATTTTAAAATTAAGATTTTGAAAAACCGTAGATGGGTAACCAGAAAAAGAAATTTAGAAAAATGAAAAATAATTTTTTTTTACTTATAGTTTTCATGTTTGACATCTTTTTTGAGTCTTCGTATGATATTTTTTCCTTTAAAATTAAAGATTTCAAAGTTAATCAGTATGTTTTATCCATTTTGACTAATTTGAAATAGTTATAGATGTAGAAAGGATATATTTATATTAGAATGATAGTTTAATGGCTTAATATTTTTAAAAAACAGACATGTTGATACAATTTCTTTCTGAAGCAATTAAGTGTATGGATTAAAAAAACAAGTTAACTTACTGTGAATATAAACACATTCCAACTCTAACATAGCCTCAATGCAACTGTTTCTAATAATTTACCCTTCTTTATCTTCACAGCACTTACTATATAACTCTTTGTCACGGCACATATATATTTATCATCTTTTTATGATCTATCTTCCTATCTTCTCCATCAGAGTGTAACCACTACAAAAGCAAAGACTCAGTCTAGCTCAGGGGTTTATCTTTTGTGTAGAAAATAGTGCCTGACACATTAAAGGCATTTAATATTTTTTCAGTTAAAAAATGGAGTGATAAGAAATAAATCATTATCTAATAGCCAATATTTATTAAGCACTTGCTATCAGCTAGTTATATTGATACATTTACATACTTAATCTCATTCAATTTTCACAATAACTGATGGGTAAACATTATATCATCATTTTTATCTCCAGTCTACAAACGTGAAAACTGGGGATAGTAAACAAGTGCCAGAATTGTGAAATTTCAAATTTGTCTCATAATAGGTATAATTAACTTCTAACCATGTCCTAAAATCAATAATTTATTGTTACTCAATTTGTCTGTCCAGTTTATATAATATGCATAAAATTGATATTGATTATATTCTATACCCTTTTTAATACCTGAAAAAACTTAAATAGAATATGTGTATATATTCCATAAAATCATAAAATATCTATTATTTTTGGTCATACATCTGAGATTTCCAAGTTCAAAATAGTAAGCAAGATCATAAAGATATTTATAGTTTTTTCATGTAAAAATTTTCTCACTTTTATTGGAATAACTGAATCTTCCTTAGGTAAGAAAAATACTAATCTGTAGTTTATCAAAATTAAATGTGCCCTTGATTCAACAATTATTTTATATGAGAAAGAAAATCCATGTAGAGAGTGTATACACATGTACGTTTATATATCTAGTCAGTGTTTATCCAATAAAAGACTGTTTTATATTTACATTTTATTCTTATTTTTTCATTGTTTTAATTGACATCCCTAAATACCAGCTTTGCATATGGCATCATATATCAGAACTTAAAAGAACTAGATAACAAAAGACACCCTCCATAGCAAAAGTGTTAAATGTAAAACACCCATCACTTTGTAATCAAGTCAGATTTATTATCATTTATAATTCATTAGGACTCCTTTTAAATACTGTTTCAAGAATCTCCTATGTATTTATATTGGGGAGAGATAAAATGCAGAGATGCACGGTGCTGCCTAATAAATCTCTTTCATGCTTTCACTCTCAGTAACAGAATAACCTGACCTTGGAGGAGAGCTGTCATCTAGTGTCTCTATAGAAATGTGGGAGCAGCTTTGACAAGAAAAAGATAAAACCTTAGATGGTCTAGAACTCTCTTACCATTTCTTAATTGTGTTGATATACTAAGACAAATCTTTTTCTTAGTTTTCATATTAACATATTTCAATTTTATCACCTTTTTTTTTTAACTCTTAAGTAGAACTGTGAAGGGTATAGGAAAAATGCTAGGCAAGCACACTATTAATGGAGAACTCCCTTGCCTAAAATGCCACAGGAAAGCTGATTTTAAATCAACACAAAATTACAAGAGGGAAAGATTAGGGAGGCAAGAACAAACCCATAAAACTATAAAGGATGAGGCAATAAAAGTAAAGCAGTGAGATGAAAAGTAATGTTTATTAATTGTCTAGTGACTTTTCTTCCTATTGGGTCTCATCTCTTCTTTGAAAGGAGTCTAAATAAAAATCATAGCATCTGCTTTTCTTGTTCTTCTGCAGACGCTTCTATGGTGTCATGTATTTGCAGCTGCCTTCCTGAATCAAAGGTAATTGTATATGTGGGTTCTCATTTAAAACAACCACCACAGTCTTTGAAGAGAAAGAGAAATTTATGCGTGGTGCTTTCTAAATGCAGAGCCATGATTTTTTCTTAAGATTTAGCAAACTACTTAAATTTTAGTATACATACTGCCAAAGCGGGCACAGAAAACTACCTAAAGACATTGAGCAGTTTGTTTGTACCCTACCCTACTCCCAAGTAGCATAGTCTCAATAACAGGTTACATTAATTACCTAAAATTCTGAAGAGATCCCATGCTCATGCTAATATGACTAAAGCATATTCTAAAGAAATAACTCTCACAATACATTTTAAAACTTTGTCCACTATAACTTTTACATTTTAAAAAAAAATTTAAATTTTAATAGTTTCAAGGGAAATCTTCGGGGTGCCATATTTAATTATTGGTTGAGTGAAACAAAAGGGCAATTCCTCTACCAAAGTACTTGGCTGTTTTCTGTTTTATATAATTGATTCCTGTGTAATAACACATTTTAGGGAAGATTTCCCTGCTAAATAATTCAGAAAAATAGTACTCAGTGGCTTTACATTTTAAAATATATACTTACACACAGATTCTGTTTATGTTTCCATAATTCACTGTCAAACTCTCATCACCTTATCTATCTCATGACTGCTACATGATTGTTTTAATACTATTATATACATTTTATAAATTGCATGCTACTAAATAAAGCTAACTAGTATTCCTTTCCCACATGGGAGAAAGAAAACAGAAGGAAAATAAAATATTTAGATAATGATATTTTGGGTAGTACTTCAAAATATAAATAGATCTGACCAAACTCTCAATTACATAAGCACTAAATCGCTATTATTATTATATTATTATTAAGATTTTTATTTTATAAATTCACAGTAAGTTAGAGGGGATTTTCCCTATATTTCATACCCCCACACATGCATAGACTCCCTCTAATCAACATCCCCCAACAGAATGGTACATTTGCTTCAAACTATGAAAAATATACTCACAAGTTACAGATATTATCTCTCATTATAAGTTAAAATTTTATTAGCCAACTGTCAACCATATGTTTTATAATTAATAAATGAAAACAAAATGAGGAAAGATTACTTCAGGCAATTCAAACAACTTATTTCATTATTGAAAGGAAATTTTAAAATTGTATTATGTTCTCTCATTCAAGCTATTCTTGAACATGTTTATAAGTTAATACACCCATGTAAACATGTATACAGTAATGGTCTTGTTTACTCATCTTGATTCTATATTTAGTATCAAAGAAAAGATGAAATGGAGATTGAAAAATTCCAAACAAGGGCAATAGATTTTGCTGTGATTATTTGGAAACCAGAATGTAACAGTAGTTTATAGCTGATATTGTTTTATAGCTTAATTCATTTACATGGATTAAGTTTATCCATTGAACTTGTTTCTTTCTGCATATACAAAGCAGCTGTGCAGAAAGGAGAAAAATGAAATCAATGATACAATCAAAAGAGATCTTGTGAAAAATAAGGATGAAATCAAACTTTTGTTTTTGAAAAACTTATCAAGCCCTTTAAAAATTTTTTTTTCTGAAATAACACAGTAGATCCAACATGAAAAAAATACAACCTTAAATTTGTGTAAGCCTTTCTACATGCCTGTTATGTCAAAGCTAAGAATCATCTGGTAAGATTGACTTCCTGTGTATCGGACAACCTAATGTCTAATCTCCATTAGTATTAGGGAATGATTCAGATTATACATATTTGAATAGACCATCTCAAATGTTGGGACTATTTTTCTATTTTTACTTATATCTCAGAGAAGTTAACTGATTTGCCTAAGTTAAGAAACTAGTAAATGCTGCAGACTAGAATCATATGCAAATCCTGACCCACTACACAGAGGACTAACAACCAGCACATGTGCACCGGAACAGGCACAACCCTTTCTTATATCCAATGTTTCCTCAGATTAGTTTCTGCCATTACTGTCCTGCCACAGAAAGTTTGCAAATACCAATCTCTGCTCACTCAGTGTTCTGTGTCCAGATGAACAAAATATCCTGATATCAATCTGCCAACTTTAATTGTCTCATTAATGTCTAGATATATATGTATGGGTGACACAGAGTATTGTGAAAGGAAAGAGAGTCAAAAGTGGTCTCTGTAAAATAATCATAATATTCATACTGTTGGATTGAAACCAGATGCAGATAATATCCTTAGTATCAGCAATATGTTACATGCATTTTCGCAGCTCAGTTGTGGAGTACTAGTTGCTAAGCTTAGCACATATGCTTTTAGGAAAATATTTGCAGATATAACCTTTTAAACTCAAAGAAAACATGAAAAAAATTTTAATTACAGGAATAATTAACAAGCCATAAGGAAAACATTGGGGCCTTTTGCCACTGTTCTCTATTTTACAGTGTAATATAGGTAGGATTTCCTAACTAGTATTTATTTTAGACTTTAAGTCGCCAATGAAGATTCTTTAAATTGTCTCATTTCTGAATGATTATCATTAGCAATAAATATGTAGCCTAATTTGATATTATTATTACCTTCTATCAGTGACATCTTTTTCTTTTTAGGATATTAACATTCTTCTGTAACTCCTTCTATTACATTAGTTTGTATTTCTCGGTCTCCCTAGCTCTATGACCTTAAATATCACAAAGCCCAGATTTCATCCTGTGGACCTTTTCTCTTTTTGTTCTATACTCATTCCCTGGGATATTTAATAGACATGCAACTTAATATATCCCAAACTAAATTTTTGATATTTACCCCACAATCCTGTTCTTTCCATAGATCTTCTCATCTTAGTAAATGATAAACATTGTTATCCTTTTTTTCTTTTTCTGATATATTAAACATATTAAAACAGATTATTAACAACCATAGTTCACAACACTATATTATCAGTTTGTGCATTGCTTTATTGTTTATTTATAACTTTTAAATAATGTAATAAATATCCATAAACCAAGGGTAGAAATACAGAAATAGTGTAGAAGTTTTTATCCTTGGCCATATTTTTAGATAATATGCAGATCTTTTAAGTATATTACTTAAGTATACTAATATTCTAATATTCAGGACTCACCTTAAATAAATTAATAGTAATATATGAAGGTGAGAATCAAAAGAAGGCAAGGAGAAAAGAAATAGGCAGGGTTACTAATAGGCAGGGACCAGTAGTCAGTCAACCTGGGGTTTGTATTTGGACCTTCGAGAGGCATTGCCCTGAGGCTGGCAGCAGGTGTTGGAAACTCCAGGCTGGCTGCCCTGTCATGGGTAAACAAGTCATGGTGAGAAGGATCCAACAGGCTTGCACACTGATTATTTGAGTGTGTGAACCTGACAGGTCCCAGTAACCCAGATAAGGATAAATCTCAGACTGCAACTTGACCAGTGAGATGCATAGCTCAGACAATGGCATGGTCACAGAATGGCTATTGTTGGTGACTTTGAGGAGCTGTAGTAAAGTTGGTGTTGGCAGTGCCCAAAAAGCTGGAGAACGAGGCCGGAATGGATTGATTCTGCTAGAGAGAAGGTAACCTGGGGTTACATCAGGAAGAGAGTCTTTTCTTCTTTCATTCTGCCTATATTTCACTGTCAGAACTTGCTTATCCAGAAGCTGATTGGCAAGGGGGTCTGGGAATGCAATGTGCAGAATCAGCAACAGTGCCCACAGAGCCGAACATGGAGGGCTGGGCTTAGATCGCAGTGCCAACGGGTGAGCAGTCAGCAGGGCCCAACTCTTGGCATCTCATCTTTCATACATAGATTTCTTATATTTAAACTTTCATATAAATAAATAATATCATGGTAAAAGAAAGAAAAACCAACTACCCTTCACATAAAAAAAGCCAACACCTGATTCCATAACAGGAGAAAAACTAAGTCCTCAAACCTCTTGGGGATGCTAATAAAGATGACCAAAATATATTTCTCATATATATTTGTTCTTTATCCACAGTTTTGGGCTCACAATTCTCAAAACCTTTGGAATTTTCTAAGTAATAAGATCAGTGGCAACATCTTTTGTTACAATATTTGATCTCTTGTCCTCAGCTCCTGAAACCTGTCATAAAGGGGAATGGATGTCTTGTTATTCATAAGCCCCCTTCCACCACAACTGGGTTTATGTTAATGAGGTGACCTTTGGAAACTCCTAAGGATGGGAGCTGATTACCAGAAGAACCAACCATGAATAAAGGGTTGGAAATTTCAGTCCCATCCATCCCCTGACTTCCAGGAAGGGGAGAGAAGCTACACAAATTGAATCAATCGCCAATGGCCAATGAGTAAATCAACCATGCCTGTGTAATGAAGCCTCCATGAAAACTCAAAAGGAGGGGGTTCAGAGGGCTTTCAGATTGGGGAACCAGAATGCTTCTTTGTGCCATTGTGCCAGATCTCAAGATCCATAAGAAAAGAAGCTCTCTTGTTTGGGCCCTTGCCTTATGTATCTCTTCATCTGCCAGTTGATTCATATTCTTTAATATCCTTTGTAATAAACCAGTAATCTAGTGAGTAAACATGTTTTTATAACTCCTGTGAGCCGTTGTAGCAAAACTGAACCCATGGAGGGATTTGTGGGTCAGAAGCACAGGTAACAACCTGGGCTTGCTACTGATATCTGAAGTGGAGGGTGATCTTGTTGGACTGAGCCTTCTGTCTATAAAATCCGATTTTATCTCTGGGTAGAGAGTGTCAGAATTGAGTTGAATTCAGTTGAATTCCTGGACATCCTGCTGTTGTCCAAGAATTGCTTCTTGGTATAGGAAAACACACACATGCATACAATCATACACAGACACATTGGAACTGGGTTTAGGAGCCTAATTTAGGTATTTACAAATGAGAATATTGTACCTCATGTTAGGCTGAAAAAAAAAAAAACATTAAAAGAATTCATTTATCAGAATTAATCCATTTTTGTACTATTTTGTATATTTGCATATTTTATGGTTTTATATATTGATGTTATTCAGATAAATGATTTTCTCTTAATTTCAGAGTTAACCTTACATCATGCTTAATAGCAATTAAATAGGAAATGATATCTATAGGGAAAATTAACTTTATTCTTTAAATTTTATGTGTAAAAGTAGTTGTACTATATTGTATGGTATTCAAAACCAGGCCAATATCATATCCTCATAGTCACTGTAAACTATGCACTATATCAGAATTTATCATATTTGAATTGTCTAGAAATTATAGAAATGTATATAAACACAGACACACACACACACACACACACACACACACACACACACACACTTATGATGCAGGACAGGGCAAATTCCCCCAAGTGAGGGTAGAACAATCCTTCACTGAGAGAAGAGGGCCCTTTGGTAGAGAGTGTAGAAAGAATTCAACACACATGTCAAAGTTAAGATCAAAGGAAAGATTATTAGAAAAGTGGTAACACTCCACAGACAGAGTGTGGTCTCCTCTCAGACAGAAAGTGAGAGGGACCAAGAGAGACATGAAAAGGTGAAGGGGAGTGTGGGGGCTGAGTGTACAGGGAATTCAGTTTATATGTCATTCTCTACTTCCTATTTCTTTGATATGGACTTGTAGTGAGGAAGGAGAAGGGGAAGAGTCTGTGGACTGAAAGGCCTGCTGGCAGTTCCAGGTCTTTAATCCATAGATTCCCCATGGTTTAAGCCATAGGGAATGGACAATTTTATTTGTGTAGAGTAGCCACAAAAGACTGTTGTTCCTGTTTCCCCTTCACAGGTGTGGGGAATGGGTTGCTAGCAATCCCAGCAGAAATCTCCCTTTGTTCTGCAGGTGTCCGCTTGGCCTGGCTAGAGGGCTCATCAGCACTCTGAGGTCTCTGAATATAGCACAATTTAACATTTTAATTCTCTTGCCTCCTCCCTACATTACTTGTGAGTGTATATGTACATACACATATAAATATATATAGGTGCAAACCAAATAATATTTAGAATATTATGCCTTTCTTTTTTCTACTGCTGTTTAACATGAAGAGTTGGCATCTCACAGATATGTAGTTTTCAAAAAACTAAACTCATCAGGCTTATAATTTAGGGAAGGTTTGTGGTTGTGGTTGGTGTCTGCATTTCTGCAAGGACAAGTAGGCAATTTCCTACCAGAAAGTTCTTAGTCAAGAGAAAACAGGCTTATTTGCATATAGCCATGCACATAATTGGGAATTTAAATATGCAAATTGAGCACTCCATATTCTGGCCTTGTTTCTGGGTTTTCTAGGGCTTAATGGCCCTGAACAATTTTAAAAGGTTGAAAATAATAGACGTTTCTTTTACAATCAACAAACAAACAATAAAACTTGCCTATTAGTGTATGAGTGCATGATTTCATCAAGTAAAAATATTATAAACATAAGGCTTGAATTAAGTGAATGGAGAACATTTAAACTACATCCTTTTTTATCATCTTAAATTTATTCTCCTGGACAATTTTAGTTTTTCTTCCTTTGTTTCACTTTGATCCAAATGTATCAGTGAACACTTATCAGTGCATATTTATAACATGAAACTATATAACTAAAAGATATCAAGCTTCAGTAAGAAATTTTAAGCATCTGAGACCCTAGTTAAAAGTGAGTTTATAAATGTTAGCTTATTACTGAACAACAGGAAGAAATGAAAGTAATCAAGAAAATAGGTGTTATGGGCTGAATTGTGTCCCTTCCAAAATTCATATGTTAAATAAAGCCCTAACAAATGCCTCCAAATCTGATTGTCCTTGGAGCTGGAGTCTTTAAAGAGGTAAATTAAATAGAGGCCATTGGAGTAAACCCTAATCCTAACTGACTGATGTCCTTTTAAGAAAAGGAAAGTGAGCACAAAGACTCTGGAGACGCATTGCACAGAGGCAAGCCCATGTGAAGGCGTGATGAAAAGGCAGCCCTCTGCGAGCCTGTGAGAGAGGTGTCGGAAGAAACTAAACCTGTCGACGACATAATGATGGACTTCAAGCCTCCAGAAATGTGGAAAAAATACATGTTGTGGTTGAAGCCACTCACTCTGTGGTATTTTATGTGGCAGCCATATAGCAAACTAGGAAGCATATTTCTTATCATTTAGATAAAAATGATAATTATAAGTAGGGCCGAAAGAAAAGCCTAGATGATATTGTGATGTGGACCAAATCTTACAAGAAACAGTCTACAGATATAAACTTTGGTCTACATGTTCAAATCTTGAATATATTTAGTGATAAACACTCCATAGTATTTTATTTTTGAATATTAGAGATTGTAGATAATATTCTACTATTTTTACATGAGACTTTAGTATATGGGTAAATTTTCAATAAATGCTATTTCAAAAAGAAAGGAAAACATGTAAATTGAATCAACCATTGAATGGCTCTTTGGTCCAAAAACATTCTCAGCGACAGAGAAATGACTAATAAAAGTGTATACATCACAGTATAGGAGACATCACAATATAAATCCAGGAACATGTTAATAATCAACAAAATTCTGTGGGAGATTAGAAAATGAATCATAAAAAGTTGAATTTTAGTTATTATTTAAAGGATAAATCATATTTCCAGATGCTTGAAACAGCATAGATAACCTTCTAGCTTCAGGCATCAGTGAGCCTAAAGAGTTATAGGTAGATTATCTAAGAGGATTTTAATTTGACCAATTTATGCCATCAATCAGTGGTGAAAAACTTGGCCATATAGGAATATAGATAGAGATATAGAGATAGATACAGATCACATGGACATAGATAGTACATAACCACAAAGACTGAGCTCATTCTCTTCTTTGCCCTATTCCCTGTACAGCTGGTGACTGACTTAGAAGTAAATAATCAGTTTTGAGAATATGATATGCCATTACAGAGCAGAAATGATTTGAGTGGATAAAATTGGAGATTAAAAATATTTTAAAAGGTCCTGATAAATCCAAAAATTTTATTAGAGGTCAAGTATATAAAATAAGACACTGTCATCAGAGGGTAGAGTCAATAGAACTAATTGTCTGCTACAATGTGAGAACAAGGAAAATTGTAGCGGTACCAGTCTGAGTAATTAAGAGGAATGTACTGCCTCTAACAGAGGAAAAAGGCCTTAATTAGGTAGATTTCATTGTTGAGGGGGATTGCATTCCTGTTTTTACACATACAGATCCTGAATTATTGGCAAATTACAGAGGTCATCCAATATATGAAAGAAATTCAAGAAGTCTTGATGTTAACGTATATCCCTTATGGCTGGCTTTTACACAAATATTTCCTTATTCAGCCACTTCTCTTCACCTCAACAGCTACAACCCTGACAATCCACGTCACTGCCAAATCATGCTGAGATGACAGTATAAACTTCCTAACTGCTGCGTCTGCATTTACCTTTGCCCTCTACAGTCTATTCTTAATGCAGTATTCAGAGCGTTTCTGTTCAATTTGAGTCAGATAATGTTACCTCTTTCTTTGATATCATTCAATCTTTGTAATGATCCCAAATCTCTACATGTTCTGCTCTGTATTATCTTTCTGAGCTCTTGTCCAATTTTCTTTCTCACTCATTCAGTTCCAGTTACTGAATCTAAACTTCAACACCATGTCTCTGACAGATTCTATCACCTCTTACATTCCTGTTTTCTCCTTAGTACTGTTACTTGCAAACATAACAACCATCTCACTTATGCTATTTTTCATTTCCTTATTAGAATGTGAGCTTCATAGGACACAATTTTTGTCTGTTTTGTTAGATATGTAGTCCTGGATCCTATAACTGTCCCTAATACATATTGGTTGATAAATATTTGCTGAATAAGTGACATAAATAAATATTTGTTGCTCAATGAGTTTTAAAAGTATATTTAATGTGTTATTTTTAAAGAAAGAAAGAAAAACATGGCCTGAGAAAAGAACTGGCAAAAACACCCAAATAGAATTTCTGAGCAAAGTTATAATAATTAATATTAAAAATTCAAAGGGTACTGAGAGCTAGTTTTATATAGATTTTTTTCTATGGTTCTATTTCTAGTAATGTGATGGGCTAGTATTTAAGTGATTACACAACTGAAAACAACTTCAAAATTGGGGAAATATTGGGAAAAAACTTCATAAAAGTGCCTGAATGCTGACAATATAGTCAAAAATTATCAGACCAAAACATAGAAGGATCCAGAAAAATAAACTGAAAACTAAAATGGTTTGTTAGGATATTTCGCAAATATCATGAACCTGATTTTTGCTCACAAACTCAAGGGATATGCAAGAAAGAAGATAGTGCTCAGGACATGTTATATGCTATAGAATCTAATGTAAGACACTCAACAACAGGAACTGAAAGTACTACCCCCCCACTTAACACAGACCCAGAATTAAACATATTCCATCCCCTCTCTTCAGGGGATTTTATGAAAAGGTTATTTGGTGCTAATTAGGGCACAGTGAATAATAACAAATATATATTTGAAATTTGACATTGCAAGTTGTCAACTGTGTGGTAGATGGAGAAGCAGCTCAAATTTACAATATCTGTGTTGATCAATGAAACTCAAGGGATGTATTTAGCTTAGTTGGCTAGTGAAAGAGAATAAGAGGTACAAAGATTATTTTATAAAGTGATAAAATCGAAATTTAGTCCTTTGAAAGGGCAACAAAATTGACCAAGTTTTGGGTAGACTAAGAAAAAAAGAGAAAATGCTCAAATCACTAAAATTAAAAATGAAAGTGGAAACATTACTACTGACTTTATAGACATAAGTAAGATTCTAAGAGAATGCTGTGATGACTTGTGAAAACATTAAATAACCTAGATGAAATGCACATATTCTTAGAAAAACATACATTACCAAACTGATTCAAAAAAAAAAAGAGAAAGAAAAAGAAAATAGAAAATCTGAACAGACCTATACAAATAAACATATCTGCACTCAAAAAACTCCCAATAACAAAAAAAAATCCATTTCCATATGGGTTCACTAGTAAATTCTACAAACCATTTCAAAAAGAATAGTGATCCTTTTCAAATTCTCACAAAAAATAAAAGAGGAAGGACCACTTCAAACCAATTCTGTAAGGCCAGCATTTCCCTGATAATAAAATGAGATGAAATTCCAAGTAAAACAAAACAAAAAAACATAAACCAATATTCCTTATGACTATACAAGCAAATATCCTCAACAAAATGTAGGCCGACTAATCCAGGATTATAATAAAGGATTATACACCACAACTAAATGAACTTTATCCCAGGAATGCAATGATATTTCACTTAGCATACAAAGAAATCAATATAATATAGCACAGTAATATAATGAAAAGAAAAACTTCCAGACATGATGATCTCAATTGGTGTAGAAAACACAATTGAAAAATTCAAAACCATTTCTCAATTAAAAAAAAAAATCCTTGAAGAACTAAGAATTGAAGAAAAGCTCTTTAACTGAATAAAATATATTTATGAAAAACTCACAGCTAATATCTTACTCAATTTCCCAGACTGTAAGTCTTAATCAACAATCAAGAACATGACAAAGATGCCTAATATAACACTTCTATTTAACCTTTTTGAAAGTTCAAGCTGGAGCAATTAAGCAAGAAAAATAAGAAGAATACATCCAAACTAGAAAAGATAAAGTTAAAATATCCCTATTTTTGTATATGGTGACAAATAGCATTCTAGTTTCAAAATTTTTTTTTTGGTTAACAAGGACCTTGTCAGCTTATGATCCCTTATTTTTTATTTTTATGCCTACAGAACATGATCTTCCTAGGTGGTCTCCCATTCAAGTACTAACCAGGCCCAACCCTGCTTAGCTTCTGAGATCAGATGGGATTGAGCTTGTTCAGGGTGGCATGGCTATAGACATTAGTTTTATTCTTTTGCATGTGGTTTTCCAATTTTCCCAACACAATTTTTTGAAGAAGTTTTCTTTTGTTCATTGTATGGTTTTAGCACCTTTGTTGAAAATTATTTGCCCATATATATGTGTCCGTTTTTCTGCCAATACCATGCTGATTTGATTATTGATTAGAGTATGATAGCTCTGGCTCTGTTTTTTTGTTTTTTTTTTTTTTTTCCTCAAGGTTGCTTTGGCTATTCAGGATCTTCAAGATTCCATAAAAATCTGATGATTTTTTAAATTCGATTTCTTTTAAAAATGCCATTGGGATTTAATTCAAAATGGATCAAAGACCTAAATATAAGACCTGAAACAATAAACTACTTAAAGAAAACATAGGTACTAACCTTAAAGACCTTGGTCTTAGAGAGGATTTTATGAATTTGACCTCAAAAGCAAGGGAAGTAAAGGCAAATATAAATGAATAGGACTATATCAAACTAAAAAGCTTCTACACAGCAAAAGAAAAAAAAAAGCAACCAACCAAATGAGAGATATTTGCAAACAATTCCTCCAATAAAAGGTTAATATGAAAAATATATAAAGAGCTCTTAGAACTCAACAACAAAAAACAAACTATCCAACTAAAAAAAAATGGGCAAAGGACCTGTACAGATACTTCTCCCAAGAAGACATATAAATGACCAACAGATATATGAAAGATTCTTAACTTCACTAGCTATTAGGGGAATGCAAATCAAAACTCCAATGATATACTATCTCATACTTATTAAATAGGCTATTATCAACAAGTAACAAGTGTTGGAGAGGTTGTGGGAAAAAGTTACCCTCACACACTGCTGGTGGGAATGTAAATTGGTACAGCCACTATGGAAACAGTATATAATTTCTTCTAAATAGTAAGAATAAAGCTACCATAACAAGCCAACAATCTCTCTTTGGATTACTTACCTGAAAAATTTGAAAACATTTATCCATAAAGATATATGCACCCTGATGTTCTCTGCAGCATTATTCACGGTGGCCAAGATATGGAAACAACCTAAGTGTCCTTCGATAAAAGATAGAAATAAGATGTGGTACATATATACAATGGAATACTACTCAGCTATAAGAAAATATGAAATACTGACGTTTGCAACAATATGGATGGATCTTGAGAATATCATGCTAAACAAAATAAGTCACATGGAAAAAGTTGAGAACCATGTGCTTTTACTCATATATGTGATATAAAACTGAAAGCAACAAATGAACAAACAAGACAAAAACTCATAGACACAGACAGCAGTATGTGGTTACCAGAGGGGAAAGGGAACAGGGGAAGGTTGAAGAGCATACAAGGGATCAAATATATGGTGACAGAAGGAGACTTAATTTTGGGTGGTGAACACACAATGCAATATACAGATTATGTAATTGTACACTTGAAACATATACAATTTTATTAACCAATGTAACCCCAATAAATTTAATACAATTTAAAAAAATTCCCATTTGCAGGAGGCATAATTTTATATACAGAAAAACCTAAAGAAATTATACACACCTATACATACATTAACAATTATTTAGAGCTAAAAAAAAAAAAAAAAAAAAACTACAACGTTCAGGATACAACATAAACCCGCAAAAGCAGTCATGTTTCTATAGAATAGCAATAACAATCCAAAAAGGGCACCAGGAAATAAATATCATTTATAATGGCATCAAAGAATAAAATACTAAGGAATAAATTTAAGACATGCGCAATTTAAACCCTGAAAAATATAATAAACTGAGGAAATTATTAAAGAAGATCTAAACAAATAGAAATATGTCCCATATTCATGGATCAGAAGATTTAATATTTTTAAGATGACAATATGGCTTCAACTGATCTAATCTATCTATCTATCTATCTATCTATCTATCTATCTATCTATCTATCTATATTCAGCACAATCCCTATCAAAATTCTACCTTTCTTTGTAGAAATTGACATGCTGTTTCTAAAATTCTTATGGAAGCTCAAGGGATGCCAAAAAGTCAGAACAATTTTGCAAATAACAAATTAGGAGGATTCACGTTTCCTAACTTCAAAAGTTACTACAAAGCTACAGTAATTAAAATGATGTGGTACAGGCATGTGGACAGTTATATAGATCAATGGAATAGAAATAAATTCATATACCTATGGTTAACTGATTTTTGAAAGAGGTACCAATACCATTCAATTGGGAAAGAATGATATTTTCAACATATGGGTGCTGAAACAACTGAATATCCACATGCAAGATGAAGTTGACACTTTACTTCACATTATGTACAAAAATTAGCTCAAAGTGGATCAAAGACCTAAATGTAAGACTCAAACTATAAAAGTCTTAGAAGAAAACCTAGGAATAAATATTTGTTACTTTAGATTTGGCAATGGGTTCTTAGATATGATAGCAAAAACACAAGCAAGAAAAGAAAAAAATAGATAAATTGTAGTTTATCAATCAAAATCTCTTGTACATCAAATAACGCTCAACATTATTAGTCATCAGGAAAATGCAAATCAAAACCACAGTGAGATTCCACTCTGCACCCAATATAATACACCCAATGATAATCAAACTGTAGAATAACAAGTGTTGACAAGGATACGGATGTAGAGAAAACAGAACCTCATAGATTATTGGTGGAAATGAAAAATGGTAAAACCATTTTGGAAAACAACTTGGAAGTTACACAATTTTTCATGTAGTGTTACCATTTGATCCAACTATTTTACTCCTAGATATACACCCAAGAAAAAAGAAAACAAGTGTGCATATAATGACTTGTACATGAATGTTGATAGCAGTATTACTCATAATATCCAAAAGGTGGAAACAACTCAAATATCTATCGACTGATAAATGGAAAGACAAAACCCTGCAGTGCTATATGATTTGACTGTAAAAAGTACAAAGTCTTGATACATGTTACAACATGCATGAACCTTGAAAACATTTTAAACAAAAGAAGCAAGTCAGAAAAGATCACGTATCTCATTTATATAAAATGTCAATAATTGGCAAGTAAATATCTATAAAGATAGAAAGTAGATTAGTGTTTATGTAGGGCTGGGGAAAATTGGGGCATTGTGAGGTAATAGCTAAATGATATGGCATTTTAAGGTGATGAATTATATCTCAATAAACCTGTTACAGAAAAATTAGTAGTTCATATATGTGCCAGTATATTTTTAGACTTTCTATTCTTTTCCATCGATTTGTTTGTCTATTTTGCAAAAATCACACTGTCATAATTCTGCAAATTTACAAGTTTTGAAATTGGGTTAGCCCTTTGACTTTGTCCTTATACTTTGAAAGTTACTGTGGCAATTCTAGGATGAATTTAGAAATAGCATGTCAATTTCTATTAAAAATCTGAAGATTTTAGTATTATTTCATTTATCATTAAAGATATCTGAACTCTTCATAATATGAAGTCTTCTGAGACATGACCAAGATACCTATCTCCTTTTAACAGTAATTGGCAATGTTTTTAGCTCTCAATCTGATCTCATAAATTTTAAAATTTATCTTGATATTATTAATTAATATTACTGATTAGTTGATATAGATCTTGACATAGATTATTTGATATTATAAATGTTATTTTTATTTTAGATAATATTTACTAGTATAGAAACACAATTGACTTTTGTATATTAGTATTACCTCCTTCAGCTTTTCTATATCTATATATTTGTTCTGGAAATATTTTTGTAAATCCATCAGATTTTCTACATAGATGATCCTGTTGTCTGCAAATTAAGATAGTTGTACTTCGTCCTTTCTAATCTGGATAACTTTTTCACATCTAATTATTCTTATTAAAACCTCCAGCCCAATAGTATATAAAAGTTGTGAAAGTAGATATAATTGTCTTTTTTTCCGATTTTTAGGAGAAAAACACTATTAATTATGATGTGAGCTATACAGTTGATGTAGATGTTTGTATCAGACTGAAAAAAAAAAAAACTTATTTTCTCCTACCTTAAAGTTTTTTCTTTAAATCAAAAGTAGATTTGGTTTTTGTTCAATTTCTCCTGCATATATTTGGATGACTGATGTTGGCTGTGACTAATCAGAAACAATTTCTGGAGCTGGCTATGGGATCATCTTCACTCTAATCACATATCAGAGGAGTAGGTGCCTGAACAAAATGGAGGCAATGGAGTTGGGGTAGGAACCAATAGCATCCATTCACCTGCCTTTCAGGTAAAGCCACTTTCTCTTATTTCCAAAAAACTTGTTATCCAGCCCAAACTGATATGTCTGTAATATATTCTTTTAGGCCTCTCAGTTTTTGTATATTCTGTTTAATATCTCCAACTTTCACATTCTCAATATCTTCATAAATAAATTAATAAATTTATTTATTTAAATTAGTTTCAAGTATATAGTACATTGGTTAGACATCTATACTGTTCATAGAATGATCTCCCCAATTGCTCCCTCCCTCCCCTGGCCCTCCAGTTAGCCATCATATTACTGCTAACTGCATTCCCTCTGCCATGCTCCCCATGCCCAACTATCACCTACTAATTTGTACCTCTTTAACTCTTCGCCTCATTCTTCCAGCCTCCCAACCCCTCTCTTCTGTCTGTCACCAAATTGTCCACTATATTTGTGAGTCTGTTTTTGCTTAGTTTGTTCTTTTTGTTCCTTAGATTCCACATATAAGTGAAATCATAAGGTATTTATCTTTCTCTATCTGACTTATTTCACTCAGCATAATAACCTCTAGGTCCATCTATGTCATTGCAAATGGTAGGATTTCATTTTTTTTTTAATGGCTGAGTAATATTCCATTGTATATATGAACCATAATTTCTTTATCCAATCATCTGAGAATGGGCATGTAGGCTGCTCCCATATCTTGGCTATTGTAAATTGTGCCATAAATTGAAATTGGTCATGAATATTTGAGTGCACAGATCTTTATGAATTATTGTTTTGGTTTTCCAAGTACATATTTTTAATGCTCAAAAATATGTTAAGTTCATTAGAAACATTTTTATAATGAGTTAGTAAGTTACATTTCAGGCCTCCACATGGAAACACAGAGGGCTATATTTTTAAATAACAGAACATTAGTACTATAATATGAATAGTTTTGGAAATTGGAGACATAGAATCATAGCCTGTACAGGAAGTTCTGTAATATTTTCCAATGTTTAGAAGTTTTCTATTTCCTTTGGGGACATACTATGCTAGGCCATTCGGAACCATATTTTGGATAAAAAATATTTTATTAAATGCTACTTACTTCCAAATAATCTAATTTCTGAGGTTATAACATTTCTTATTGGTTTAAATATTCAATAAAATTTGGTCAATTGAGTAATGTAAATATCTACTGTAGAAATTTTAATTTTAGGTAATAAGCTTACCTTCAGTAATTAGATTTTAGTTCTCTTTTATTTAACACTTTGATAAATGATCTAAATGAAGAAACAAATAGTGTTATAATGTGATGCATACGTGATTTAGAAATACAGAATTCCTAGAGGAAATAAATAGAATCACAATAAAATATGAAACAAAATCATGAATTTTAGAGATTATCATTGTGATTAATCCATGGATATTAGAAATGATAACATATAAAGACTTAGGTTACTTAATATAGATATAGCATGATTTGTTCAACCATTTTCCTGTTGATGTGCATTCAGTTTGTTTCCATGTGGGTTTTGTTTTTGTTTTTGTTTTTGTTTTTTTGATTATCATAAACAATGCTGCAGTAAATTTCTTTATATATTAAAAATACAGGTTAATTAAAATATTTCATAAAGAAAATGATATGGTACAATCAGCAAAAGAAACAAAGTCCATCAATATTATAGTAAATACAAAATGTAAGAGGCATCCTATACTCAGAATGGAAAATGATATTATCATTGATGAGACTGCAGCTGAAATATTGTGTTAATTTTGCAGCACTTCAACAACAGGTATACATAGTAATATTGGAAAGAGCCTGGGGGCGGGGCGGGGGAAAGAACAAAACAACAACAACAAAAAAACTGAATAATGAGAAGGGAAGACTGATTTATAGGGGGAGATTAAAGCAGCATAATATTTATAGCTGGGCTAAGGGAATATAAAAAATGATCTTCAAATATTTGAAAGATGTAAATAACAAATAGAAAGAAATTCTAGAGGAGGTAGCAGAATCAGAAGCAATGCAATCTGAATGAAAAGTGGCAGGGTTATTTATGCCAAGTAAAGATTAAAACCCGTACATAACTCCCTGACTGGACAAAGTCTTTCTCCTTAAGCATTAAACGCCCTCCTATGCCAAACAGTAAAATGTGTTATTTTATGGATGACCCATGCATTCACAGGCAAAGATTACAAATTAATTTATCAAAATCAGAATGGAAAGATGTAGGGTAAGTTGTCAGACTTACGGTTGGAATCTACAGAGTAGGACTGCATTTTTCCCTTTGATTTAAGAATGTAAAGACTTATTTTCTGTTCTTTAAATCCTTAACATAAAAGGTTATTTGCGACGATTGGAAATTATTCATTATTAAAACTAAAGCAAGCAAGGAGAATTTACACAGAAGAGTCATGCTAAGATCTTGCACCAAGAGGAGAGGAGAAATGATTGGCATGTAAGCAAACCTACAGATAGTGACTTCCCCAGTGTAGTGTTTCAGTGTGTGTATCTATGAATCTGGCCTCTCAGTTCCTTGAATTTCTCTCCTCCAACGACCTTATCTAGTGATATGAATTGACAACCCAGTTCTGTGTTCATTCCTTAGAACTCCTAATTATTACTACATATCTTTAAAAAATCTTGATTTAATGTATGTCATTTGCCTTTTTAAAGTTCCTTTCCATATTCACATTCACTTTCTAGAAAGTTGCATTTCTCACCATTTTTTCAGTACCTAACAGCAGCAGTCCCCATCTCGCTTTTCTTTAATTTTTTTAAATTTTTTAAAATTTTTTTCACTTTTCCCACAGCTTGGAAATTAGTCACTTCTTTGCATACACCCTCAAATTCTTTGGACAGCTCTTCCTTTTACTCTCTGGGAAAATAAAATTGTTTATTTCTCAAAGAGTACAACCTTTCATTTATTCACATCTGAATATGGATAGGCTAAATATTTTTCAATATTTGCTGTACGTGGAAGATACTGAATGTTAGTGTAAATCCACTATCCCTATCTTCTGAGACAGGTACATGCCCAGGTAGATATTAACCTTTCCAGCTTCTTACACCACGATAGCAAGCTGTGTGCCCACATGACTAATTGTTTACCAGTTGTTAGTAGAAGCTATGTGTTCATCTTTTGGGTTTTTTTTTTTTTACTTATAAAGAAAATTCAAGCAAATGATCTTCCTCTCTTTCCCACAACCTGGAATAAGTTTGTGAGCCATGTTTGAACACGCAGATAAACTCAGCCCCATGAGAAAAGCCAAGGTAAAGTCTAGAAAGAAACTAGGCCACTTAATGATCTTTGGTAGCAGGAAAAGAGCTCTCCATCAACCTGAAGTAACAACCTCAGGTCTGTCACTGGAAACAGAAATAAACTTGTTGTCTTTTAAGCCACTCTATTTTCAAGATACGTCAATTAAATTTGCTTACCCTTTAACTTAAATTATCCCCTGAGATCCCGTTATATCCATGACCATCACCCTCAATATGCCTCTAGTGTTGCCTAGCAAATTTTCTCTATTTGGCTAGTCCATTCATCTTTCCGCTCTCCTGAGTGACAATTTCAGACACTGCTTTCTCCCATCAAGAATCCAACAACACTTTCTCATTTTCCCTTTCATTTCATAACTTTGTGTTTTATTTCTCTGAAATGAAGAAGAAGAAGCAATCAAAAGAAACTTCTAAAATTTTACATCGGCCTATCGAACTACCTATTACAACCTGTATAATGTGTTATTATTGATTAACCTTTAGACCAATTAAATTCCTCAACTCAAAGATATTTCAGTGATTTTTTTCCTTCTCTACTGTCTTGTTTTTTTTAAAACATTTATATCATTCCATTCAGTATGAAAATATGCTGTTAGATAACCTGCCAAAATAGCAATAACAATAACTTTATTGATACTTCTCCTTCCACCAGATGCTCATATTTTTCCTCTTTTTCAGAGATATTTCATTGATCAAGTCAGAGTAAAGAAATTGTGAAAAATTCCTTTATATATGGAGTTTTCTTAATATATGGCAAGTTTCTTAATTTAACCAGAAAAAAAAAATTGTATAATAGCTATTATTATTTTTAACTCATATATTATAGTGAAATAAATATAAATGATAGATTCCAGTTAATATATATATATATATATATATATCATTTTCAGATAAATCTGCCTAACCCCTTTCATCATATCATTCCTTTAAAAGGTATAAAATTTAAATTTTGTCAAATGGCAGTTTAAAAATCTAAAACCCTCTGTATTCTACATCTGTATCCCCAATTAGTCAACAAAATGAAATCCTTTTCGTTGTTTTTCTGACTGTCTTATACTTTATCCTTGGAATGGCTATATACACTTCACCTAATTGTCTATCTTTTCTAGTACCTGGAAGGCCATCTCCTTCCTTTGACCTTCTTTCTGCACCTGTCCTAAATCGACCATGAAAAATGTGTTACCCATTCCACAAGCCTGTATTATTTATCAAATGCATTACTAATTTAACACTTAAAGTATAAAGTATAGCATCTTTGTCATTTCATTTGTATAAATGTGTGTTATTTTCACAAGATTTTGAAGTCATGGGAGCATGTGAATATTAAATTAAGGATAAAGCAAGAAGCATGTGTAGAAGGTGATGAAATATGAAATGGTAAGGTCAATCATGATGAAAATCAAATAGAAAATGCTTCGAAACTTCTAATAGATTAAGTTAGGAGAACGTAATTCTTAGGAAACAAAAATTTGTTAGTTTTGAGTGGAGAAGGACATGATTAATGTTGATCTTGGTAAGATTATTTTGAAACATTTTTACTTAGTAAATTGAAAGAAAAGTGCAAAATGAAATGTGGAAAGTGATCATTGGAGAACAAGAGAACCTGAAATAGAAATGACAGTAAAAATCAAAGGGAAGTATAGTGAATGCAATGGTGCCATAATTAGAACCTCTCTTCAAGGTTAAGTACTCTCCAAGTGTAGGGATTATTGGTTGCTAATGATTTCCTCAAAAATAATAACCATGCCTGAAAAAAGCTTGTTCTAAAGTTATGACGACTTCCTAAGAGCAATCAATATCCAAAGACTGGTCAATGTAGGAGTATCAAGGCCTGGTCCCCTATGTCTCAATTTAAATCATTTTATAGGTTCAGCAAAGTCTCCAAGGCTCACTGTGGGGTTTGCTAAGGCCTTTTACAAGTGATCCGAGGTTAAACTCCTCCCTCTATCCAGTCTTAGTTCTCTCAGTTGCTTACTGGTATGGTTCCTCAGTGCATTCCCCAGTAAACCTCTTGCATGCAAAGCTGTATCTCAGGGTCTAATCCTAAGAGATTTAACACAGTATATTTGGATTTGGAAATGGTTCTAGGAAGGAGATTTAAAACAGAGGTTTTGCAGCTGTATCGCCTGCCCGCCAGGGAGCAATGAGAACCCCATCACTGGCATCGGGTAGAGTGCTAATAACTGTAGCATACTGTAGCAGTGCTTCTGGTGCTGAACTTGGATAAGACATTGGTAGAAGTGAATGCAAATCTAAGATGTTTGAGAGATTTTAGAGAATTAGTCATTTTAAAGACTATAAAATTAAAGGGCTCTTGCTGGATATAATCAATACAACAGGTGACAAAAAAAAAAAAGACTGAGTGTGACCATTTACAAGTTTTAAGATGGTCTAAAATCAGAAAATTTCCTTGGCAACATACAAAGTGACATTCATATTCTGTAACTGAGAACAGATACATTTGAAAATTATATCCAGGACTTAATGATAAGTGCAGCCAAGCTCCAGAAAAGGTTAAATTTTTAGTGTGAGCAAGTATTCTATTCCAAGTCAGGGTACAAACTGGAAAGAAGTGGAACTTTGAAACTCAGGATGGGAATATCTGGTTCATTTTCTCAAGAAGCTGGAAACACCAGATTCCCCTGAACTCCCTCCGAACAGTTCATTCTGACAGGAATCCATACATACTTTGGTTATGGGCATATCCTTTCTCTCCATGGCACTTTAACCAGCAATTATCTGAGTGCTAACAAAGTGTTTGATCTACTGAAACAGGATCACACCTAATGCTGCCCCAAACCAAAAGATCTGATTCACAGCAAAGTTGGTTGGCAGTGGGCACATGACCATGCAGCCACTGGCCCTCTCCCATACTGAAATACTCACATCTCCCAGTCTTATAGAGTAATCAGCCTTTTCATCAGCCTTGAAAGTACATCTAAGTCATCCTCTTGGAGATGATACCATTGGAGAATGGTCACCATTTACCCTTAAAATCAATAATTATTAAATGGCCATTAATCTCAGAATGGCAGATCCACTAAATGGTAGAATGACAACATTTGAAAGTATAAATACCCCCACTTACCCTCACTCCCAGTGGCACGCTTGAGAAATTTGTGCCTTCTTCTATCATACCTTTATTTCTAGAGGCTTCAGAGAGGGAAACTTCCTTCAGGAGCAATAGTTCTTACTATTGCTGGGTACTTCAGTATACCAATTGGAGAGCCAAATAATGTACAAAGCAAATGGGAATACAGAAGTTTAAATGAAGAAATAAATAACATAAAAGATGCAGCTTAAACAGTCATTAACAAAGTGAAACTATAGAAGTTTTGGCTATCAAGAAGTTTGAAAAATACTGTAAATAGTTGACAGGCTACCAAGGGGCAGGCTGGATGATAATGATTGTTTAAAATACATATCAGGAAGTAATAAAGGAATCAGTACTTAACTTACACAAAGAGAGTTATGGAATAAGGGGGTCCTGGTCCAAAATACATTACCATTGCAGAAATCAAGGAGAAAACTGAAGAATAAAACTATACCTCTGACATGGGCCAATGCAACCACACAGCAAGGGACTGGAGTTTATAAAATAGATATTACTCACATTAGAGGGAGTAATAAAAAAAAAAAATAGACAGCCAAATGTTGAAACATTGACATTCAACAAATATCTTGATAATCTATGTATTATAATATTTTTATATATCGAAATGTATAAACTGATCTTAAATTCTAGAAAAAAGATTGGTCATATACATTATATAAGCTTCAAACAATATGATATTAGAATTGCAAATAATAAAGCATGATTATCAGAAAAGCAAGAAAATTATTTTAACTCAAAACCCAGAAAAATACAAGAGAAAAATATGACTAAATATTTGTGAATCAATGAATAAAAATAAATACAGAGAATAAAATTTTTAAAAAATACTGAAGCATACAATTTTTATAAGAAATTTAAAGACCACTATTATATTGAATTTTAATCTCAGGTTAATAAATTTGACCTTTTGATTAAAATAAACACAGACAGCATTATTAGGGTAATGCAGAGAAAAGGATTCTTCCATTAATTATGACTTTTTTTGCTGCAGGCAATGAAAACCAATTTGAGGGAAAATAACTAATAATTCAATAATTTAGAAAAAGTTTTATACAAATAGAGTTGTTTCACAGAAATCAAAGTAAGAATGCAGATTAGTACTAGAACTCCAGCAGCATCTCTCCTTTATGTGCACATTTGCTAAGCTTTTTGTGAACATTTATATTGTCTCACAGTCCACAAGAAATAATATAATCACTATAGCACTCGAGTTTACATGCGAAAATTAAACTATATAAAGAAAATAATCAACAACTCATAATTCAAAATCTTGCATAAAGATTCTTTTTGGTTCAAGTCATTACTCCTACAGGTAGACATCAGGCACAATTTATTACAAATAGAAGTGAACACTTGTCAATTAAAAATTCTAGAAACCCAGAAAAAATAAACAGTCGAAACTGGTTATTGACTCACGGACAAACACCTCAAAACCTGAAGACTATAGTTCAAATTTTACCTTCTTATCAATAGCAAATACCAGATTTGAGAGTGTTTTATATAAAATTATAAAACAAAGTTGTAAAAAATTGACTACAAACAGTATTTTCAAAATACATTATTTTTGCCAAAGTTAGAAAAAATATTAAATACATTGCATTTTTCTAACTAGTTTAAGTAGATTTTGAGAACTTTTACTCCAGTTTTGTCTTTCAAAATTATACTAATATCTCAAATGTCTTGGATTTAAAAATAGAATATTATGTGTTAAATTAATATTTATGAATGTAGCATTGCATGTAAAACTAAATCTATTTCAGAAAATAGAAGATATATTTAAGAAGGTATATATTGTAAATTGTTCACATTTGTTTTTTAGAAAAAAAATGTAATTTTTAATTTATCTGCCAATTGATTATAATTGCTTGATTTTTCAGCGAAAAAAAAAAAATGTTCCCATTATTTTATTAGAAAGGAATTTTAGCCTGAGAAATTAACCAATTCTTTGAGTATAGAAAACATATTTTTCTACTGCCTTAGGTTATAACCTTGGTGCTACAAAGCTTTTGCTCAGATAAATTACTTCATAAAATTCAACCTAGAAGTAGGCATCCAAATATCACATCGGTTTTTGTACTAGTAAAATATTTGAAATAAAATTATGTTGTCATTAATAAAGTACATTTTGAATTTCAATAAAAGATATCTGAAGGCAAAAGAGTTTGGTGGACATGATTCTTCTAATCTATTTGCATCTTATGTCATGTTCACTCCAGTACTAGAATGTTCCTCCTGATGTTTGAACTTGTGATATTTACTTCTTTTATCTTCCCTTGAACATTTTAATAAATAAATGTAAATTTAGGAAATATCTTTTATATTATACAAATTGTATAATTGTAAATATAAAATCTGAAATATTAGTTTAATGACATTGTAATATGGAGAAAGATATTCTTAAAAACATGTTCATTCAGGTGTTCAAAAAAAATAGAAAAAATTGGCACTAATGCACACTATAACTCCAATTAATGTAAGTATCTGTTATGTCTGTAGTAAAAGGAATTCATTCTTGAGGTATCTATGAAAGATATAGGTGAGTAATGAACAAAAGCTTTAAAATATGTATAAAACAACAGCACATGAGTCTTTGGGTGTTACAAAGGCAATTTTATCTCTTAATAGAGTTTTGTTGTTGCCTGCCTTCCTTCCTTCCTTCCTTCCTTCCTTCCTTCCTTCCTTCCTTCCTTCTTTCTTTCTTTTCATCCTTCCATTCTTCCTTCCTCTCTTTTTGTTCCTTAATATATACAAAGGTGTCAAATCACCATTAAATTGAGATTATTAATAGGTTTCAATGACATGAAATATAATTCTTGAGAGAAATTTCATCAGAGTGGAAGAGATCAAAATCAGATGGAAACCGAGTGCTGATAAGGCTTTTATCAAAATCAGATTTGATTTTTTCATGGTTGGATACAAGTCAATGCACCACTTTGACATGCTAATCTAGCATAATATATCACTTATGTTATCGCATTATTTGAATGAAAATGTTTGTGTGTGTGTACAAAAAACCACAACATGCAAAGACAAAGCTAAAGTCTGCTAAAGATTGGTAGTGTTGTAAATTATACTTTTATTCAGAAAACACTTAACTGTTGTATACCAAGTACCAGGAACCATAGTATAGAAAAGACAGATAAAAGTCTATTCCTTCATAGATACTAAATTCTGATGAATTATATGCTCTCTAACCTACTTGTTCTTAATCTAATACAGGGGTCAGCAAATTTTTTAAGGGAAAGGGCCAGATAATAAATATGTTAGGCTTTGCAAGCCACACAGGGTATTTATTATTCTTCTTTACATTTTTCTCCCAACAATTTAAAAATGTAACATTTTTAGCCCATGCACCTTACAAAAATGGGACACAAACTATAGTTTGCCAGATCTGAAAAATAATTCATGTATTTGATTGATGATACCAATAAGTTTAATTCTTCTCATCTGATGAATTTGGATACTTGCTTTTTCCACTCCAAAGACAGTCATCATTTTTCATAACTTTAAATTTTCTGTGTATGACCTATTCAATATGGTGGCCTTTAAGTTGGGCTAGAGATAAGTGAGAATGGTTATTGTAGTAAGTAGCATGGCTGGAGAAGTAATCCCAAAAGAACTTTGATGATGTTGAATTGATTTTGAGGTGCCTATGAAAGATATAGGTGAGTAATGAACAAAAGCTCTATCGTATCTATAAAACAACAGCTGCAACCCAATCTATATATGGTAAAGAGAAGCCTGAATCACTACCATGATGAAGATCTGTCCTCACCCCCCCTTCCCTTAAAGTACCTGGAATGAGACCACCACAGGTTCCCACTAAAATTATTCCTCACTGCCTTCTCCAAAATTACTTATATACAGGAGTGGTTGTTTATTTTTTGTTTCTGTTTTTTGGGTTTTTTTTTTTTTTTTCGAGTGAGTAACATTATGGAAAGACTGGATCCTGGTTTTGAGGTACTGCTAATATTTTATAATATAGAAACCAAAATGGGCCTTCGGTACACATGGGTATTGCGGAAGTCAGAAAATGAATGGAATTTGGACACAAGCCCATTTTACAGTACACTCTGGAAGTGAAGATATTAAAACACCCACTCTCTGGGTATTCTCACAGTTCTGGAACATGTGTCAGAAGAGGATGCTCCCAGCATTAAGATCTACTAAACTTGCGTATGTGGCCCATGAGTTACAAAGATGAATCTTGAAAAAAGTGACAATATTATCATAAATGCAATTCAGTGATATAAACCATGAAAAAAGGTTTTTGGTGTTTCTTATAACTGGGGCAAGTTGGCCTACAACCTCTCATGGGCTTCACTACCATTGAGCTGACAGGTGTTGCTTTTTCTCTGTCCTAATAAGCAGAGAGCAACAGAAGCTGTTTACTTCAGCCTGAAAGAAACAGGAACACAATCTAATGCTTTGTCATTAAGTCCATAATAATCATGCGATTCTTTTTGTTCTATACTTTCTCATACTCGCTTTTGTATTGGTAACATCAAGATGATGGGACCCAAGGAACAGGAGTAACAAGTACCTTAGAAGCCTCAGAAATCTCTATACACGTTAGAAGGTGAAAGGAAAGTGTCCTAACAGTTTGAAGACCCACACTATAAGTGCAATTTTGGAGGGCCAGAAATCTTGAGCATGTCAGGAAACTCCTGCTAAAATGAAAATGAAAATGAATAAATAAAAATTTTAAAAAAATAAATGAGAATCTGACACTCTGTGACATATGCTAGCACAATATCTGAGATCCCAACTGAATACTACAAGCTAAACATATCACTTTGAGTGTACTGATGTACCTTATGAGACTTCTGTGTTTTTAAGAAAAATTCCTAGAGGAGAATGTCTTTTCATCCCCTCAGGCCATGGTGCAAACAGTTCTGACCTTGAGAAGATTAAATGTTGCTTGAAATGTCTGGTAGATCAGGAAGCTCTTTGGAGACAGAAAGGAGAATCACAAAATACGCTCCTAGAGTTTTACAACATTCCTATTCCCTATTTCGAAACTTATTTTTTTTTAATTGAGAAAAAGTTCCTATGTTGTTAATGAAATGAACTGAATACCTGACTATGGAACAGCAGAACCCATGAAAACTGACCGATTATCATAACTTAAGTGTTATTTGATCTAGCAAATCATGAAGCCAGCTGTGAGCAGTAGCATTCCTTCCTCACCAGGAGAATATTCCAGATTAGACATAAGAAGTTCCTGAAAATAAAAGTAATATGCATGACCATGTGGTTTATTCACCTAATTCACTTATTTTCTCAGTCGTTCCACACTTCCCTCATCTGCATACCCATAAAATTGTTACAAATATTTAAGTTACCTTAAAAAAGGGGAAAAAATCCTGGTTACAGATAGTCCCGAGTAGTGTCCTGGCCTGGTGAGAAGTAATCAGTTGCACAGCATTACAGCCACATTCAGGTGTGGCTCTGGGAAGAAATTTGCATGGATATCTTTCTAGCGAGTAGAATTGTTAACCCCTACACTAAGGACAAAAATTGCCTTTCTCTATACATTTCTCTATAGAGGCCAAAGAAAAGTTGATATCCATAAACCACTTATTTTTAACTTGGATTTAAAAGTTGAAACATAAATGTCTTAAATGAAAATTTAAACTTTGTTCATTAATATTTAGAGATGGACTCATAATTATGACTGAGCAAATATTGTTAAAAGCTGATCCATTTAGTTTATGCATTGAGACAAATTAGTACTAGTTATATAAAAATACTAAGCCAATGACAGAATTATTATTTTAGAGAAAATATTGTGCAGAAAATTAAATATAGCTATAAACTGTATGTGAATCAGTACACTCAAAATTATTTAATAGTCTTCTCACTATACTGATCGACCTAGAAGATATCTTTGTAGCATTTGACAAGTTAATCCTAATATTTTATTAAAATCAAAAGGTTCCAGAACGTCCAAACAGAACTGAAAGATAATAAATTTAGATGATATGCATTGCTTGACTTTAAGATTTATTATAAGGCAAATAGAATAAAGAAAAGAACTAAAAGTAGAAATAGGAAAATTTACACATAATGAAGGATAATAACATTCTTTTCTCAATATCTAAGAGAAAAGCATACAAAAATCAATCAATACACACACACACACACACACACACACACATATATATACATATACATATATATATACATATATACATATACATATACATATATATATGTATATATGTATATATATCCCTGACGATAAAGATTTTAAATGTATAGTTTCTATTACACCTTACCCTCTGTCCATCTTAGATAAAACTCTGATGCTCTAATGTTACCCTTGAGAAATTAAGTTTTTATACCTTTTTTTCTGTTGTTATTGCTTGGTCAGATTAGCTGAATAATGTCTTGTACATTCTCCAGTGCAGTGGAATCAAAGTGAAGCATCTGATTGAATAAGAAGTTAATTGTGTACTAGGAAGAAAATATTTGGTTAATGCTTGACTATTTTGCTAGTATTTCTTTGATTCTATACACTCTGAAAGATGAATATAACAGTTAAAATAATATTCTACTTCATTAACTAAAGGTAACACTTTGAGATTTCATTTGGATGAAATATATGACACGTCAGGATAAGTGAACTAAACGTGTGCTCTGTATCTGCAGTTTTTATTTTAAATTTTACTTTTTAAGGAGAAAGAAGTACATGAAACAAGAAGATTCTATACTTATATTTCTTTATGTCTTTTTCTCAGGGCAATAAATGAGACAAATCTATTTAGGCTATTACTGGACCAGGATAGAATGACACATATTTCTTGATTTAAAAAAAAATGAGCAAAGTCCATGGACTTTAAGAATATTTTGAATGAAATTTACATGATCATATTCATTTTAGTAGTTAAACATGAACCTCTGAAAAATAAAAAATCAAGTGTAGTGAGAACTAATGCTATATCCTGGTTAGAAGGACTGTCAGATTGTCCCTGATTTTTTGAACCCACTTAACTAAGAAAGTACAATATCATGACATAGTTGTTTTGACAAGGTTGCTGTAATGTGGAGGATGTAAAACACTGTATTATATTACAAAGTAGTCAGTGCAACAAACATCTCTGATGCACTGTCCCTGAGACTTGCTCTTTCCTGAATATTGATACATGCCTTGAGCAAGGAAAATTAGGTTATAATATAAATGGTGAGTGATAGAAATTGCAGAAACATAAAAAATATTTCTATATGAGTTTGATAGATATAAATACATTTTAATGATAAATGAGAAAGAGAAACATATATATTATAAACTTAATCCAAAGTAAATATAAAAATCAGATATCAGGTTTAAGAAATTAATTGCATGGGAACAAATGTGCTCCACGATTTCCTACCATGCTTGTATTTCTCCAATCTAGATTCAGAGTCCTGGGGAACAAGCTAGTATGTCTAGCTTGGGTCTCCCAGGATACCTAGTTTATAGAATCACAAATACTGTATACAGTAGATGAGTCATGCCCTCAACATTAACTAGAATGGCTATAGGAAGAGGAAATAAGTACAATGTATGCAACCAAACAAACAAATGACAACAGCAAAACACCACTGAAGTTCCTCAGCTTGACCAGAAATTAGAAAGCGTAAGTGAATGAGCGATAATACAAATCTAGCCAAAATGAAATAAGTTATCATCAGAAACCCACACCATCATCAGCAAATAGAAGATACATGCAAGAGCTTTCATTTCAACAAAGCAACAAACTAGCAAACAACAAGAAATGAAAAAAAAAGGTGGTGTTCAGAATTAAAATATCATGTTGCTCTTTTCTATTCTATCTGAGCAAAAAAATCTTGCTGCTTCTTACCTTAGGAAAAAAACCATCTTGTAAACAAACAATTAAGCTGACCAATTTCCCCTCTGACCCTTTACTTACTTTGTCCTTTTAAATGTCCCATCTAATGGGAAGTAGCTTCTATTCCACCCTGATTCTTTATTCTTCCAACCATCTCTTTTCTTTCCCCCATATCTTTATCATCTACCTTTCTATTAGTGGTTTATTAACATTAAATATATATTTAAATAGTGAGGCTTCTGGGAGCAAAATGATGGGACAGTAAACCTTCTGAACTTGACTAACCAAACCAAATGAATTAACAAATAAAAAAGAGAAAAATTACAGAAACTGAGAAATAGTATTAACTATATATTATAAACTCTAAGACATTTTTGCCAATTAGAGAGCAGAGTGGATGAAACAATGACATTAGAAGCCAAAACTTAAGTCTCATTTCTGAAAAACGATCACTAAAGAGGAATTTGCCTAATAAACTTAGTCAAAACTGAAAAATATAATGTAATTTAGAGGGATGGTTGGAGGGACCAGCCCACACCTGATATGAAACATGCATTCTGAATGGAGATTTCTTTTCTATGCTGGTTTAACAGCAACCCTTGGTTATAATGGAGGATGGGAAGAAAAACTTTCAGCGATTCTGAGACTTTTCTCAGATCTGACTTGCTAAAAACCAGGATGTTTACTTTCTGGATTTATATAACAGGAGATGTTATTAAAAAGAATAATAGCACACAGAAGAATAAGGTCTGGAAGAAAGATTAGCTGTGGGAGAGACAACTGTCATTGGATATATATTTTCTTACCTTGAGATAATTGTCAAATACATGATGGGATAAACACTAAATCAGTAAACAGAAATTCTTTGGGGTCTATTGGGTAAGAAATCAAACTCGACTTTAGTACTTGCTCATGTTATCTGCAGTTCATCTCTTGCCAAAATCAGTGCAGAAATAAATATAAAAATGTGAGTAGGTCATTATATCTCTTGCATCTCATCCAAGTATACTGACTTCATATTATAAGAGACAGTGTGCCACCTCTAGTCCAATTTTATTGCTAATCCATAAAGCATTACTGAAAAATTTGGTCTTGGAATAATTTTAGAAATAGAAGTGCTTAATGGGGAGTAGAGAAGTCCAATGAACCAGACCTGCTCATAAAGTAGCAATTGGGCCAAATGTCTCTGAAATAGCTATACTATTGACTTTCAGATTGAAATTCTTCTTACCTAGACTCTGGCAGATTCTTTTATTTATTATCAGATATGTATGTATATATTTCTCAGACATATTAAGGTATGAAGGACAAATAAAATTATATATATTTAAATGTACAATGTAATTATTTGACATATACATATATATAGTGAAATAATCAGCAAAGTGAAGTTCATTAACAAATCTGTCACACATCTCATAGTTACCATGTTTTTCTGTGATGAGAATGCTTAAGAACTACTCCTAGCCAATTTCAAATATATAATACAGTATTATTAACTATAGCCACCATGTTGTACATTCACTCCTCAGAACTTACTCATCTTATAACTGAAAATTTGTGCCCTTTGACCAAAGTGGGAAGTAGAAAATCAGGGACTGTTATTGATCATTTATTACAAAAAAGTATTTTCTAAAATACTTTGGATTTACATTTTTTAAATACTGTATCCCTGTAATCTTCCTCTTCACTAGTTTTCAGATATTATTTTATTTGATTATCTCTAGGTTTTATTGATTATAATTTCAAATTTAATAACATTCATAGTAATAAATTCAACAATACAGATTATATACAGATGAAAACATAATAATCTTTTCCATACTCCTTCCAACACACTTATTAGATTATATGTATATAAATTTATAAAAGTATGTTATCTATTCATTCATAATTTCACTATACTTATTCCCAAAAAAATCCTGGCATATATATATGCTTACATGTGTCTGTCTGTGTGTATGTGTCTATGTGTGTGTGTGTGTGTGTCTGGGTGTCTGTGTGTGTGTGTGTGTGTGTGTGTGTGTAGAAAGAAGGAGATGGAGACAGAGACAGAGATTTTCTTTTTAAAAAATATTTGAAAATACTAGAATTTTACTTTGCAACACTTAAAATTTGATATATCATATATTTCTTCTGAGATAATACACATAGATCTCATTCGGTCTTTTTAATAGCAGTTTTATGTATAATAAGAATATACCATAACATTCTTATCTTTTCCTTGTGAATTTTAAACAATTTTGTGTTTTTTTGTACTTCCAAAACAAATATTGCTACAGTAAACATCTTGCCTATATGTCTTTATATATCATAATTTTTATTTCAGTAGGAAATAGGCTTCTAAGTATAATTATGATATAAAAGATTAGGTACATTTACTTGATAGAAATGACCAGATTAATTTTATAAATTTTTTATAACTTACTTTCTTACCAGAAATAAAGGAATGCAACCATTTCTCCACATCTTTGCAATCACTGTATTTCATTAGCCTTTTTATCTTTGCCCATCCAATAGGTGAAAATGGAATCTCACTGTAACATATTTTTAGACTGCACTGCAGATAGTGCTAATTATATCTGCTTAAAAAAATCTCATTTTCTAATATACTGAGCCACAATTACCACCATTAAAGATTAAAGTTGTCCTTTAAGTTAGAATTCAAGGGTAGATTTTACTTTCCAGAACTCATTATTAAAATCAACACCAATTATATGAATATAAGAGCATTTTCTTCCCTATCAGTAAGGGAAATTGTTCAATACTTAAAATTGGTTATTTAAGGGATTGCTTGCATCTAATGAAGATCAGAGACAAGATTTAAAGAGAGGGAAATTTAGGCAACAATTGGTGGTAGAAACATTACAGGTGTATTTTACATACATACAAATGTGTCAACTGACAGAGATTACAAGGTTATGAAAGGAACCACTAAATGCTGTTCAAATAGACATTATATAAGATTATTTCCAGATATCCCTTGTAATATCAGAAAGAAAAATAATGGGTAAATCAGATGGTGGTTGGTGTAGCACTGTACGACAGAGGAGAGCAAGGCTCAACTACTTTAACCGTGGGTCGAGGTGCAATTCTAGGCCTCAAAAACACTTAGAAACAAGACAGAGTCTCATGGAAGTTACTTTGATCTAACTGTTTGTACCCTATCAAATTCCTATTTTGAAAACCTACCTCTCAAACTGATAGTATTAGGGGTGGGGTGTTTGGGAGGAGACCAGGTCATGAGAGTGGAGCACTCACAAATGCCATTTGTGCCCTTAAAAGAGAGGCTGCAGAGAGCTAGCATGCTCTTTCCACCCTGTGAGTGTATGAGAATTCTCCAACCTGGAGGAAAGCCATCACCCAGCCATGCGGGCCCCTGATCTTGGACTTCCAGCCTCCAGAACTGTATGGCATAAATTTCTGTTATTTATAAACTACCCAGTGTGTGTGTGTGTGTGTGTGTGTGTGTGTGTGTGTGTGTGTGTGTGTGTGTTTTAACAGCCTGAAGAGATTAAAATATAAGGCAGTTTAATTTTCAGAAAGACATAAAGAAAGCAAATTTTCTGTTGAAACAAAAATAATATTTCATGACCTGGCCATTATTAACAAGGGAAACATTCAATTTCTGGAATGATATTCAAAGATATGAAATTTATTATAGTCTGGGGTGTGCCAACTAGAGAATTATATTTAACATTAAATATAAAATGAGTATGCCTTATGCTTCTTAACAAAACCATCCCGTTCCCTAGGAGCACACTTAAAATAATTTAAAAATAGCATGAGTAACAAAGAAATTAATTTAAATGCATTATTCGGATAGTGCCATCTGCTGAACAATATTCACAATGAGAAATTCAGGTAAGAGAAAACTTAAAGATTCACTGAGTCTTCTGATATATGAGAGTTTATAATATATTCCCAAGAAAGTAAATAAATATTTGAGAACATCTGTTCTGCAATTGAGACTCTCAAACAAATGTATTTTTGGGCAAAGTTTAATTTTGAATGAAAAAAATCACATTTTAGGAAAATTATTATTTTGAATGAAAGAAAACCAATTTCCCCTATAATATCAACTTTTCTCTCTTATCATACTAAAATTGTCTTCTAAAATCATTGTCTTCAATCTTTTATTTCATCAATATTTGGATGTGTACGTTATATAATCATGGATTCCACAAGATAACAAGAAAGAAGTGAATAAACATGATTCCAACATGGGCTATAGCATAGTGTTTAATTGGAGAGATAAGTCAAAAAAAAGGAAAATGAGAGCAAAATAATAACTCAAACCAAAACAAATTCAGCAACACATGCAATGAATTATACATACCATGACCAAGTGAGACTTATCACAGAAATACAAAGTTGATTCAATATCCAAAAAACAACTAATATATACCATATCAACAAAATAAAAACACAAACACATTACCAGCTCGATTAACTCAGAAAAATCATTTGACAAAATCTTTTTATCTTTCATGATATAAACACGCAACAAACTAAGACTATAAAGGAAATTCTTCAGCCTAATAAAAAGCATCCATGAAAAAAATCCACAACTAACATCATTCTTTATGGTTAAAGACTGAATACTTTTCTCCTAAGATCAGGAATAAGACAGAATATCCATTTTTACCACTTTCATTAAACTGTTCTGTAGGTTCTACCCAGAAACTGGCATAAAAAGAAATAAAAGTCATCCAGATTTAAAGGAAATATATAAAATTACTTCTATTTGTATGATATGATTTTATATATAAAATATCCTAAAGAATGCTGTAAAAAAGTATTAGGACTAATAAATTAGTTCTCAAGATTGTATGATACAATGCCAATCTAGAAAATCAATTTTATTTCTAAAATACTGCAATGAACAATCAAAAACTAAAATTAAAAATCCATCTACACTAGCATCAAAAAGATTTAAATACTTATATTTAAAATTATACTCTTAAAATTCTAATTTTTTTTTTAAATTAAAGAAAATCTAATTATTTGGGGGAAACATCCTGTGTAGAAAAATAAGGGTAAATATTCATAATCTTGACTTTGGCAATGGATTATTAGAAAGAAAAATACATGAACTAAACATCATAAAAATAAAAAAGTCTATTTATCAAGCATGCCATCAAGATACTGAACAGATAATCCACAGAATGAGAGAAAATATTTGTGAATCACATATATGATAAGAAACTTGTGCTTAGAATATATAGAGAACACTTGCAAACCAATAATAAAAAGATGACTCAATTAACAATTTGGCAAACGATCAGAACAGATATTTCTCCAAGGAAATAACACAAGTGGTCAGTGAGCACATGAAAAGATTTTCTACATCATTACTCCTTAAGGAGGTGTAAATCAAAATTACAGTGAGATTCTACTTGCCATCCATTAAGATAACTGGAACAAAGAGTCAAAAAATAAACAAGTTTTGGTAAGGACGTTTAGAAATCAGAACTCTCATACAGTGCTGGCGGGAATGTAAAACGGTGCAATCACTTTGGAAAATGATCTGACAATTCCTCAGATGATTTAAAGTAGACTTTCCAAATGACATAGCAATTCTACTTCCAAGTGTATATCCAAGAGAAATATGAACTTATGTCCACACATAAAATTGTATATGTATAATTGTAGCATGATTCATAATAGCCAAGTGGTGGAAACAACCCAAGTGTCCATCAACTAAGTAATGGCATAAACAAAATGTGACATATTTATGCAATGGAATATTATTTGGCCATTAAAAGGATGAAGTCCAATATATGCTGTAACTTGTATAAATCTTAAAAACATTATCCTAAGTGAAGGAGCCAACACAAAAGACCACAGATTGTATGATTCCATTCAAATGAAAGTCCAGAACAGGGGAATATGTAGAGGCAGAAGGAAGATTAGCGGTTGTGTAGGGTGGAAGTGGAGAAGATGAAGGGATAGGTGAATAGCTGAAGACTACGAGGCTTCTAATTTGCAGAATAAAAATTTTATTTGTGGTGATGGTTGCAGTTACCTCTTAATAGGTGAAATATGCTAAATACCCATTGAATTGTACACTTTAAATGAGTTAATTGTATAATATGTGAAGAATATCTCAATAGAGGTTTTTTAAAAAAAAAAAAATGAAAGAAACACATTCAGCACAAAAGAAAAAATTTCAAGGAAATTAGAAAGTCTTTCAAACTGAAGAAAAACCATAACCTAGCATATCAAAATTGTAAGATGTAGCCAAAGAAGTACTTAAGAGAACTTTTACAGCATTAAACAACTATTTTAGAAAATTTGAAAAAGTTTAAAAATCAATCCAGTCTTCACCTTGAGAAACCAGAAATAAAAGAGTAAAAGACATCCAAAGTAAGTGGGCAAAAAAGATGATAAAGAGAACAGAAATCAATAAAATAAAAATAATTATAGAGAAAATCCATGAAAATAAAATTGCTTTTAAAAAATGACCAAATTCTCACACAAAGATTCTATGCAAATGTTCATAGCAGCTTTATTTTTAACAGCCAAAAACTGGAAGAAAAATATAATATTCAAAGTTCATCAAAAGCTGAGTGGACAAATTGCGGTACGTGCATTTAATGGACTATTTTTTAGCAAAAAATAACTAGCAATTGATGCATAAACCACCAAGGATGAATCTGTGAAGCTATATTTTACTGAGAAGAAGTAGCCAAATAAAAATGAATACAGACAGTGTGACTCTATTTAGATAAAATTCTAAAAGAAATAGAAATGTATCTATAGCAACAGAACAGATCATCTGCCTATGGACAGAATACATAGAGAGAAGTGTGGTATAAAGGGGGCACAATGGAATTTTCGAGAGTGATGAAAATGTCCACACTATCTTGATTGTGATAATAGTTTTGCAATTGTACTTATAAGCCAAGACTCATCAATTTGTACAATTTAAATATACGACTTATAGTACATTCATTAAAAAAAAAAAAGAAAAATCATAGGTACTTGAGATCCAGTTGAAAGGATGAGAAAAAAATTATTTGTTTAAAATTCCAGGCTAGAGGTTATGTTTTGTGTTTTCACTAAGTTTAAAAAAAAAAAATGTAGAGAGAAACACCAAGTGGTAGAAAGTGTCTCAGATATGCCATCAAGGTATTGTCAATGCAATCAAAGTTACCCGGGATCACGCCCCTTTCTTACATTATCACCAGCCGTTTATATATAGTATTATTTTCCTAAGGTTCAAACTCATATAAGCACATCAATCTACCTTTTCTTGAATTGGTATCAATTCTTTAAATCAATTGTAGCATGACCAGCCTTCTTTTTTACTTTCCCTTCTTATAAATCATCCACATGCACACTTCTCTTTGACATGATTGATAAGATAGATATACATTTCCCAGGTTCAGCCACAATTCCACTGCATTTTTTAGTCATTATGGAATTGATTCTAATACAAGTATAGGTTTTTCCCTAACAGTTTACAATGCATATTTTGAAGAAAGTTGAGATCAACTTCAAGCAATTTTTAACTTAAATTTGATGTTGCAGTTTTACTTGTTGCAATAAAATTCAAACTCTATCCCTAATTTTTACATCAAATCAAACATACTCAGGTTGTGCTGTAGAGCCTACAGACCTCTTATGATGACCCAAATCAGCAGACTTGACTGCCATAAATTACTATCTTCTTGGCTTAAAACTGTAGGACCCCTCAGTGCCTCAATGCATATTCATTACTTTTTGTTCCAAAAAAAGCAAAAGCAATTTACTAGCAGTTAAAACATGTTAATATGCTTTTAAATTTCTGCAACTCCATAGGAAAAATAATGGAGCTAAAGAAATTGTTATTTTGATTTCACAGCATAGCAGAGGAGATAGCGTTCTTTTGAAGCTCCACAATGGTGCCAAAAGATTGAAGTGAAAGTCTATTACAATATCAGCAGGGTATAAATATAATATTTTATAGAGTTTTTATTTGAGCTGCCAAGAAGGGAGTTGCTTATAGGTATTTATTATGTTTGGAACATTCTAAAGTTGGAGAAATAGCCAAAATATTAATTTTCACCAAAGCTAGTTTTATTGTATCCTTTTTCATAATAACAGTTACATACAGTTTTATCATTAGACTAGGAAAAAATTGCCAATGTAGAGAAGGCACTGTGATGTGATGAAAAAATAAACAAACAAAACAAAACAAAAGTCAAGAGAATTGGGTTATAGCCTACTGTCTCTGACTAAATTTTAATCCTTGGATAGCTCTTTAAATTGGCTTGGACCATCTTTTCCCAATAATACAATTGGAGCTTTGGAGTAGATAATTTCTACAGTTCTTTTTAGCACTCACATCAGCAAGACTCATTGTCACCAAGGGCATATTTAACATATCTCCCTCTGGGGATGATGATGTAAGTATGTTAAATACAAACAGTTATAACATATGTGCCTCTATTTAAGAATCTTATAATCAGTGGCTGCTGACCCACTGGCCCATGACTTCCTAACTTGGCCAGATGAACGCTCCCAACTAAAAGCCCAAATCAGCTTCTCTGAGATTGAATCTTGCTTCTCAAAAAATGTATTCTTAAAAGCAGGCTCTGATCATTTTTAGGGTGGTAATATCCACTTGAAGACTGCAAATATTTGTATTCACATGTTTTGCTTATTGTTACACCCTCACAACTGTTGATCACTTAGCTTCTCATTGCTTGTGTTAAATCTGGCAGTGCTTCTTGCCAAAAGCACTCTAGTGGCTTCCTGATGCCAGTTTGTCACATTAATGCTGTCTACTGATCTTTCAGATATGAATATTTGTGCTTTGCCTGTCATTCCACTCTTAGATTCTTGTGGCATGGTACACCTTTTAATCCCATCCTCAAAAATTCAGCAGAAAGAAGTCATTTTGCAATGGACCAACTAAATGGTTACAAGATTTTCAAAAGAGTTGACATAAAATTTTGCAATTAATAAAAAATAGAAGCATCATCCAAATAAACTAATCAAAAAAATAAAAGACCTGGCTTTAAGACATACAAATAAATTAGATTGTATCATCTAATTGTAACTGGATTGTGGCTATAATCAAAATTATAAAGTAAAATAAAATAAGACTCACGAAACTGCCTTTAAACAAATAAGGTTGAATTTTACTGGGTTTGTTTTCTTCAATTCATTTTTCAAACTATCTACTAAATTTTCTTTTAAAAGTATTTTTATGCAAATCGTAATTCATTTTTTCTTTGATTTTTATGTGTTTCATCATTTGTGCTTCTGTTTGTTGGAAAGGATTTAGTTTCTAAATATAATGTTGACTTGAAATGCTCTTTTCAAACACTAACCTTTTATTCCAGCTTTTAATGAACATAATCTCACACAAAGTTCAGTAAATTTTTAGAACTTCTTATTAGTTAATTAAGTTGAATGATTATTTGAAATCTTCATCAGATATTTTTTCTTTAAAATATCCTTTTTAAAATGATTGGCAATTAGATGGAACACAATGTGTTTCTAAAACAGAAGATCTTAAATTTGAAACATACATCATTTTAGAAATCGTAAAACTGTCATATTTGATAAGTTTCCTATTGTATGCAGTTCTTAATTGTTGCAATATTCCAATATTTCATTTTAAATGGTTAATCAACAAAGCCCTAAGAGACAACTTTTCTAAATCTCCATATCTTTAATGTTTGTTATTGGTAAAAGTTAGTAATTCTGGAGAGTTTTCTCTCTTTTGCACTAAAATCTTGAATTAAAGAACCTCCTTTGTTGCAGTATCTGAAAAGTCTATTTGCTATTTTGTTTCCACTCCTCTCCACTCTGCCTTAGGGGGAGATTCAGAATCTTACAGCAGGTAGAAAAGTTAAGCAATGGTCCCTTGGAATGATGTCTTTCTTTCTGTTAGTGTTGCCTGCCACACTAAAAATAAAGGAACAAGGCACTCATCTCCAAAGACATCTGAAAATAGTTATTCATCAAGTTGCATTTGAAGATTTATGAACTGTGGTACAATGGAATAAAAATCCAGGAACTAACTTGCTTATCTTATGAAGGCAGCTTGAAGTATTGACCCGATTTGGAGCTGGTAGATACACACAGTCAAAAAGGCTGCAAATCCAAAATGAATATTCTAGATCAGCATGTGGTGGGAAGATGTGAATGAGTCCTTGCTGCTGCAGTAGGTGCTCAAAGCAATGCAGCATCTGTGTTTTTGTTTTCTGTTCGTTTGTTTGTTTGTTTGTTTGTTTCACCAGCACAGCAACTGGGACAGCCAGGGAAGCAGCTAAAATGGCATATAGGTAGGGAAAAAACAATTCTGTTACCGTGCCATTGTTGGGGATGGGGCAATGTTTGTCCTAAAACTATGCTTGCTTTTACTAGGTAGGACTTTCTCCTTTCCCTCTTAGGAAAAAAAAAAAAAAAGCGATATTTGACATGTGTTCCAAAGAATGTAAAGCAAAGTAGCAATTAGAAGCAAAGGCCTGGAAGCATTTGAGTGTCTATACTGGAGGAATATAGAATAACGTAAAATATAGAATAACATAGGGTTCAGAATATAAATTTGATGGAGTTGAAACTGGGGAAGCTGATGGATTTACAATTAAGCCATAAGACAATAATAAGCTATTAAATGTTTCTTATTAAAAACATGACTACTAGAATTTGTATGTACACTTTATAAACATTATTTCTAATGCCTCAACAACCAAGCAACACACATGAAATATATTATCTTTAACAATACCATACCTCCTCTCTTTATAAAGGAGAGAAATATTTACCAATAATTCATCTCTCAGTTATTTTATACAATGCTCCAGTTTTCTAAAACTAAATAAAAAGAGCTTCAAAAGGGATGGATGATAATTTAAGATGTCTTAATTAAGACATAGTGTAAGACTATGTGGCAATCAAATATTTTCTTATAAAGGAGAGCAGACTTTGCCACCCCTAAATATGCCTCTTTGTCAGGATTTCCTTGAGCTGGTTATTTTTAAGAAACAGCAGACATAGAAGCTCAGAAAACCAAGAGTAGGAATTATCCTCTTGTAGAAGACATTTGCATTTATAAAGGAAACCTCTGTTTGTAAGGGTGTCTCCCTGGCAGTACCAGAAATAGGAGATGACTAAATCTCTAGAAACTCTTATCAATAAAGAAGGCAGGGACTTAAATCTGGATAGGAACCTTACCCTCCTTACTGTGCTTTGCCCGAAAACCTCCCATACCTGGCTCCCTCCTCCCAACATCTTCTTTTGTCTTTAACTGGAGATGGTATTTAAGGTGAGAGCTTGGGCCATTTTTGAGAGTTACTCAGTCTTCCTGGGCATCTCCCATGTATACAGGAATTATACATGTTCATAAATTTCTGTTTGTTTTTCTTTTCTTTTATTTATCTGTCATTTCTACAGGGCTGTCTCAGCCAAGAATCTGGAAGGGTAGAGAGAAAATTATTTTTCTCTTCTAAACTTTATTTTAAAATAGTGTTTGATTCCTACTTTTCAAATACCCGAAAATAACTATTTTCACTTCACCAAATATTGTCATCTCAAATATTGATTCTGTTTTTATCAAGTTCACAAAAAGTCTGCATCAGAAAGAAAAGCTCTAATTTTGTGACTATGTTAAGTATTTCTACACACAATGGTAAATGTTAGCTTTAACTTAGAATTCCAATAGTAAATGTCTTTTCTACCCACTAACAATGTTTTTCCTCCTAAGCATGTTGCCTGTGCCTCTCCCACTAATCCCAATTGATCATGCAAATCTATCTGACTCAAGCAACATTGCCATATTTTCCCATTGACATTTCAATACCTTACTTTCATTCTGCTATATCCCACTGGACTTTCTCAGCCTACTTAGGTGATTTACATCTTTTCATTCTTACAAATATATATTTCATCAAGAGTTTTTCCTTTTTTCCTTTTGTTCTTCAATATTTATACAGCAATATTCATGCCATTTTTAGTCACGTTTTTCTTTTTTGTTCTTATACAGGTAAAAACCCAAATTTACCTCCTGATGTAATGATAGACTTTTACAGCTCTGCAAAGTTCATTGATACTTATTCTATGCACAAAAATTTATTGCAGCTCTAGTTACAAAAAAAAAAAAAAAAAAAAAGAGTCATGACTGTTGGCTCTAAGAATCATAGTAGTGAGTTGAAAATTAAATCATTTATTAACACATAGTGATGACAAGGAACAAAATTCTAAGATGTCTAAATTAAATTACAACAGACCAGACAATGAGAGAAAGAGACAACTGAAATTAATCAGTTAATATCTTCTGAACTAACAACTACTGAATCTAACAAAAAGCTACTCACATGCCTGAATGTATGTTAAAAACCTGAATCAACATCCAGGCAGCTATTTAAAACAAACAAACAAACAAACAACAACAACAACAACAACAAAAACTGACCACCAGACACCACTGATTCATGCATTTTCCAGATTACTCCCCACAACCAATCAAGAAGCAGTAAATATGTCTTCCTTATGGACGATGCATGTAACCTAGAATTGCCCCCGCTTCACTTTTTCCCATGCCGCCTCCCTCTGCCTCTTTTAGCCAATGTAAATTCTTCCAAAACAACTTACATTTTTCTTTCCCAAGCTCATTGTGTTAAAAAGCCCCTTGAGCTCCAGGACAGCGGACGTATTCTTCTACATCTAGCACTGCTGCCGTAGGCTTAGGCTGTATGTCCCAGGACCTGGTCCTTTTCTGGCTGGCATACAGCTAAGTAAACCCTTTCTTTCAAAAAAAAATTCAACCCTAAAATTTTTTGTTTAACACTGATATATAAATCATCCCTTATACCAGACTGTAAAAATTAATTTGTATTCAAATAACATTCAAAAATGCTAACACACTTTAGCAAGAGGCAACATGAGGTATTCTTATCTTTTGTCTTTGATATTTTGACACTTTCAAAAAAAATATTAAATACATATATAAATTTTTATTATTTAAAATCCTAAAATCTGACTCCATACCACGATCATTACTAATTATAATGGCATACAAATATAGTTCAATTTAGATATCAGCTTTCACCATATGTCAGTAGTTTTTGTTGATAACTTTTCTATAGTTTCTGTCGATACCTTTTTTCTTTTCTCATGTTTCTCACACTAGAGGTTTATTTTGGAAAGTAAGTTTAGTCAAAGTTAACAAAAAAAAATCTTGTTTAATTTCAGCCTTACTTTCTTTTATCTTTGTTAATTTCAAATTTTAGGTTTACGACTCCACAGTACTCATAGTACAATTTTTATGATTGGTAGTTTTCATCTAACACCTTATTAGATACGATAGTGTAAGACAACAATCTGTACTAGCAAACGGTCCTCTGATCTCTGTGCCCATTTTTTAAAATTATGAAGAATACTTTAAATAAAAAGTACTTTTATGAAAGTGTTAAATGTATTTTATTATAGAGTAAATTTAAAATATTGAAGATAAAAACGACATGACTAAGATTCAGTCAGATTTTTCTGATATATTATTCATAACAGAGAGTAGAAATATATTCTGTACTCATCACTTAAAAATACCTATAAAACTATAATTTAAAATGAATATAAGTACAACTACAGAAGCAAAAAATAGTGCAATGTCCCAACTTAAAATATGTTCTTTCATTTTTAAACATTTTCATAGATGTTTTCTGCCAAACACAGTCTTTAAAATGCAATGAAACTGAAAACAAAAACAAAAACAAAACAACAACCTACTCTGTTATCCCTTAGCTGATATTCCATACCAATACAATATGGTCTCCATTATAATAACCTACTTTATGAAGATTAAATGCTTTTGCAATTCAAACACGGTAAAATTGGCTTAAAGCAAAATCAAACACTAGTTTGCTGGTTCAGGATTTGAATAGTGGAATGAGAAATCTCTCTTATATTGCTATTGTGCACTGGTCAGCTAAGAAGTAATTGCTTTTTATAAGGCAAATTTGCTTTTACTTTTCTAAGGTAATGAAATGAACCTGAAACATTTCCTTTGAAATCAAAGTCACTATCCCTGAAATGTCACCAGACAAATTCCATCATATAGTTTCAGCAAACACATAATGAGAAAGTTGGGCCTCGAGTTGATTGACAGAATTCTATTAGAAAGCCTTCTCACACATTCTTCTATAATTATCTGTGTTGTAAATCAATACTGATTTGATTTCAGCATATTTGTGTGCTGCTAACATGGAGAGAAAACCAAATCATACGTATTCTGAGAGAAATAAGCTCATGCAGAAATGTACCGATGAGCTAAAATGTCCCCAACTGGATTCCTGACCAGGTTGCGATATAGTACATAAATGTGAAATGTTTCAGTGTGACGAACTGTTTTAAAAAGACCTTAACAATAAATGTGCATATAATTATTAAATATATAAAGAGAAGACCAATTCTTTAGCAGTATCAGTTTACACATAAAATCAAAATGGAAGTTTGCTTCCAAATGAAATATGGCAGCTCACATTGATCATATTATTGGCTTATTTAAAAGTTAATCAGAATAGATAATACATTCATATGAAATCTATATGTGCTGAGTATAAGAGTGTAAATGACAGTTTATAGAGGCATTCAATAAGAGTAGGATAGTCTATAACCTGAATTTAGTCATAACAGATAATGGGTAGGATTGACTATTTCTACATTGAATGCAAGATATAGATCAACAATAGATAAACCAGAAATTTTGGTTGTATTCTATATATAAATAGTCCTGTGAAGTTGTATCTAGGTAATTATTCAATTAATTATTCATTTACTTGTTTTTTTCTGTGAAAAATACAGTTTATGATATCTGTATTACACAGATTTTACAAAATATAAACAACATGGGGATGTTTTAATTTAACAGCTTTTCAGTATATGATTTTTGAAATAACTTTTTTACCTGAAAACAAGTTATTACATATATTGATTTAATGAGCTAGTAACCAGTTTTCTCTTGGTTCTTTGTAATGCTCCAATCTTGAACTATTTTGTAAAAACATGATATCAATATCAAAGGAATCTATGAGTGGAATAGAATCAGTATAATTAAAAAGACAGTAAAAAAGCATATGACATCGGGCACTGTGAACATGTTTTTAGCTGATGTCAAATCATCACTCCAGTTACATCTTATATCCTTACTGGTGTTTCCATTACCAAATGTTATACATATCTAAAGCCATAGGGAAATGTAGACATCCCTGGACACTCAGGTGGCTACTGGGATCCAAAGTCTATAAATTACATATTGCTTTTTTAACCCCAGGACCCCTTTGATATTCAATAAGTTCTACTTTATTGTTTTAATTCACACCTTGAAATATGCATTATTACTTATCTTTTCCTCTGCTCAATACCGAGCAAGATGTACTCTCACATGCCCAAACATGATATTTATAATCACACTATATATCAATAATTACTACATATCAATAGTTACTTTTAAGTTTAAATGTATGCAGCCCCAGTGTAAATATTGCATCCATATGAAAGATTATTTCCCCTAAATAACTGCTCATTATAGAAACTTCTTCAAAATGTGTATATGCCTAATTTGCTGTTATCTTTCTAACACTAGTTTATTCTTCAATGCATGTATTTTACTGAATAAACACGGTAGTGTGAAAAAAAGAGCCCTGATGGGAAAGTTGACAAAGGAGACATAGAGCGTGACACTAACTGTGTGATGTGATATCAACCCCACTTACGTAACTTCACTGAATCACAATTTATATTTAAAATAAGACTTAGACAATAGTCTCAGTCCCTTTATTAATAAGTTACCATTACTTGCAGTTGATATGTATTCTTACTTGATGTGTCTGAGTGATTTTTTACATTTACCAAAACAAAATATTCAGCTTTCTGTATCATCTTAATAGTTATAAATATACACTAAAAAATAAATGCATATAATTGGAAAGGTTTGTGGCTATGTGTACATAATGAAAACAAATGAGCTGGGACATGATCTGTACAGACATTTTGAAGGAGTGACTTCAAAATAATTTTTCAGCCTGAATGAGGTAATCAAATTTAGTTCTAATAATTAATGAAAACATCCATTGCTCAGATAATTTCTATTAATTGCTTGTATGAAAAGTGCATGAAATGTACATACCACCTGTCCCAGATCTTAATGTGCCTGAAAGTGTAAAGTGTTTGATATTAAATATAATCTGAAATTATATAGGTGGAAAAGTGCTTGATCGATTCTCAAATAAACATAGATGCTTTTCTATGACAAACAAATTTCTAGACAGCTCAGAGTCTTTCTTTTTTCAAGTCAATTGCATTATTTGGCTGCTTGATTCCCATTGACAAAAGGGGCACTCACTCAGCATGTTGAGTACTTTCTCCAAAAGGTCATTTTGTTTTGATTATGAAAGTATCTCTTCTTTATGCTCAGGTGAATTGTTGAAAGGAATAACCTGATTTAAAACACTTGATTTTCCATTTTGTTCCCAAATGAGATCAGTCAGTAGTACAGTCCAACATGTTGATCTTAATTTTGCTTTATCAAACTGATATTTAAAAAACAAAAATGGTTAGGCTACCTGCATAGAAGAAAGCTTAAGTAAAAGTCAGTTTAGGTCTAATTGCAATCCCCAATCATTGCACCATGCTTTCAGTGTATAAGAGGCTCTGAGAAGATCAATTAATCACTATGAAGCCCTCCTGAGACACACAGGGCTGCATTGACCTAGAAAGGAAAGGAAACATTAGCCTAAAAGACATTCTTGAGTGAAAAATTAGATTTCTATAATCTGGGAGCACTTTCCATTGTCTTCATTAGATGCCCTTTCTGTAGAAAAGTTGTTATTTGGGAGGTAAATTTATGTCACATTCCATTTAGACTCTACATCAAGAAGTTCAGGATTACTATTTGTTTAAGAAAGCCAAGCAGGTATTCAGAAGCATCAAGTTTTCTTAGCACAATCGATGTTAATATTCACATAGCTTTAAAATCTGTACTTTGATTCTTTGCTAAGAGAACAAAATAACATGTCATATTAGAAATAGAAATAATGGTAACTATACCTTACAAACATCTTCATAAGAAAGTCTATTCAAAATTCATTGAAAATATATATATATATATATATATATATATATATATATATATATGCCTTTTTGAACACAATAGGTCGTACTGTTATATTTCAAGGGTTGTAGTCAGCTTTACAATTGAGGTACCCATTTGAAGTACATAAAATAAAAGTTTTAAACTCTGCTAAGTCTGCAATTACAATTGTTACTTTTTGATGCTAGTATTGACATTAATTAATTGTGCTAAACATCATTCCTGAGAATGATTTAAAACTTTACTTCAAAGGTAAATAGATTTACTATGAGTCCATCCTAAAGATGATTTTTGTGACATGTTAATAAGCCAGGTTATAATTTAAGTTTAGTCAGACATTTCTATCACAAAAGAGTTTGCAATAATAAATAATTCAGTGTGAAAATATGCCAAAAGAGGGGAAACCATTGCTAATAGATAAACGATTAAAATAATTTTTATAGTGGTTCTTAAAAAGTTTACCATGAGCCACTGTTTAATTAGTTTGGTTGGTTTTGATAAGACAAAAATTATTTTTTATTTTAGCATTGGTTGAAAAAATAATAATTCTGAGCAATAATTACTTGTTTTTCTTCTTTACTTTTTTCCCTAAGTTTTTTCTTTAAGAATTTATTAAATAAAAATGTGTTAGTATTTGAGATTTTAAATGAGTTTACTGAAAACTGTAGATGGCAGAAGCAGACAAAAGTGAGAGAATGAAGCAATCATATACGCGTGTTACCCATTTCTCATCTCTCTGCTGAGGAGAACAAGAGCAAAGAGTTCTCATTTTGAATCCCTTAATGATTATTCTGGGAAGTAACTACGAAGCAGAATCTAGGTGCCAACAGTAAATGCATTCCTGTGCATTACTCTATTCTTCTGTGGCACAGAAAAGGAGACACTAGCCAACAGACCTAACTATGGGCCAACATGGGTGAGAAATAATGGCCTCCCAAGGGGAAGATGACAGGGATGACCCAGCCAGGAGATGACTGAAGACAAGTCTACACATACGTGATAGCTGGAGGCAGTCTAAGTTAACATGTCAACTTTCATGGACTACTGTAACACAGAACCATAAACTTGAAGACTTAAAACAACAGGAGTTGATTATCTCACAGTTCCAGAGACTAGAAGTCTGAAATCGAGGTGTTGGCAGACTTGGTCCCTTCTTTGTGGTGCAAAGGAAGACTTGTTTCTGGCCTATTTCCCAGATTCTGGTGGCTGCCAGACAATTCTGGCATTCCTTGTATCATGACAGCATAACTCCAGTCTCTGCCTCCACTGTCACATGTTCTTCCCGTGTGTCTCTTTCTGTGTCTAAATTTCCCTTCTTTTACAAGGACAGTAGTCATTAGATCAAGGCTGTCCCTAATCCAGGATGACCTCATCTTAACTTGCTTACACTTACAAAGACCCTATTTTCACATCAGGTCAGGTCACATTCATGGTTCTCAGGATTAGGACTTCAACATATCTTTTTGGTGGAACAAATTCAACTCAGAAATATCAGTATTTATATTAAGTTAAAACATACTAAATCCTTCAATGAAATGACTAAAATTGTAATACTGGTTAATAAAACCTATCCATATATTATTTATGGTACACATTACTGTATAAGAGGTATACTGTATAGTAAGATTGAGTAAAAAAGGAAGAAATCATACTATGTATATTATGAAACTATTGACACAAGAAAGCAAATGTATTCTCATATTGGTCAAGATAAGAAGATTAAAAGATATATAGAATGATATTTCACATAGGTAAACATATTAATTCACAGAAAAATATAGCAATTATAACTCTGTACACATACAATAAATATCTTTAAAATAAATAATTAAAATTGGCATAATGAAACAATTAGACAAATCTACAACCATAGTTCTAAATGCTCCTCAGTAGCTGACAGAGCAAACGGACATGAAATTTAGGAATATGCATCCTAACTGAATTGAAAATAATACTAGAACCCCCAAATAAAGCAATATACATTTGCTTTAAGTGGAGGACTTACTCTTGCTATCCATATGCTGAATCATAAAGCAAGTCTCCACAAATTTTATTTACTAAAAATGAGTACTCTGACCATAATAGAATTAGGCTAGATATGAGGGGCAGGGGGAGTAGAAAACATCCAACTGCTTGAAAATTGCCAATAAATTTCCAAATAATACATGTAGCAAAGAAGAATTTAAAGAAAAAAATAAGTATATGAACTGAGTCATAATTGCAATAAATTATTAAAATGAGGGATACGGCTAATGCTGTGCCTGATATACTGGGGTGGAGAGGAGACTGAAAATAAATCACTAAGCAAGGGGTAAAAAAATATATATGTATGTACACACACACACACACACACACACACACACACACACACACACACTTAACCAAAAGAAATAGAATAAAGGAGACAATAAAGAGAACATCAGGAAGTCATAAAATAGATATAAAAGTTACAATAGAAAAGAAAAACAATCCATAAAATAGCTCTTTAAATGACTGATCACATACATTTTGGCATCAATAAAGTGAGGGACTAAGAGGAACAGGGAATAATATCATGAATAACAAATAAAATATCTATATAGTTCTAATAGTTATTAAAATTAATAAGAGGATATCTTGAAAATACAACAATACATGTTGACATTTAAATAGACACATTTCTAAGAAAATAAGAAAAAAATGCTATAAATATTTTATTTTTATAAAAAATTTGAATTTTATGTAGAAGTAGGTTTTTAAAGAAATCTCCAGGTCTAAATGGTCTCATTGATAATTTCTCCCAAACAATGAAGGAAGAAATAACACTAATTTATACAAATTCTATGAGAAAAGAGAAAATGTGAGAATATTTCTTAACTCACTCTATGAGACCATTGCCACATTAGTAACAAATTTTACAAGAATTTTACAAGAAAGAAATACAAGCCAATGTTTATCTTAAACATACAGGTCAAAATACTAAGTGAATTGTTAAAAATAAAATTTCATGATATAAAGGAGTAATATTGTGTCTTGACCAGATGGGTTTAGTTTCAGGGTCACATGGCTACTTTTATATCAGAACATCAAGCGATGTATTTTGTCATATTAACATTTTTAAGGACAGAAACCATTTTGGCAGATGCAGAAAAAGCATTTAACAAAAATAAAAGAAAAATACATCAGAACAACTCTTTTTAGCAAAATAGAAATAGTGAATGCCATCCTAAATCTGAGAAAGAGAATCTACAAAATGAAAAATAAACAGAAACAAAACCTTATGGAAATTTGCATACTGGGAACATATGTATTTCCCTGTTTGTTTCCCCTGAAATTTTTACACATTTAACTTTTGGTTAATCATGTCAGAGGCTATTTTACCACGACATAGCTGAACATACTCTTTATTCCTTCTTTAAAATTTGTATACCAGAGGGCACCTAAAAATAAGCTACTCCATAAATACTACTGAGGTCCTAGTCAGCCTGCCACTGTGACAGCATATTTTATAAACAACTGTAAATAATACTCCCAGCAACATATCAGAGACAATTACCCCGCACCATCAGCCCATTGTTTTGATTTAGTGGGGTCTTTGAAGCAAAAGCAATACTTACTTGTCATACCTAACTGCAGGACTTGAATATGTTTGATCTTTTTCTCAGGGTTCATTATGTTTGGCTTTGTTTCTATTATTTTAGTGCTTGTTTTCTGTTTTGAAGGTGGACACATGAAGTCTTAGGAATTTTGTCTTTTCATGAATAAAAAATATTTAAGAAAGGTGTGAAAGATGCTACCTAGTGTGTATAAGCTGGTCTTTTCTTGGAGAAGAAGGTGGATTCTGGGAAGATATAAGAGCTCATACACATTGTAGCCATAATTTAATAACTTTAAATAATTATACATTTTAAATATCCAGTCATTTCTCCTACAATTATGTATCTCAATCCTATGCTCATCATTTATATTTGTTCAATATTTTTCTCTTCAGCCCCTAATGTGTTATACATCTTAAAGCAATTTGTTTCTAATATCATTATCTATTCATATTTGACAACTTCACTACATACTTAGTTATGATGAGAGAATAAAAAAGTTTAAAAATCAAATGATAGAAAAATTAAATTATGTATAGAATTTAAACATATGTTTTCCTGTCACCCTACTCTTTAGGTATTAGTTGCCTAAAGTTCTTAAACACAAGCCACACCATATTGGGCATATGGCAGAATATAATATTCCTGAGATTTTTCTTAGGATGTAAGTGATAGAAGGGGGGGAAAAAAGCTTGTTTTCTGGAGAGAATAAATTTTTATTATTTATAGTTGAAGTGATTTCTTTGTTCCAGCTTTTAAAATAAAACTTAGTGTCCTATTAAATTCCATATGTAGCTCCTAGGTGAATTATGCACTTAGATTTCAATGTCAAAATAACTAGCAATTTGTATTTTTATGAGTGCAATAATGTATACAAGTGTCAGTATGAAACTATATTCCTATAACATTCTTCATATTGAAATCCTAATATCTCTGTAATTGTTGCTGTGAAAACTATTGTCTTTTCTGGAAGCTAAACAGGGTCAAGCCTGGTTGGTACTTGGATGGGAGACCACCTAGGAAGACTGAGTGCTGTAGGTGTAAAAAATGAAATAAAATAAAATAAATAAAAAAATAAATAAAACTATTGTCATTCCTGATGATTCTTTTCTTTCTACTTTCCTCCTTCTTTCCTCTACCTCCTTCCTTCCCTCCTTACTTCCTTCCCTTCATTCCTCCTCTCCTTTATTTCTAAAAAGGGCTATTGTCTGAATAGTTACTATGATCCTTTAAATTAAGAACATGCCTGCAAATTTAGAACAAAATCTTTCTTCATCAATCTATATTGTAATGAATTAAATACACACTGTATGTTAAGCCTTGAAGTAAGTGCAAAGATAAATTAGAGTCACTCTCTGCCTCACAAAGCTTATGATCTATAAGAGACTTACTAATCTGCAAATTCTGTAGAAGGTAATATCCAGTGAACCATAAAACAAAGTAAAGGCTGTTCAAAAAGGAAATGATTTCTTATGAAGAGGACATCAGAAAAGTTTTATATAGGAAGTGGTATTGGAGTTGCACTTTGATTAAATGGCAAGATATGGAAGGGGATGTCATAATTTTAGGTACATAAGAAAATAATAGTATAATAATATTGAGTGTAATACCACTGTAAATATACAAGTTATGGATAAAAGGTCACCATGTAGTACTAAATTTGTTGAAAATAAGCCTCATTTCAGTTTGCAAAAATTGAATATTCCTGATGGTTTTACAGGTGTATATATATATCCATATATATATATATATATATGGATATATATATATATATATATATATGGATATATATCATATATATATCCATATATATATATGATAAGTTATAGATGTATAACTTATCAAATTCTATCTTTTAAATATTTGCAGTTTATTTTACTGTAAATTATACCTCTATAAAGCTGTTTTTTTAAATCATAGAATATCTTTCACCTCAAAGTTTCAATATTTAAAACATGAGTTTACTGTTTTGAACTCCACAGTGACTCCAAAGCAAAAATTCAATTTTTTGATAAATGAAAAAATTGACTATTTTCTAGCCTCAGGTACTGAACTGATGGATATAATATGACAATACAGGATATTTTTCACTGTCAGTATTTATTAATAAATGATTTATTCCTTACTGTCTTTCGATTTTGCATTTGCCATGTACACTTCAAGTGGCACATTCTAATAACATAAGATTTTCCCAGGGGAATATTCCTTAGCTTGGAGAGTGCTGATTACATCAATGACTCTGCTTACGGATGATTTCTATGTTATGTACGTTGCGATTTCCCTGTAAACAAAATTGAAGCATTCATTTATAGGATGAAACTGAAGATTTTCAAGCCACTACTTTATCGACACTTCCTTTTTGGCAGTTACATTTATATTCCAAGAGCTAGAAGGAAGAAGAGATGTTGAAAAATGCTTATTCTAGGCAAGTTGTAAATTGAGATATATCTAGCCTCCATGATCAAGAGGCTTTTTTTTTTTTTTTTTTTTACATCACTAACTTCAATTTTGTAGCACTCTTCTCTCCTTTCTCAGAACCCAGGTTCTCCTGAATTAACCTGTTCCTCCAGTGGTCAAAATTCCCTTGCCCTTTACTCTGTTACCGCACAGAGCTATTGAGAGGGGAGATGAATTTCACTTGTGGTGGTAATAGCTGGTTAGATAACACCGTTATAAGCACCTTTTTATACACTAAGTTTTTAAATCCTTACAACCATCACAGATGGTAGTTACTTTAATTAGCCCTCATTGCATAGGTAAGAAAATTTAGGTACCCAGAGAACTTAGCTAAGTTTCCCAAGGTCACATAGCTTATAAAACAAAGAGCTGAGATTCAGAGTCTAGTCTTATACCTGATTGTATACTATACTATCTTCCAATGAATCAGAAAAACATAAATCAACATATTAGTTAATAATATAGTCTTTGACACATAATACTTTAAAACCCAGATAAATATAATTTTTTCAGGAGCTTAATTAATAATGCTGTTAATTAGAACTTTTAAATACCATGGCAACCACCATGAGAATTGTTATATTATGTTATACCTCAGGTCTGGGGACATGCTTCTGTTGATAACATAAACGTAAAACAGCCTCCTCAGCCTACAATTTGCTTACCTCAAACTCTGATATACTTCTTCCAATTTTCTTATTAAAAAGGCAAGGAAAATAAAAGCAAAAATAAATGAATGGGACTACATCAAACTAAAAAGCTTCTGCACAGCAAAAGAAACTGTCAGCAAAGTAGAGACAACCATCCAAAGGGGAAAATATATTTTCAAGCAATGCCTTGGATAAGGGCTTAATATTCAAAATATATAAAGAACTCATACAACTCAATAACAACAACAACAACAACAACAACAACAACAAACAAACGATCCAATTAAAAAATGGGCAGAGGACCTGAACAGACACTTCTCTCAAGAAGACATACAAATGACCAACCAATATATGAAAGAATGTTCAACTTCACTAGCTATTAGGGAAATGCAAGTCAAAACCACAATGAGATACCATCTCACACCTGTTAGAATGGCTGTTATCAACAGGACAAAGAATAACAGGTGTTGGAGAGGCTGCAGAGAAAAAGGAACCCTCATACACTGCTGGTGGGACTGCAAATTGGTACAGCCACTATGGGAAACAGTATGCAGGTTCCTCAAAAAACTAAGAACTAATTTACCATATGATCCAGCAATCCCTCTACTGAGAATTTACCCCAAATACTTACAAACGTATATCCAGAAAGATATTTACACACCGATGTTCATTGCAGCATTATTCATGGTGGCCAGGATGTGGAAGCAATTGACATGTCTGATGATAGATGATTAGATAAAGAAGCTATGGTAAATATATACAATGGAATATGAATCAGCCATAAGAAAAGATGAAATACTGCCATTTGCGACAACATGGATGGACCTTGAGAAGATCATGCTAAGGGAAATTAGCCAGATAGAAAAAGTCGAAAACCACATGATATCACTTATATGTGGGATATAAACCTGAAAGCAACAAACAAACAGGACAAACAGAGACTCATGGAGATGAATAATAGACTAGTGATTATCAGAGAGTAAGGTGGGGTGGGGTGGTGCGGGGAGAGGTGGAAGGGGTAAAAAGGATCAAATATGTGGTGACAGAAAGAAATCTAACTATGGGTGGTGAGCACACAATGCAATATACATATGCCTTACTGTTGAATTGTACCCCTGGAATTTACTGGATTTCGTTAACTGATGTCACCATCATAAAAATAAAAATAAATAAATAAGACACATATGAACAGAAAATTAGTTTCAGACTATATCATACATTTTAACCAAACAGAGAATGGATGTTGTGATTACAGTTACTATTATTATTGCCAAGGATACTACATCATCACCTCATTACGTCACACTGTAAATACCACTTGTTGAGTCTCTGCTTCATATAAGCTATCATAAAATGCTCTTTACATTCAATGTATGCAATCGTCACAGTAATCATTTATGTTTGATGTTAACATCTCAATTTAAACACATAAGGAATTTGATGTTTATACATTTTAAGTACATTTTAATATCGCATAAAGTATTTGGGTTCATGAGAAGAAAAGAACTTGCCATTAGAATTTAAAATTTCATCACTTTTCAAGCACCATTAGGCCATTTTTATATCTTCTTTGGAGAAATGTCTATTCTGATCCTTTGCCTACTTTTTAAGTTACTTATTTATTTTGGGCAATTAAGTCGTCATATTTATCATTAGAGAAATGCAAATCAAAACCACAATGCAATACCACCTCACACCTGTTAGTAGGGCTATTACCAAAAATGTTGCTGAAAATGTGAAAAAAAGAGAATCCATATAAATTGATGGTGGGAATGTAAATTGGTGCTGTCACTATGGAAAACACTGTGAAGTTTCCTCCAAAAATTAAAAATGAAACTACTATATAATCCAGCAATCCCACTTCTGAGTATATAGTAAAAAAATTTAAACTGGGATCATGAAGAGATATCTGCACTCCCATGTTCACTGCAGCATTATTTACAAAAGCCAAGACCTGGAAGCAAACGATATGTCTTGATGGATGAATGGATAAAGAAAATGTGGTATACACATACAGTGAAATATTATTCAGTTTTTTTTTTTAAATCCCTGCTACTTTCAACAACATGAATGAACCTGGAGACATTATGTTAAGTGAAATATGCCAGGCAAGAAGGATAAATATCACATGGTATCACTTCTATGAGGAATATAAAACAGTCAAGCTCATGGAAGCAGAGTCGAATTGCAAGGGGGTGGAGGAAGAGGGAAATGGGAGGTATTAGTCAAAGACTACAAAATTTCAGTTTGTGCAAGATAAAAAAGTCCTATATATCTACTATACAGCTTAGTTAGCAATATTGTATTATATACTTAAAAATTTGCTAAAAGAAGAGAACTTATGTTATGTTCCTATCACAAAATAATAATCATAATTTTATTTGTAAATAATAATTGCTATTATTATTATAAAACAGAGGATGGGAGAAACCTTTGGAGATGATGGATGTTTATGGCATGGATGTATACTACAGTCATCCTGGTTCAGAATTTAGGAATCTACCATCTGATACAAACATACAAAAGTATTTGTGTAAGGAAACTGAAAACGAATTATCAATAAATAACTCACATATAAAATTTGAGCATATATTTATCAATAGGCCATGCTTAAGTGACACCTTACTTAAGTCATTTCCTTATTATTTTAGATCATAACCGTTAACACTAAGACAAATCAACACTTTGATTTCACTTGAATGTTATTTTAAACTGCTCTGCCCTTAACAGTTAAGACTGGTTATACAATATTAGAAAAAAAAAAAAGAGACAACTAGAAAATAGAAAATAATATTTAACTTTTAAGAAATGACAACCTGTGGTAGAGGATTGTGACATTCCTGCAGTAGCAAACTCTATTAGGTGGTTTATGTGCTTCTCAAGTTAAGATAAAGTGTGGTCCTTCACTTGTTTCTGAATTTGGCATTTTTAAGGGTAGGTTTTTGCCACTGATGATTAATGTGGCCAATAAAATCACTTTTAGCTAACTGAAGTTTGGCAAAAACTTCAGCTCCTTGCAGGAATAAAAAGGAAAAAAAAAAAGGAGGAGGAGGAAGCAATTGTTAGAGAAAGAAGAAAGGAAGAAAAGATGGAGAAAGCAAATGACAATATATTAAAAGTTCACTATGACGTAGCAAAATGACATATGTGCAAATATCAAAGTAACACTGGTCAACACACTTCCAGAATAGAAATAAGTAATAACCTCCCTGTAAAAAAGTATTGATTTATGAAGAAATTTTTTACCTTAGTTATTGGAATATCTAATATGTTTTTCTTGTATTAGGTAATTATTAGATAATATAAACTTAAAGATAATGAAATGTGTGACACAGTCCTTCTCAGAAAGAAGTCCATTGTCTAACTGACAGAAACATGTTATCATGGACTTCTCCCCATCATATGCACCAGCAAATCTTGTTGGTGAAGTGCAAGCTGTTTGCAACCATGCTTACCACTTTACCATTCACATGAAAGCTTCATTATCTCTTGCTGGGCTATTATAACTCAGTCTGACCTACCTTCCTATTCCCACTCTGGTCTCCCCACAGTATCTTCATTACCCTAGAACTGAAACTGAACTGTCCTGCTATTTGGATCCATCTTCCCTGCAAAAATCTGAAGTCTTTACAATGTCCTCTAAGCATTAATCTGTACTACTTCTTAACTTCAGAGCCTTCATCCCTCATGTTACTTCATCACCCAAAGCCTTTTGTTCTTTTAATAACCCAGGTGTGTTTTTACCTCATAGCTATTGCACTTATTACCTCCTCTGCCTTAATGTTCATAAAGCAGCAATTAACTTGACTCTCTCCTTCATGTCACTTAAGTCATCTAACTATACATGTACAATTGAGGGAAACAGGTCAGATAACAAATGACAGAAAGTACATATAACAATTTGTGACACAGGCTAGACTAAAACTCAACTTTCCCAGACAAGTAAATTATCTACTGTAACAACTTGCAACATAACATATTTATTTATGCATCATATTTATTTCAAGGTCATTTTAAATCTGAATTTATGTATAACTACATGTGTATTTTATGGATAGCCTGAATTTTCTGATTACTTCAGGTCAGCTTAATTTTGATTCTACGGATAATACTATTTAATATTTAATGATTGGAAGGCATCACATAGATTACCTAGACCAATTTGTCACAAGGTTTAAAATCCACTATAAAACTATTCCTATAAATAGAATAGAGCTCATCATGAATACCATCAACGATGGGAAAATCACTACTTCATGAAGAAGCTTTTTTTTCTGAAACTCTGATGCAAAATTCCTCATTATATTGAAGTAAAATCTAAAGTACTGCATTTTTCTCATAAATTTTTTTTAGAGTTTATAGAATAACTTTCCTCGCTTTCAATTACAGCAGTATGGATACTATGCAAATTTTGTTTAACATCCAATTTTATTAATGATTTTAACTAAAGATCAACATTGCTGTTATTACCAATTTATGTAATGACTAAGATATTTTCAAACTTATTTATTAGTTCTACCTTTGCCAGGTATTATTCACATATAACATTAAATTAGAGTATCAATTCTCCAATCTCTAAAATTTTGCTCTTCAGCAAAGATAACATACCACATAAAACAGAAACAAGTTGTCTGACCTAAGAACATTCTAGACCAAGCAAACCAAAGCTCACCTCAGATGCATGAGTGAACCAATCTGAAATCAGCTGATTGCATCCCAAATCAAGGGAACCATCCAGTTTACCTATAGGCCTCTGGGAGTGGAGTGTCAATTTATTCTTATACTCATGAGGTATTGTGGCTGTTTATTAAATAGTATTATTGTGCAATAAGTAACTAATTCAAGCAGTTAAGAGTTTAACTGGTAAATTTGCATGTAATATAGACTAAAATGTCATGTTAAAACCAGACTATGAGCAAATATATAGGAATTTTATGTTCAAATAATGACTCTGTTTGTACAAAATTTACAGCCTTCCAGGTAGAAGACAATAAATTGGAATTTATGAGTAGAACAGAGGTGACACTTATGTGCAGAAATTATCTGAAAGCCTTTTAGGCTTTAATTTATTCAATAGGTATTTATTACCAAGCAGGAGAGATACAAAATGTTGCCAGCGTATATGTCCAGACAAAGCTACCGGAAATGGATTTATTCATTTTTCATCAAAAGAATATGTTATCAAATTTTTTTGCATAAGTATCAAAATAGTACTTGTTAAAAAAAATTGGGAAAATAACAAATACTCTTTCAACTCAAAGGACCAAAATGGACCAACTTTTATGCCCTAACTCCAGGAATATATGACTATAATGAGATAATATAACATGCTTATGATGTTTCCAGTATAACTAAAATTACTAATCATTTAATTTTGAGTAACTAAAAAGGGAGAGTTTGCAGATGAGCCTAATCTAATTTCATGAGACTTTAGACAGAGACCTTTTTCTCTTGATAGCATAATAGGAAGTCAGAAAAGACAGCCAAAGAAAACTGAAACATGGGAAGGATTTTAACACACTATTGCTGTTTTGAAGATGTGGAAAGCCAAGTAGGAATAAATGACCTTATAGGTGGAATGTTGTGGGATGTATCTGGCCAAAACTCAGCTACAAAAATAAAAAAAATAGAAAAACGTCAGATACTTTTTTTTTTTAAATCATATTTTTTAAAAGCATCAAAGAACTTTGGAAGCAATAAAGGAAAAAGAACTAAAAATCTATAAACCCATGTATTTAAGACCCTCCCCAAGGTGAGTTGACAATATTCAGCCTTTTTTTTTTTTCTTTATTGAAAGCATTTTCAAATTGTTGGCAGGCACAGAGGATTTGGATGGAAAATGGCAAAGAGAAAAAAATTAGCAGTTCAACAAGGCTAATAACAAGTTGGAAATTGAGGAGACACAAATAGCTAGCTGCTCAATTGATTGAAGAAACAGAAGACAAATCTTTTATAAGGCAGAGTGAAATCATCCTCAGTTTTATGATACTTATGAAAATAAGACTTAACAGAAAAGGAACTTATTTCAAAAACATTATCAGCTTCTTCAAGACATGGGCACAATTGGGAAGCCACATGTGGCAAGGGAAGACTGCAGAGTTAGGGTAAAAACCCTAATGGATATAATTAAATCCCTTATAATTTTGGTGGGTAAAGGATACTGACTTGGAAAGCTATTAATCAAAAGCTTGGGACAGAAGGAAAGCTTAGAAGAGCTACAGTTAGGGAAAAGGCTAACAAGAGGTATAGAGAGGCTTATTAAGACTGAAACAAAGGCCAATTCATCTTAATTTCTGATTGGATTTAGGTGATTAGCTCCTCAGGCATTTGCTGCACATATAATGTGGTAAAAGGAAACTTTATTAAGTGCAATATAATATCATCCAGAACTTCTAGAATTATTTCATTACGTACTAACTGACATAAAATTTAAATTAAAATTAAAAACAGGCTAAGAAAAAAAGAAAATATGACCAATAGTCAAGAAAGACAAAAAAAAAAAAAAAAGATTCAGCCATCCCAACCATCCATATATTAGAATTAACAAATAAGTACTTTAAATAACTATAGCTAGTATGTTAAAGAAAATAGTGAAAGATAGAGAAAATAGATTAAAAGTTAATAAAATTTACCAAAGTACTAGAATCTACCAACAAGAAAAAAGAATCAGTTGACATTATAAAAAGAAAATAAAATTTTATATCTGAAATTATAAATAGTAGCAAGTTTTAAAAGGACACAGGAGAATAAAACATCAGTTACCAAAGAGAAAGTCAACAAAAAAAAATACACAAATTAAAGCACTGGAATAATGTGGAGAATAAGAGATATTTTGGGCACATTCCAAGGTTTACATAATTATAATCAAAGTCTTAGGAGGAGAGAAAAGAAATAATGGGGCAAAAGCAATATTCAAAGCTTTAATGGCTAAGAATTTTCTAAAAATGATGAAAGACTCACAAGTACAAGAAATCTAATTATACTTTAAGCAGTGTATACAAAAAGAAAGTTCACCTAGGCACTTCACATTAAAACTGCTAGAAAGCAAAGAATAAAAAAGTAAATCAAAAAAGTCAGCCACAGGAAGACAGATACCTTCTCTTCAAAGAACCGTAAGAATGACAGCTGTCTTCTCAACACTAATGATGGCAGTGGGATGACATCTTTATTTTTCCAAAGAATAAATACTGCCAACTTAGAATTCTATAACAAGTGAATATATCCTATCTTTCAAAAATAACAGTGAAATAAAGAGGTTAGCAGACAAAGACTGGGGGAAGTTGTCAATAATAGGGACATAGTTAAAAATAAAAGTTTAAACTAAGCCAGTTCTTCAGGTAGAAAAAAAAACTGGTCTGAAATGTGAACACAGAAATATAGAATGGAATTAAAATACACTAAAAAAGATAAATAGATGCATGAATATAAAAAAGTGTTTAATGTACAAAATAATTACTGTAATGTCTTGTGGAGTTTACATTACATGTCAAATAAAACACCATGACAATAATCACATAAAAAGTAAATGGTATTTAAGATTCTAAGTACACTGGTGGAGAGAATTAAGGTGCCTATCATGCATAACAACTGGCCTGTGGCAAATCCTGAGCTTCCTCTTCTCCTCTGGGGAGACAGAGTGATTTTAAATGGGTCATAGGAGAACAACTTGGTCTTTCCCAAATTGCTATATGCTATCACAATGAATAGTGATTCCTCCAATGTTATATTTGAACCACATTCCAAGGCTTTCTCCAAGGTTGCCAGGTGTTTTTTATGACTTCAAAAATTATATTATATTTTGCTAGTGTACCCCAATAAATTTAATATATTAGTCTCTGATTTTCAAGATGTGGTCAAAAGATCTATTTTAATTTATTTAACTTTCTCTTCTCCACCTTACATAAATAAATGGAAGAGAAAACTCCAAGATTTTTTTTCTTTTGTGAATGTGTCACAAAGCTGACTTGAGTTAGAGGCTATGCTTCCTAAAATTATATTGCATAGATAATTTTCATGAAATACTTTATTTCAAAATTCTCTACCAATAGGGCTAAAAAAAATCCTGCAAAGAAGAGCACTGTTTGTTAAGTACCTAATGATTATGACAAACATAATCATGCACTGCTTATACTGAGTCTTCTTATCTTTATTTTTTTTCTTTGACTCATTCATGACCCAAGTTATAGCTCAGAGCAATATTAACAGATAAAAGTAGTTAACTGAATACATCCTGTCTCCTTGGTTTCAGTAAATGTGATATTAATATTATCAATTAATTCAACATTTCTGAACCTCCATTGTGCTATAAGTACTGCACAAGTTACTGATTATATAAAGTAGAATTAGAAGACATGGCACACATTCTCCTAGAACTTAAAGTATTTGATCTATCAAGAACCTACTCTACCATTGTGGTAGACATCTATTTTATTGTTACTTTTAAAATCGTCCATATTTCTACCCACAAAAACTTCTCTTGGGAGAATTTCTTTGTTCCAACTCTAACTATAGTGCTCGGTAGGAGCTGCTACTCACCAGTAGCCACTGCATCACTGGAAGCATGAGTAGCTACGTCATCTGACCAGGGCCTACCAGAATCCTTGGCCAGTACTTCCAAGTTTAAAATAAAGGACAATACATTTATCCTTTCTGTGGGGTAATGCTGGAAAAATGTGAGCCTAGAAATCATTGGTGTTTATAATTCTGGCTTAATTGAAGAGTAGGCATAATAGATTAAAACGAAAACACACCCCCAAAAAAGTAGAAAGGCAGAAATAAAAAAGAATCCTATTGGAATTGTACTGGATGAGGTAATCTATACTCCTATTTTTCCCATATGTGATTATTTGATATATAATCTCTTATTTATTTTACAATTACTAGTTTACTTATTTAGCTTTGTGTTTATTTTTGTTTTAAGCTGATTAAAGTTTAATTTAGGTTCTCAAAAACAGTGCTGTCTATTAAAACTTCATATCACTTGTAACTTGAGACAAAAAACTCAATGTCTCACTCCTTCATTTACAAAATTATTATAATATTTGTGTCAGTAAAGTTGTCTTGATTTGAAGCAGAAAATCAGACTCTAACTGGATTAAATAATTTTGAGTATTGGATCACTAAAAATTTCAAAGTAAGGCTGGGATTAAAGGTTAACCCAGCAACTCAATGATATCACCAGAATTCCATTTTCTCATTCTCTCTACTCTGCTCTTTGTAGGATCAGTTTCACCTGAAAATAGTTCCCCTCCTGGTTGCTAGAGTAACATTCTCTTATGTTTACACCCAGCAGAGAAAAAAAAAATGCATCTTTGTCTTTGAATTTCCTGGAAAAGTTGCTCTGATTGGAATGTTTAAGTCCGGGTGACTTAAAGTTCAGATACAAACTCTTAGCACGTTTGAGAAAGTAATGTAGCCATTTAATATCATGGCAACATAATTTTTTTTGTTGACTGTAATAAGAGGAGGATTGGACTTGTGTCTTGTATATCTTTAGTTCTGTAATTAAGGTGTTTCATAATATATTATTTTGGATACATAACTATTATCCTTTTGACATAAATAGAAAAAGATAGTTAATAAACTAGTTCTTTACCGTAGAATTTTTGTTTAGCTCAGGAACCAGCTTCAGTAAACTAAGCTTTGTGGAACAGTGGATGAAGCATGCTATTGTTTTGTCCTTGATTATCTGTCTCACCTACAGTTTTTTTTTTTTTTTTTGAGGCAGTATTAACATACTGTAATGAGAGAATGCATTTAGCCCCCACAAATCATACTTGTTTATTAGTAACATGGATTGTTACAGCAATCAACATCTTCAAGGAATTTCCAAATGATCTGGTGAAGACAGTAAAAGTGCAAGCTGACATTTATTTGATTCCAAAGAATTATTATGCTTTCTTCAGGTGTCTAAACTATCTGGATATTTTTGATATAATGTTGACTTCAGTGTGCAGTAAAGAGTGAGATGTACAACCCAGGGCACCTTTCTAGGAAGGACTTATGCCCTAGCTTTCATCAGACAGCCTCAAGAGCTCAGCTCTTCAGACTTTGCCTCAGCTGCAGAGAACTACCTTGCATAAGGGCACACCCTCCCAAGGGCCAAAGTGGCGATGTAAAAGGTTGACCATTTCAGTGCAACATGGGGCAACTCTGTTGGCCATATATGCTCTGAATTGCTCCAGGGTGTTGCCCAAATCTTTATGTACTGTGGAGCCTGTACTGATAAAAGGAGCCAAACAAAAGAATGGACAGGGAATAATATATTGATTTGGGAAATTTCTCTCAAGATAAACGGCTTAAATCTCTGGCAAATACCCCTGAAGATTGTGCAAAATGACTATATGTTGCCTCCTAAAAGCATGAAAAAGCAATGTTAAGTACAGGTAAAACTCAAGAATTGTTGTAGCAGACAATGAGAGAAGGGAATAACAGTTCAAGGAAGTCATCATGCTGGAGTGTACATACCATATAAGGCTATAAGACACACCAGTGCTTTAGTGCCAGAATCTAGGAATCATAATTATCTAATTATCTTAATGACCGGGAGGATTAGAGTGGCAGCCAAAGGTTTTAACTCACAGATAGTTATGAAGATGGGTCAGAGAATAGAATGTCCATAGGAACAAAATAGGTGGTCAGTTAGCAAGGGTACTATGTAGGCCACCATCAGAGGAAATAAAGGATGGTTGTCCAGGTGGCTGAGAGCAGTCAGCCTAATAAAAATGTTATGAACCCTTGCTCAGTTTCTGGACTTCAGTCATTTTCAGATTCAGAATCTACTGACTAAAGAAGTGGCCAAGCCCTGGGGAAGAAGGATGCAGCAATACCATAGCAAATGTACCGTTAATGAATTCCCAGTCTTTCTATAGAGAGACCTATGGTCCTTGAGAGCAAAGGGTAATAAATATTTTGAGTCCTGTAAGACACAGAGACTTAAAACATCATATGACTCCCCTGGAAATTCAATAGAATATGGACCAAAGTTCAGCTTACTGTGGATCACTCTAGAATCCATAGTGGTCATTTTACAATCTCTAAATGTATAACTACAATTGGCAAACTTAATATTTGGCATAACTCCCATACTGATTCCTTTGTCTGTGGAGTAAGGTCTCTCATATCGCAGAAGACAAATTGAAGACACTCGAACTACCACTCTTCCAAGATAGAAAATAGAAAACAATTATGCATTAGTATTAGTATAAATTAGTAAGGATCGAAAGGATGCTGAGACGATAATTCCTATCATATCTCTATGTAACTCACCAGCAGAAAACAGAAGGATTCTGAAGGATGACACTAGGCTATAACCAATTCAAACAAGTAGTTTTCCAATTGCAGTGCTAGACATGTAGTCCTTGCTAGAACAGATTATTGTGGCCTTGGACCAGGAATATGGCAATGATTTGGTGAGTGTATTTTTAAAATTATTTATTTATTATTGTCAGAGAAGAGGATCAGAAATAGTTCACATTTACATGAAACAGGTAACAATACACATTTACAGTTTTGCCTCAGAGCTATATTACCTCTTCTGTATATCACTTCATAATACTAAGAGATCCAAAATATTTGGATATCTCAATGTAATACCACACTGATATGAAGATGAATAATCAACACATATTTAGCACCCTAGAAGCCCTAGTAAGACAAATGTACTCTAGAGAGTAGGAAATAAATCACATGCAGATACAGGAGCCTAACATCATATTCAGTGAAAATAGCATTTCTTTCCTCAAACTCTGTAATAATTATAGATGATAGACATTCCTAAGTTTAATTTTAATAAACTCATATCTGAAAAATTATGTTTCCAGAGAGAATTTTTTAAATCGGGAGCTATAATAAATATTTGAAATCACAATATCTGCGTAATTTGTTGTTGTTCTAAACAAAAACATTAAGATTTAATTTCTTTGGGCTCCAAATGAGTCTGTATTAAAACACACATTTTAATGACTTAGAGACTCAAACTCTTCTAATACTTGAATTTGATTGTGTGTGGTATTAAATCAATGCATAAAATCAGCTTCAAATTCTTTATAATTAGAATTGCTTGAAGGAATAACATTCTTAAAATTAAAGATTCTCCAACAAGAAAATAATTAAACAAAATATTTGGCATAGGGAATTAGCATTATGAATTATCCTAACTGCTGACAAATTTAATGACAGCTTTTATTCATGACAAAAATAATGGACTAATATGCACAGAATATATATATTTAAAAACATAAGTATTGTCAGTTTTGATTAGCTAAACTAATCACAGAAAACAGTAAGGTCAATACTTTAAACCAAAAACAATTATCAAATAATGAATATTTTGCTTTCCATATAACTTTTTCTCTGTAGATTTAAGTTCCCAATTATGTCTTTCTACCCTTAAGGTAAAATTAAAACTGATTTACAATTTAATTCAAATGACTTAACCATTATCTCTTTTCAACTCCTTTACAAATATTTTCTGTTTACTGTTACCTATCTTCAAACACACTGCACATTCTACTTTTTGTCATTTATCTCAAGGTTAAAAAATATTCTAATGATATTGTTCTTCCATTATCTTTTTGGTGGGCATGGACTATCAAAATCTTTACAATTTAATACTTAAAATAAAAATGAAGCAAGTTATAATATTAAAACACTGAAAATGAACTCTGATTTTTTAATTACATGAACATATTCAGCATTAAGTAGTTCCTTTAGAAAGTGAATGCTACTGGGAATCCTTATGCATTAACTTTTTTAAGAATATACTCAGCAATTTCTAACAATTGAGAGCATCAAAAGTTTCTGAAGAGCATATTTATCACATTACATATTACAAAAAGAAAGTATACATTCTAACTGATATATGAAGTTTTTAAAATTAATATGAATTGAATAATTAAAAAATGTTTCTGTTATTTAATTTGAGGCATCTGTAATCTGTGATAATTGAACTATGAAGCATTTATTTGGGAAAGACAACAAAAGGAATTGTAAGAAATTGTCCTGACAACATGAAATGATCTTCTTAATAAGATTATAATTGTCTTAAGCACTTTCATGTCAATAAAATATAACTTTTAGCAACAATAATACCAAATTCAATGTTAAATAGTCTTTAATTTTGTTTCTTTTTCTTACACCAGGTGGATAAAACAATCAATCTTTTATTTCTTTGTAGTTGTTTTACTACTGGGTGCATGGACTTTTAAAAAATTTCTTCTCTGTTTACAACAAATTAGGATTTCTGTTTGTAAAAGAATTATTTCTGTACTTCGACAAAATTATTTTAGAATGTTTATGTTTGGCATGATATAAATTTTGATTTTCTATTCTATACTGATATTTTTATATATAGGACGACAATAATTGGTAAACATTTGTTCCCATTTATGGATGACGATTTCTTAAAAGAAATAATATAAATTGATACTGATCTCAACCAGTCATTACCTGTTGTACTTAAAAGGGAAGAGGAAAGGACAACCTTACATATCTGAAAAAAGATTTTTAGTAAAAGTGACCTTATGTTTGTCTTGGTAATATTTGTTGAAAATTCAGAATTTAAACAGTTGTTGAATTTTATTGACTATAGTAATAATATAGCAATAACCTATAGCATAGATGATTATATCGTGTGTGTATATATGACATATACACATATATAATATATAGCACATATATAATACATATTTATAATATATTTACAATGAAATCAATAGCACTAACAATTTCAATTATAGAACTTAGAGTTTCTAGGAAAACTTAAAGGGAATCCAGTCTTGACATTGTTTTTATTCTTGTTGCTGTTTGTTATTTCTCTTTCTTCAAGTTCTTATTCAATACCTCCCATTATGGAAAAAGGACCATTTGAAGAATTAGTTTATTACAGATTGGACCATTATGATTCATAAAAATATTTTAATTAATCTACCAATTAAGAAAAATATAATATTTCAAAAAACAAATATAAAAAAAGTTATTCTCATATTCACTTTCTTAAAAATGAGTAAATGGAAGATTGATTGATTATACAAAATTAAATAATTTAGAAATAAAAATGTGATGTTTTCTTTGATGTAGCAATTATCCTTTTATTATTTTGGAAATTATGTAAGCCTGAAATAGTTAAATAATTTAATTCAGTTACCTGCCTAGAATAGTTTGGCTCCAATTAATTACACATATTCTAAAACATGTATTGCTAAAATTTAGTAGTTTAAAATAAATAATAAAAAAAGGATTTTCAGGAAAAGTAAACATTGTGATTATGTTTTTCATAAATATTCTGTCAATTTGGATCAATTAGTAGAGTTCTAGTAGTATTCCAAGGTAAGTAAGTGTTTTAGAAACTGAACAAGTAAAGGGTACTACGATAATAAGCTAGCTTTTATGCTTCAAGAAAAAAATTAAATGAATGGGCAATATGCAGCTTCCTGTATTTTGGTTCTACATTGTTATTTCTTTGTATACAATTTGAGAAAAGTCTGAAGTCAAATAAATAGGTCACTTGCTGAGTTACTTAGATTCTGGTTCCTCGGCCACTAGGTCGTCTAACAACATCATCCTGTCAAATGTTGCCTTTTTACTGGCAAGTCTAATGACTTCCTGATTAATGGACAAGTCTTTTATTGGTGTTTACTACAGGAGACATAATTTTAATGTTTGTATGATCAATAGTTCCATCGACACTAAGAATTCCTACTGTTAGTTTTAATGATTCTAACTATAGGGAATGGTATATTTGTTTATAAATACAGAGAAAACATTGCAAATATTAGCAAACCAAAGAAAATGGGTGCTCTGTGTTGTGTTCTACATTTTAATCCCAAGAAAAAGAGAAAAAACAAAACTAAAAAATTATTTAAAATAATTTTTCATATAGAAAGCACCCCCAAGGATGTTAATTGTTTGTGATGAATATAATGTACGAAAAACAAGTACTTTTACAATCCTCATATTTTAGTCTATCTAATGCAGAATGGATAAATACATATTACAAAAAAAATAAGGTTCTAAATCTTTAATTGGACTAATCAATTTAATTACCATAATGAAATTCTATGATGCTAACAACACATTTTAGACTCAAAACCTCTATGTATTATGTGAGATACCTCAGAGTTATTGACAAAAACATAATAAAGCTATACTTAAAATTATAATAAATGAATTTTTCTGAATATATATTTTTATTTATCATGTCAAAAATTAAATGAATTAAGACCAAGTGAAATTTACTTCAGGTATGCAAGGTTGGTTCAATGTTCAAAAATAAATCAGTGTAATCCAAAATATCAACAGGCTAAAGGGGGAAAATCATATAATCCTATTAACTGAGGAAAAAAAGTATTTAACAAAATCTAACATCCATTTATGATAAAAACTCTCAACAAATTAGAAGTAGAGGGGTACTTCTTTAACTTGGAAAAGAACATAGACAAATATGACTATAATACTTTATAACAAAATGCTCTTCATCTATAATCATGAACAATGCAGTGATGTCTACTATTATTCACCACTACTTTTAGATACAACATCAAAATCATGATCTGTGAAAAAAAATTAGTTGGACTATTAAAGGTAAAAATTTTTTGCTCTTTAAAGATACTATTAAGAAAAAAAAGTCAAACTACAGAGATAAAATATTCATAAAATATTTATCTGATTAAGGGCATATATCCAAAATATATAAAGAACCCCTAAAATTCAACAATGAGAAAACAAACAAGCCAACGATGTAATGTGGAAAAGAACAGACCAAATGTTTTCTTTCAAAAAAAATATGCAGATAGCAAATAAGCATATGAAAAGATGTTCAACATCACATGTCCTTAGATAAATGCAAATTACAACACTGTCAGATAGCACTAAATACCTGTTAAAATGCCTACACTCCAAAAACTGACACGAGCAATTGCTGGTGAAAATTGAGCAACAGGACCTCTCATTCATTGAAGGTGGGAAAGCAAAATGGTACAGTCACCTTGGGAGAGAGTTCAACAGTACCTTACACAACCAAACATAATCTTACTTTATATTCCAAGTATGGTACTGTTAGGTATTTACTAACTGATTTGAAAACACAAAGATCAGCATGTGAATATTTATAGCAACTCTATTCATTATTGCCAAACAAAAAGCAGCCAAGACATCTTTCAATAAGTTATTAGATAAACTGTGGTACATTGATTAAAATGAAATATTATTCAGTAATAAAAAAGGAATAAGCCATGCAAAGACATAATGGATTTTGAATAATCACTGATAAGTGAAAGAAGCCAATATGAAAAGATTACATACTTTTAAATTATATTTGTTTGACATTTTAGAAAGGAAAAAACTACAGAGAAAATAGGTCAATTGGTCAGAGTTTGAGGTGGAGAATTAATAGGTAAAGCACAGAGGATTTTTAATTATTCTGAGTGGAACTACTAGGCAATATTGTAATGGTGGATATGTGACATTATCTTTGTGAAAGCAGAACTTTTTAGCACTAAGAATCTGCCTTAATATGTGCTAATAAAAGATCATTTAGGAGTCAATGAACCCCACGATGAAAATCTAGTCTTTGAGATAGTAATCTTTGGCACATGAATAAAATAATCTCACTGAAGAAGTGGAGGGAAAAGTTATTGGCTTACATGACTGGAAATGAGTGGAATCTATAAGACGAAGGGCAGAAGAAACTATGCATTAACACTATCCTGGTTGATAAAGTTGTTATCCATGCAGTAAAGGTTAACAATTCTAAAACTGATATATATATCAGTTTTAAAAATACATATATATATATGTATTTTTTTTTACTTTATGTGTATATTTTTTAATTTTTATTTGTTTTACTATTTTACTATGTTTATAAGAAAATCTGAAATTATATATGTGGTTTGTGTTTGTGGCTCACATTATATAACTATTGGACAGCATCATTCTAAGCTAGCACATGTCTAAAACAAAGTCCATATTTCTGAAAGTTCCACTGATCAGCAAGTATAGCTTTATAAGACTTAATATGTCTAAATTTATTTCTGAAAGTCCTACATTTTAATAATTTCTACCTAAGACTTATTAAACATTCAGTAAATGGATGTCAGATGATGAAAAACAGGTTTCTTACTGTTGGAGTGCAAGGTTACAGATAAGCAATGTGGGGAAGACTAGAATAATCCACCATGTAGTAATAGATGAACTTGGAGACATCAGTATGAACTAATGTTTATTTTAATATAGATGTCTATATACGAAAAGATTGTAGATATGTTTATATCCCTAGATTACTAGTTAATACACATACACACACACACACACACACACACAGATTTAGAGAGACAGACAGACAGATGGTAGGTAGATGGTAGGTAGGTAGGTAGGTAAGTAGGTAGGTAGATAATCTTTCTCTGTCAGCTCAGAGTGCCTATGTACAAAAATACTCCAATAGCAAAAAGTATACCTAGAATCTAATTCTGGTTTCAAATAGCATTCTCCAATGAAAGGAATCAGAGCTGCTTGTAGACCTGGCTAATTCCAGAACTGGCGCAGGAAATACACAGATTAGCCTGGAACACTTTAGAGTGCCCAGAAAGTAAGGAAGTGCTTAAACACACACATACAATAATGAAACAACCCAGAGCCTATAGGACAAAACTGAAATAATTGGAACACAAAATATATAAAGTAGTATTGGATTTAACACCTTTCTCAACTTGTACCAACCCTTTTCTTCTTTTTACAATGCTTCCATGAATTATATCACAAATTCATTATAATTTTTAGGTTGAAGTTAAACACACACATAAAACTCATTATTTACTTCTTTTATACCTATATTTCCTTGATCATTTATTATGTTTGTCTGTGAGGGACCTTGCCTTTTACAACATTTGCATTTGGAACATATCCTTGCCCAATTATTTAAATTGGAAGAGCTGCCTGAAGGACATAGGTGAATCTGGCAATCGTGCTTTAGGCAATTTTTTAGAATTTGTTTAAAATGTTTGTTTAGAAAATATTGATGAGGTTATGGGAGAGAATCCACTAGTATATTAACTATAAACTGATTTTGATTTTAAAAAATTATGTTATTTTGGTGATTAAACAAGTGGATAATTTGAATATATAATTCCAAAATGATTGTGCTCTTATGCCTTCTATTTATTAGTTTGGGTAAAGAATAAAATTACCTCTAAATAACTTTTTACGCTCCATAATACACAAAAAATGCTTTATATTTAGACATGCTTTATATTTAGAGAAAATTTATATTTAGAAATGCTTTTTTAGAATAGTATATTTAGACATATTCCTCAAATCTGTATACTAAAACAGAATGTGTTTCTTCTCTTCAGTCTATGGTACTGGTGAGATCTTGTAAAAAGGTAGCTTGAGCTTCTACAAACAGATGAGAAGACCTAGTATTTATAAATCTACCATTTATTTTATTCATCTTGACATCAGCTATATTTTTAATACAGAAAAATAAAATCAACAGGCATCACTGATTTTTAATCAGTCTCTCTATAAATTAGAATTGTGCTATGTAAATGTTATAGCTCCTATAATTTCCCTAATAATACAGAGTCCTTTCTAGATAAATTAATTTAGACTGTCCTTTTTATTATTTAAAAACAGTAATGTGATGTTATCATTATGAGTTATACTCATTTTACTGTTATTTTAATGTAGGTGATATTTTGTGAATCACCTATAAGTTATAAAATTTAATAACTAACTCAAATGACAAAAAATGGTGTTAAGATGTATTATCTGTCAGGGAATTACTGACTTTATTTCAGTGGGACTATAATACATTTAAAATTAAAGGTAACTGAGCTATGTGGGGTTCATGCTCCTACAGGGAATAATGAACAAACCATAGTATATCAGTCTTAGAAGTCATTAAATAATACTTCATTAAAGGGAACAGAGATGAGAAAGCAGAGAAGAAAAAAATTATTGCAAATTCAAATATTAGCTTCCGTATATTTAAAAAAGAAAGGCAAAAGAAATACAAATCTAAAAAAAGTTAGGAATGACCTTAACTTGGAGTTTAAATTCAACCTAAAAAATCAATTACAATACGATATAATCTATGGAAGAGTTGGGAGATGGAGAAGTGAAGGTGGTTCACATTGGGGCAGGTGGCATGAGGTTGCTACAGGCAAAGAATATGATTCTAGCCTCAGGCATTTTGAAATGACAGCTGGGTAAAGAGAGAAAATCTAAGGTCATTTAGGTATATTATTAAAGTTTTGAGAAGTAACTGGTAAAAGTTTCTGATAACTTAGGTATCAAGAAACCCTGATTAGCTAATATTTATTATGAAAAAAAGATGGATGACCAGTGTTGTAAAATACAGGTTGTACCTCAATCTATAATCACATGCATAGTTTGAGTGATGAGAATAAGCAGTACATATATAGATTAAATACTTTTTAAATATATAAATGAATTCAATATCTATAAATGTTAAATTATTATCATTATAATATACAGTTTCAAAATTATCTGAAAACTTTTTTTAAAAAAATCTTGTACATAAACCATTATGTGACCATTTCTTCAACACATTTACTTAAATGTGTGGCATAAATTTTATTTAACACTTCCAACCTTCTGTAGAATTTTTACAATAACTTCTGTATAGGCAATACTAAAAATAATAATTTAGTAACAAGTATCTAAATATTAATATGTGAAATTTAAAGCAAAGTCACTTTGAAAAAGTATTTTTGTACACAAAACTTAGAATTCATTAGCTTTCAAATAAAAATGACTCTTTTTAACAGAAAATGTAAAACATTAAGGATATTAAATATCTATGGATAGAGACATTACAAGCTATTTCCAAGAGGATTATGAATTTAGATGTTGAGAATGTCTAAAAACATAAAGAATGGTGGCTATGCAATGAATAGAGGAGTTTATTAAATAATGTGGTGAACACATTGTAGGTGACCCCCAATGAGTCATACTTTTGTATATTCCTTTTCCCTCTAGTGAAGTGGAATTTGTGACTTGCTTCTAATCAAAGATAATGGAATGTCACTCCCATGATTGCATTGGTTATGATGTATGACTCTTATTCACTGGTGGCAGTGGGGTAGGGAGGTGCGGGGAGAGGGAGAGGGAGTAGAATAAAGTTGGGTAGGAGAGAGAGAGAGGGACAGAGACAGAGAGAGAGAGAGAGAGAGAGAGAGAGAGAGGAAGAGAAAGAGAGAGAGAAAGGGAGAGAACTTGATTACTTGATTGATTGAGATTCTCCCGCTGGCCTTAAAAAAACAAGCTTTCATATTGTGAGAGGGTCCAGGGAAGGACCACATGGCAGGAAACTGTGGGCAGACTCCAAAGCTGGTGGTGGCCTCGAGCAAACAGATAATAAGAAGAACCTGGGAATCTCAGTTAAGAGTCACAAGGAAATGAATCCTGACACCAACCTAAATGAACGTAGAAGCAGATTCTTGCCCAGTCAAGTCATCAGAAGAAAATGCAGCCTGGTCCACATTTTAGTCACAGCCTATAAGAGCTAGAGCAGAGCCCAGCTAAGCCATGCCAGGATTCCAGGTTCACAGAAACTGTGCGAAAATAAATGTGTATTGTTTTAGGCCAGAAAGTTAGACAGCAACAGAAACTTTACAAATAAAAATAATAGGTATGAAAAAAATTATTTGGGATACAGAAACATCAAGACGTTTAAAGAAAAATTCACTCACACCCAGTTGATAAACGTATTAGGCAACACAGCTGAAAAAAGAGTTAGCAAATTGGAGATTACATATAAAAAGTCTGAAATGAAGCAGGTAGAGATATAAATGGAAAATATAAATAATAAAATCAGAGACTCTGTGGCTCAAGTGAGAAGCTCCAAAATATAATAGTTAAGATACTGAGGGAAGAAAAACTGATAACAAGAAGAAAGGAATATTTGGAGACTATTTGAATATGAAGAACTATTATGACACTAAATAATGTTTGAGTCCTCAGATGAAACATATTACCAGTTATATTAGCAGAACTAAGTAAATTTAAAAAAAATCACCACTTAGTCATTGCACACTGAAATTGTAGAACATCAACTATAAAGACAAATAGAAAAACCAAAGAAAACAGACAGATTTCCTATAAAAGTACAACAATCAAATTAATAGAGATGATTTATAAGCAGGAATGAGTCAGTAAACATTGGAGTCATAGCTTCAAAGTGAAGTGGAAAATAACAGTAAATTGGAATTCAGTTACTCTCTACTGTCAAACAAGTGGAAGGGGTACACTCTTAACATTTTGAGGAAATGATGCAGAAATGTACTACCTAGACACCATCAGTGAAAGCGTTACTAAAGACTACCAATCATTCACACAAAAATTAATTCATTAATTTTAATAAATGGACTAAATGAATATAAAATAATTCATTAATATTAACCAAGAAATGAAAAAAGGAGAGGGAAGTTATGGTGAACAAAAAAATTTATACAGCAAATCCGAAGGTATTAGTAATAATTTATTTTAAATATTAAATAAATAAATAATTAAAATGCAAATTTCCCATTCAAAGAAAACTGGAATTAAAAGTATAGACATGAATAATACAGAAAGGAGAAAGGGAAGTTTAAGAAGAAATCATTCTACTCTGATTGTCTTTCTTATTCTATAAGAGGCCAAAGATTATGATTAATTTTAATTATAATTTAACATATTTATGTTACAATATTAAATGCATTATGGGAAGAAAAAAATGCATATTTTATCAACCATTAAAAAAAAAAAGTCTACATGAAAAGGACTCTATCAGTCCTGTAAAATCAAGAAATTTTGTAAAAGTAACAAAATGCATAGCAAATAAAAGCATAATTTAATGCGATAATAATTGCAAAAATCCCCATAGTCACTATAATCACAGGTTAATCTCATCTATTAAAAGTGAGAGAGCTTCTTTTGAAACTATGTACTGTTTTAAGTAATAAAACTAACAACTTTACAGAACAAGTAAAAATTAATGGATGGTGAAATATATACCTAAAAAAGAGAAATCTCTCCCCCTGCTAAAATTCTTGTGCCTCAATATTTATATTAAAAAATGAATCTATGACAAAATTCAGTATGAAAATTCACACTAATATAAGTAACATTTTAAAAAACATATATATATATAGCTAAAATATATAGTCTAATTATATACAGAAAAATTACAGATGAACAAAACCCACAAATTTACAAGAAATTCCCAATTCCACAATTGTAATAGAAAATTATAACACATCCTCTTGGCCAAAAGTTACTTAATATATAAAAGACTGGTATGGTATGATTTAAATGTTATTATATGCCTATGAACTACATCAATAGATTTAGGTATATGATGTGCAATACTACTCTTTGGTCCCAGCTCTGTTTGATGATGGGGGTGTACAATCAAGAAAGCACTTGCATTTTAGAGAATTGAGAAGTAGATATATTTTTGTACAGATATATTTTATAGCAACATCAATGTTTTAACATTTACCAATATCAAGTTTTCATACACTATAACAATTTAGGAAGAACAAAACTGAATAAATTTACTTAATTAAGGTTAATAATTTCCAAATTTAAGCCTGAGTATTTATTATCCAATACCATTCACACAACATTCTTAATTAAAGTAATCAATTGCATTATCAACTCCTTTAAAGGCAAAAGTGGTACTGTTTTACTGTGCTATAATCCTGCCATTCATTAGACTCAACTTTTCAGGGACAATTTGGGACATTAACAAACAAGATGCTGACATGTGAATAAAGCCCATGAAATAGATTTTAAGAAAAATTTAAACACCTTTATGTCCCATTTGAATCATCAACTCTAGAAATGAAAAAAAAAAAAAAAGAAATTCTTAGTGGGAGAAATATCCTCACTAGCAAGCTGCTTATGTATTTATTTTTTTCAGCAATATGGGATATTAAAGAAAAATGACTACTTAGGACTTCTATTACACTTAGGAGAATTTAAATATATGCCTCAAAGTGTAACCCCTGAAATTCCTACAACTTGATCAATCCAGAGTACCTATATTTAACAGAAAGACACAGGAAGGAGGTGATATTATATGTAACCATTTATTAACATATTTTCAACAAACTAGTGAACAATATAGCCAATCATATTTCAGGCAAAGTGAATATATTAGTTTTAATGTGAGAGATGTAAAAAAAGGGTCATAGTATATGGACACCAAGTCATAAAGAGCTGAGGAAATCGTTCATGGTAAGGAGAGTTTTTAATTAAATATTTGACTAATGCTAACAAATGACTTTTTAGAGGAGTAAAAAGATGGTGATTGAATAGTCAAGATTAGAACAGAATTAAATAAAATTGAGAACGAAAAGGCAATAGACAAAATAAATGCAACAAAGAGCTGGTTCTTTGAGAAGGTTAATAAAATTGACAAACCCCTCGCTAGACTCATTAAAGGAAAAAAGAGAAAGGACACAAATAAACAAAATCAGGGATTAAAGAGAAATTACAACAGATATCACCAAAATACAAAAGATCATACATGAATACTATGAAAAAGTATATAACACCAAATCTAATAACCTAGAAGAAATAGACAAAATCTTAGAAATATATAACCTTCCTAGGCTGAACCTTGAAGAACAGAAAATCTAAATAGACAGATCAGCAGTATAGAAATTGAAACAATTACCAAAAACCTACCAAAAAGTAAAAGTCCAGGACCAGATGACTTCACCAGTGAATTTTATCAAACATTCAAAGAAGATTTATTCTTCTCAAACCCTTCCAAAAAATCAAAGAGGAGACAATATTTCTTTCCTAACTCAATTTATGAGGCCAACATTACCCTGACACCAAAATCTGGTAAAGATAATACAAAAAAAAAAGAAAAAAGAAAAACAAGAAAGAAAGAAAAAGAAAAAGAGAAAGAGAGAGAGAAAGAAAGAAAACTACAGACCAATATCTCTCATGAACACAGATGCAAAAATCTCAAATAAGATGCTGTCAACTGAATGCAATAACACATTAAAAATTGTTGTACCATGATCAAGTGGGCTTCACTCCATGGGCACAAGGATGGTTTAACATATGTGAATAGATTAATGTGATACATTACATAAACAAAATAAAGAATAAGAATCATGTGATTATATCAATAATGCAGAAAAAAAGTCTTTGACAAGATACAGCATCTATTTATGATTAAAACACTTAACAAAATTGGTATAGAAGGAAATTACTTCAGTATAATAAAGGCCATATATCACAAATCCTCAGTTAACGTTATACTTAACATTGAAAAACTAAAAACCTTTCCTCTAATATCAGGAACAAAACAAGGCTATCTACTATAGCCACTATTATTCAATATTATATTGGAGGTCCTAGTGAGTACAATCATCAGATAAGAGAAAGAAATAAAAGTCATCCAAATAGGAAATGAAGAAATCAAACTATCATTATTTTCGAATGACATCATTCGAATGACATTATATAGAAAACCCTAAAGACTCCACTAAAACACTACTAGAAATAATAAACAAATAGAGTAAAGTTTCTGGATACAAAATCAATGTTCAAAAATCCATAGCATTTCTATACTCTAATAATGAATTGTCAGAAAAAGAAGTGGAAAAAATAATTCCTTTTGTGATTGTAATGAAAAGAATAATATACCTAGGAATAAATTTAACAAAACATGTGAAGGACCTATATGATGAAAGCTATAAGACCTTTTCTTTAAAAAAAAAAAATTGAAGAAGACAAAAGAAATGAAAAGATATTATGTGTTCTTGGATTGGAAGAATCAACATATTTAAAATTACCTTATTACCTAAAGCTTTATACAGATTTAATGCAATTCCCATCAAAATATCATTGGCATTTTTTAAAGAAATAGAACAACAACAACAAAAAAAAACCATCAGACTTGTATGGAAGCACAAAAGTCCCCGAAGAGCCAAAGCAATCCTGATGACAAAGAACAAAGCTGGAGGTATCACTCTGTCTGACTTCAAATTATACTACAAAGCTATAATAACCAAAACAGCAAGGTATTGGCAGAAAAACAGACACACAGACCAGCAGAACAGAATTGAGAGTTCAGAAGTAAACCCTCATTTATACGCACAAATAATTTTTGACAAAGGAGCCAAAAATATACAGTGGAGAAAGCAAAGCCTCTTCAATAAATAGTGTTGGGAAAACTGGAAAGTCACCTGCAAAAAAAAAATAAAAATAAACTGTTGTCTATCACCGTACACAAAAATTAACTCAAAATAGAGTAAGGACTGAATATACAACCTGAAACAATAAAAAATGTAGAAGAAAACATAGATACTAAACTCATGGACCTTGAGCTTAATGAGGATTTTATGAATTTGACCTTAATGACAAGGGAAGTAAAAGCAAAAATAAATGAACAGGACAATATCAATCTAAAAAATCTTTTGCACAGCAAGAGAAACTCCCAACAAGTCAAAGAAGCAACCATCCAAATGGGAAAATATATTTGCAAATAACATCTCTGATAAGGGCCTAATATCCAAAATATACAAAAAATTCATACGATTTAATAACAAAAAAAAACAAACAATCCAATTAAAAAATGGACAGAGGACCTGAACAGACACTTCTCCTAAGAAGACCTACAAATGGTCAACAAACATATGAAAGGATGCTCAATATTGTTAGCTATTAGGAAAATGCAAATCAAAACCACAATGAGATACCATCTCATACCTGCTAGAATGGTTATCATCTACAGGACAAGTAATAATAAATGTTGGAGAGGATGCAGAGAAAAAGGAACCCTTATATACTGCTGATGGGACTGCAAACTGATATAACCACTATAGAAAATATATGGAGTTTCCTCAAAAAAATAAGAATTGAACTACCATATGATCCTCCAATCCCTCTACTGGGTATTTACCCCCCAAAAAACCTGGAAACATTTATCCGAAAAGGTATTTTCACACCGATGTTCATAGCAGCATTATTCACGGTGGGCAGGACACATAAGCAAAAAAAGTGTCCTATGATAGATGATTGAATAAAAAAGCTATGGTACATGTATACAATGGAATATTACTCAGCCATTTGTGACAATATGGATGGATCTTGAGATAATCATGCTAAGCAAAAGAAGTAAGACAGAAAAATTTGAAAACCATGTGATGTCACTCATAGGTGGGATATAAATCTAAAAGCAGCAAACAAATACGACAAATGAATAGAGACTCATGGACATGGACAGTGTGTTAGTGATTACCAGATGGTAGAGGGGAGTAGGAAGGTAGATAGCTAGATAAAAGGGGTCAAATATGTGGTAACAAAAAGAAATTTAACTATGGGTGATGAACACGCAATGCAATATATAGACAACATTACTGTTGAATTGTACATTTGAAACTTATTGCATTTTATTGATCAATATCACCCCAATAATTTTTAATAATATAAAAAGATTATTGAAATGAAAATAAAAATAGTAGTAATGATAATAAATACTTTTCAGTGTTTAACTTTCATCAAGTGATTAACTTATTTTATTATTAATAATCATCAAAAAATCTTAAAAAATACTTTAAGATTTTTTATCCATGCATATGTGGATAGTTAATTTGTGATAAGGAGTCAAATTATAAAATGGGGAAAGTATAGTCTCTTCAATAAATGGTGCTCTGAAAACTGGACAGCTACAAGCAAAAAAAATTAAATTGGACCACTATCTTACATCATACACAAAAATTAACTCAAAAGAAATTAAAAACTCGAACATAAGAGATGAAATCATAAAAATCCTAGAAGAAAAAAGATGGTAAGCTCCTTGACATAGATCTTGGCAACAAATTTATGAATCTGATACCAAATCAAAACAAGTAGACTACATCAAACTAAAAAGCTTCTGCACAACAATGACAACCATCAGCAAGATGAAAAGGTAACCTACTGAATGGAAGAAAATATTTGCAAATCATATATTTGATAATGGTTTAATATCTAAAATATATTTAAAAAAACATACAACTTAATAGCAAAAGAAAAAAAACACAAACAATCCAATTTTAAAAACCATACAACCCAATTAAAAAGTGGGCAGAATAGACATTTTTTTCCAAAGAAGACACGCAGATGGCTGATGGATATATATAAAGATGCTCAACATCACTAATCATCAGGGAAATGTAAATCAATACCACAATGAAACATTTCATCACACATGTCAGAATGCTTATTATCAAAAAAGACAAGAAATAAGAAGTGTTGGCGAAGATAGGGAGAAAAGGGAACTCTCCTGCACTGTTGGTAGGAATGCAAACCATTACCAACACTATGGAAAATAGTATAAAGGTTCCTCAAAAAATTAGGAATAGAAGTACTATATGATCCAGCAATTCAATTTCTGGGTATTTATCCAAAGAAAACCAAAATACTAATTCGAAAAGTTATATGCACCCCATATTCACTGCAGCATTATTTTCAATAGCCAAGATAAAATATAGAAAATATCTAGGTGTCCATTGATGGATGAATGGATAAAGATTATAGATGAAAGATAGAAAAATAGAAAGATAGACAGACAAACAGATAAATAGGAATACATGCACACATAGAGAAATATTATTCAGCCATAAAAAAATAAAATTTTTCCATTTTTGACAACATGGATGGACTTCGACAGCATTACGCTAAGTAAACTAAAACAAAGAAAGACAAATATCATATGATCTCGCTTATATGAGGAATCTAAAAACAAAACAAAACAAAAAAGCTCGTAGATACAGAGAATAGATTGGTGGTTGCCAGAGGGAGGGGGTAGAAGGTGGGAAGAATGGATTAACAGGGTCAAAAGGTACAAATTTCCAGATTAAAATAAATAAGTCATGAGGAAGTAATGTACAGCATGGTGAAGATAGCTAATAATACTATATAACATATCTGAAAGTTGTTAAGAGAGTAAATCTTAAAAATTCTCATTACAATAAAAAAATGTTGTTAATTATGTAAGGTGATACATGTTAACTAGCATTATTGTAGTGATCACTTTGCAATATATACAAATATATCAAATCATTATGCTGTATGCCTGAAAACTAGTAAGTCAAATATACCTCGATTTAAATTAATGAGATTGTAAACATAAAAAAAGAGTTTTGTTCCAAATCTTGTTGAAGAAATTAAAGATCAGAAATTATTGTGTATGATCCTGTGGATAGAAATTGAGTGAACTGAGATTCTAGTTTCGGTACACTTGATTTCAAAGCCTGAATTGTTTTCAAGGATATCTGATAATTCTCTGAAGAAATTGATGCTGGCTATCACATAACATACAATCTAGTTACTGTATTTGGGAATAAAAGGTAGAATCATCACTGGGTCTTATGAACTGTGTTAGCCTGCTGAAAAACTGCTGTTATATTTCCAAAATTTCTTGGAAATAAATGTTTTCTAAGAAAATTAGATAAGAGATAAAATTAATAATAAATATTTTAAAAATTGGTCAAAGATTTTTTTGGTTTATTATTAATTTACTAGCTCTATTACAGGAGGAAAAAGAAAAAATAAGCTAAGAAAGTTAACTGATGGGTTAGATGAATGCAGCAGGGATTATTTCTATTTCAAGTTTCTATACCTAACAGTGAGAGCCAGACAGGTCCTTCCTAAGATCCCTAATTTCTAAAATCTTAATTATTCATAACTGTACAATTATCAAATATTTTATAGGTAAAAACATTTGTCGAAGTGGTGAGGAGGGTAGTATGTGAATGTTTCTATATATAATTCTTTATATTTCAGCAGAAACTGTGTGATACATCTACTGAGCACAAAGATTCACACGAGGACTATATGTCTATTTGCTTTGCATTTGCTCAACAATTTAGTATCTTTTGGTGACACTATTAAGTCAACGTGGAGAGAGGTCCAGGCATCTTAGTTGCTCCTTTGAGGAAGGAATCCTTTCTAACTTTAAAGGACAATGTGTTCATCTGGAATTCTTTTTCATTTATTATTTAAATGCTCCCTAGAACAATCAATATATTCCTTTATTTGATAAAATATCAGGTTAAGAATAGCTGAGGAATAATTTTTTATTTCAGCTTGAATAATTGTGGTAAGATAGAAGTTTAAATGATGCATCTAAATTACTGCCCTTTAGAGAACTGCAGGAGGAATTTAAATTACAAAATAGGCAACAACCTAAATATTGTCAGCTAAGCAAAAGCTTCCCTCAATTCATCTGATCTACTGAGAATTCTCTTGCTGTGACTCATGCTAGTGTTCCAATGACAAACTTTAGATTGTAAACTATTCATTTTTCTTATAATTGCATTACTCTATAGGACCATTAAAATAATTAAAAGAACAAATGAAGAATGCTATATGAAGCAAAACAAAAAGTAATTGAGTTTTTAAAGGAAAATTCATGGTAATGCAGAAATTAGGTATGCACACAAGCAGAAAAAACATAAAATTATCTAGGTTAAATATTGCAAATTATTTTTAAAATATCATGTAATATATAGTGCATTTACAGTGGAATAGTATAGCAGTTAAGAAAAGAAAGTAAACCACACAACTTCCCCTGGTTCTACTTCCTATCATAATGTCTACTATGCCTCATTATGGTTTTAGTTTTCCCTGTTACATACATTCAGATTTAGCCACACTGCTGCAGTCTAGGATCGTACTCTACTTGAGACTGGCATCTTGTATCAATAAACTACTGAAACACTGTAGAACAATAATATAGCAAACTAGATGTATTCATCCTGTACCTTTATTTCTTTCAGGTCTCTCTTTTTTTTTTGGTTTGTTTGTATGTAATGAAATAATATAATAATTATCATATAGAAGGTAATACAAAGGGAAACAGAGGCTGCTTCAACAGACATGTTAAATTGACACTGATAAACGTGAAATTATTACTTTTCTTATACACAGTCTATAATTTACCTATAAAAAAGTTGTTAAACACACACACACACACACACACACACACACACACACACATCAGTGACAACCATTATCAGAAGTGGTGCCTAATTAGTTTTTATAATCTCTATGACACTTGTAATAGGAGTATAAGAGTAAGTATATCCTGGCTAAGGACTGTCATTTAAGTCTTGGACATGGCTATTTATCTTAGATTGTTTTCTTCTGATTAGCTCATGACAATAAACATATATCCACATATTCCAGCATTTGGCCATACAATCCAGAAGTGAGAAAGGGAAGTGAAGGAAGGAGACCCTAGCCAGAGGACAAGCACTGGATTCAACAGAAGTCAGTGGCAGAAAACTCAAGCAGAGTAAATGCTTAACTGCAGATCCTCTACTGTTTGGAGAGCAACAACATCTCAGGAAACAAGCTTAGTAATAATCATCAAGACCAGAGAGTATATAACTGTTCTCAAGGGCCTTAAGAATTGTCCTCCCCATAAGGGTTGATGGATAAAATGGTCAATACCAGAAATACTTTCTATTTCACTCTAATCAATCATGTTTCTTCAAATTTATAAATCATATCTTACATCATCCAAGCTAATTTACATTTTTAAGATTATTTTATGGACTTTTTTCAGAGAAGTTTTAGGTTCGCCATAAAATTGAGAGAAAGTTACAGAAATCTGAACCTACTCTGACACATCATTATCATCCAAATTCATAGTTTACTTTCATGGTGTTGCACATTCTGTAGATTTGGACAAATAAGCGCCATATATCCACTATTATAGAATCATACATAGTATTTCCACTACCCTAAAAAGTCTCTGTATTTGAAGTCATTCATTTCTTCCCCTGAACCCTGGCAACCAATGATCGTTTTATTCTCCATGTAGTTTTGCCTTTTACAAAATATCATATAGTAAGAACCATACATTACATATTATTTTTGGAAAAACTTTTCCTATACTTTGTCCTCCTAATTCTATTCCTTTCCTTTGCATCCATCCTTAAAGCCAACCACTATCATAAATTTGGATGTATACGTCCATTTAAAATACCTGTGTGTAAATGAATAACATATACAATATTTTAATCTTTAAATTATTTTAAAATGATATTTGCTTGAAAGTTGTTTTTATGTACCACTATTCATTTGAAAACTATCCAGAATGAATAAATGAATATCCAAAAATATATTTAACCAGTCCCATAAAATAATGGATATTTAGATTTCTTTCAAAGTTTTATTATTACCAAAAAAATTGGAACAAATATTCTTATATGTTTCCTTATTTAAATCCACCAAATGTCTCTAGCATATATTTGTAATTTGAATCAGTGATTATGGGTTTGCATAACTGTAATATAGCACTCCGAGGTGGTAAGGTGGTTTTACAAAAATTTACCCTCCCACAGGCAATTTTCAAGAGTTAATATTTTCAAAAGGTTTTTATCCCTCATATAGATTTTCTACTTTTTTTTAGCTCACTTTTTGATTGAGTTGTAGATTTTCCTTTCATATCTTATAAAACTTTCACTTTTATTGTGGATGTTAATCCTTTGTCTGCTATGTGAGGTTATTATTCATAATGTTTATTTTGTATTCACCATGTTTGATCACTCCTGTCTTGTTATACAGATGTCTATTTTATTTTTATTTCTTAAAATAACCTTTCAATACTTTTGATCCCTATTCCATTTCAATATTTTTATTACTGCCTTTTATTTACAAGGTTAATACTGTTATTACTTCATAGCCACGATGTAAAAACTGAGCTCATTTTAAAATATATTTTTAAAAAAATTAGTGAGTTTAAAGTTATAATTAGAAAATTTCTTTTAAGCTCCATTTAAGTTGTAATATACAAATTTATGTATGTTATAATACACAATTTAATATATATGCTACCCGTCATTCATTGCTAAATATGTGTCCAATATAATTTTCTATTAATACATAAGTAGATTTTGTTATTTTCTTACTATATTGCACATTTAGTTAGAAAACATGTCTTTCAGATATTGTGTCTATTTTATAATCTATTTTATGGCTTGATTTTATAGATCTTTGATTTGTAATTTTTTGTATGAAAGTTTCTAAAATATATTTTAGATTAATTTTATTTATTATATTGTTTATATCTGAATCTTTGAAAACTTTAACAGCTTTATCTATCGGTTTCTGATTGAGCCTTTTAAAATCTATCACCATTTTTTTGCAGTTCTTTCAGTTCATGGGATGTGGTTTATAGATTTTATATCTTTCTTTTTAGTGAATACAAGGTTATATCAGCTATATATTTTTTATTGGCTGCTTATTTTGTAGTACTCATCTGCATCCCCATGAATTCCCTTCCACTTAAGTGTTAAGATTTTATGTTTATGGGACTGTTAGGCCAGCTTTCATTGATCCAAATTCATTCTTGCCAGTTCGTTCAGTAATTGGTCAATTTGTACTAATTTGCTGAATGGTCCATTAGTTGAATGACCATTCTTATTTCATCTAACAATTTGGCTTTAGTTAGCTAGTTTTCATATTTTCCTCATGATGAATTGTGAAAGAATGTTCAATTGAACTATACTGGCTTGCGACTGCTGCTAAAAATCAGGGAGCACAGAGAGGAAAAGATTAAAAAGTATGTGGCAAATTCAGGTATGACAATGATTCTAACTGAAACAATTTTTTTATCATTTTTATAATATTCCTCAACATATATTTTTTTAATAAGTAAAAAATAATCATAATATTTTTTCACATTAATTATATTCTGGAAGATATTTAGCAAATATTTTTATAAATTTATATCCTTATGAGAACAATACAACGCCCCTCAATTCTACATTTATCTCCTCCAATCTCTTCTGATTGTAGCATTAGCTGTTTCGTTATTTAGTTACCAATGTAAGGAAATGGATTTTAGTTATAACAATTTCTATGAAGGCAAAGGAAAGCTAGTCAACTAAACATAATATTTAAAAGTAAAAACAGAATACCTGAATCAATCATTTACCAGATTGATTATTTAAAAATTATCTTTTGATCATTTATCTAATTCTACTTTTCTTTGATTTTAATTGTTTATATTTTTTTCAGTTTTTTATTATTTAGCCTTTATCCTTTATTAAAATTACAGAAACAAATTTCACATATGTGTAAATTTGATATTTAACAAAATGGGGGCACAATTCAATTAGAAAATAAATAATGAGGTAGATAAGTCTGTCACATTTAGAAAAATACAAATTTCAGTTACCATATTACTACATTTACAAAAGACTTCAATTATATTAAACAATTAAATGTTAAAAAATAATTTTAGAAAACTCTAATATGTATCATATAATTGTTTGGGAACCTTAAGAAAGTTAAACATACCTAGATATCAACATGACATAAGTGACTTTAAAAATATTTTTAAAAATATTGATTAGACTAAGATACTAAACAAAGTCAATAAATACATAAATAATAAATGAATACTATATATATATACAACTATTTGAAGCACAATTGATAGTCATCAAATTAAAGCTATAATATGGAAAGAGCTCTTATAATAGAGCAAAACAACACGAAGGGAACAAATTCATAATGCTATTTTTTATAAAAGTGAATCTGAAAGGGCTACATACTGTATGATTTTAGTTTTATGACACTCTGGAAATACAAAACTACGGAGAGAGTAAGAAGAACAAGATTGACAGGGCTTTAGAGGAGGGAGAGACGAATAGCTGGAGCACATGGAGTTTTAGGGCAGTGAAACTATTCTGTATGATATTGTAATGGTAGAATTAGAGTGTTGTTCAAGTCCTCTATTTACTTATTGATCTTCACTCAAGATGTTCTATGCAATAGTGAGAGTGGGGTTTAAAGTCACCAACTGTTATTGAGAAGTGTCTATTTCCCCCTTCAAGTCTGTCAGTGTTTACTTCATACATTCTGAGGCTCTACTGTTAAATGCTATATGTTTATACTTGGTATAATTTTTTGAATTGACTCTTTTTTATCAATATAAAATCTATCTCTTTACCTCTTCAAACACTTTTTGACTTAGAATTGATATTTCCCGATAGTAATGTAGCCATCCCAGCTCTTTCTTGATTACTATCTTTACGTAATATCTTTTCCATCCTTTCACTTTCATTCTCTTTATCTTTTGGTCTAAAGCTAGTCTACTGTAAGCATCATTTGATTGGATCATAGTTTTTGCTTTGTTCCATTCTACCAATATCTATATTTTCATTGGTGACTTTAATCTGTTTATATTTAAAGTGATTACAAATAATGAAGTACTTGTGTCATTTGTTATCTTTTATGCATGCCTTACATATTTTTATTCTTCAATTTCTTTAATATTACCTTTTCTGGGTTTATGATTTTTCCAGTATACCATTTTAATCTTCATTTCCTTTACTCTATATTACTAAATTATTTTCTTAGTAGTTACCATGGAAACTACATCTCACAATCTAATCTTATAACTTATTTTGAATCGATACCAAATTATTTTAATAGAATACATTAACTCTGCTCCTATCCAACTCTGCTATCCCCTTTATGCTATTATTGTCACAAATTAGGCCACTTTATTTTTGTACAGTTAACATATTTATTGTTTTAATATAAGAAACAAAAAGAGGAGTTACATATCAAAAATAGAATATATTAGTATTTATATTTACTTAAATAGTTATCTATACCAATGATCTTTATTTTCTCTTTTTTAAAAAATTTATTATTTTAGAGTAGTTTTAAGTCCACAGCAAAATTAAGAGGAAAGTACTGAGATTTGCCATATACCTCCTATCCTCACACATTCATTGACCCCATCTTATCAACATTACCCAAGAGAGTGGTACATAGTTACAAATGATAAACCTACACTGACAAATCATAATTGCCTAAAGGCTGTAGTTCATACTAGGGTTGACTGTTGATGTTGTACATTATATGAGTTTGGACAAACATATAATGACATGTATTTCACTGCCCTAAAATTCTGCCTATTATTCCTCCCCACGTCTAACCCACTGATCTTTTCACTGTCTCTATAGTTTTGTCTTTCCAGAATGTCATATAGTTGGAATTATACCGTATGATAGGCTTTTTAGATCAGGTTTTTCACTTATTAATATGCATGTAAGTTTCTTTGAGCTTTGATTGATAACTCATCATGTTTTAGCAATGAATAATATTTTATTGCGTGTTTGTATGGCAGTTTATCCATTCTCGTACTGAAGTACATTTTAATTGCTTCCAAATTTTGGCACTTATAAGTAAAGCTACTATAAATGTTCATGGGCAAGTTTCTGTGTGGACACATGTTTTCAACTCCTTTGGATAACAATATCAAAGAGAATGATTGCTGGCTCCTTTAGTAACAGTATATTTCGTTTTTAAGAAACTACCAACCTGTCTTCCAAAATACCATTTTGCATTCCAAAAGCTACGTAGGAGAGTTCTTACTGCTCCACATGCTCAACATTCGGTGTCATATTCTAGATTTTGGCTATTGTACTAGATATGTAGTGGCATTTTTTGTTGTCTTAATTTGCATTTCTCTAATAATATATGTCATGAAGCATCATTTCATATGCTTATACGACATCTGTCTATCTTCTTTGGTGAGGTATCACTTAAGGTCTTTGATCCATTTTTAAATTGGGTGATTTGTTTTCTTATTGTTCAGTTGTAAGAGTTTTTTTGTGTGTATTTTGGATAATAGTCCTTTATCAGATGTCTTTTCCAAATATTTTTTCCTGGTGTGTGGCTTGTCTTCTCATTCTTTTAGTTCTCTTCAAACAGTTCACACCAGCTCAATGGTTGCTTTGGTAAAGAAACTGATTCCTGGTGCTTCCTATCCTGTTGTCTTCCATGATGTAATCCCCTCATATTATCTTTTTTTTTTTAATTTTTATTTTCTAATGAAAAAGACTCATTCTCTTAATGGCCTATACCATTTTCATTTTCTTGTATTATTTTCAGTAGCATGAAGTTTGAAAAGGAAGAAGCACTTAGCTATTTGTTTAGTATTCAGTTATTTTCCAGAAGCACTTACTATCTTAACCGAAAAATACTTTCTGCAGCTACTTTTACTTTCTTTTATCAATGTTTGCATTGCCTGTTAAAGCCCATGGTGGGGGCGGGGGGAGTTAAGTATACATTTCTGACCAGAAAACAACTCTAGGTCTTAGTTGGACAAAAAATGTATTGAAGTCAATTGAAGCCAAAAGAAATGGAGCACTTTTTATTTTCAGAACTACTACTGGTCACAGGTCCTAGATAGTTTATACTTCTTCAAGTCCTGAACAAGCCCTCCAGCTATTCCTGGATTTCTGTTTCTCATTTCAAAGCCTGCTCCTAACTCAAGCAGAGATTTAGACTTAAAAGGCTACCACTGGTAAGGATTGGCCTCTGTTTTGTTCCTTAAAACTTTTCTTCCCAATCATATAGGTTATGAATTTGCTTATATATATCTATGCTCTTAAAATCATAGAATAATATACAAATATAAAATATCTCCTAAAAACAGAAAATATTTTAGATATTTTTAATCAGAATTTTTTCACATAGAATTTACAAATGTATGTTTATATGTAATTATTATAAGTCTGTGCAGGTGAGTGTGTGTGTATAAAATGGCTCTTTAGATGACAAAAGCACCCCACCCACTAGCTTTCCTTATCAATTAATATCTTCATGTAATCTTTGACATATCTCTGTGTAACCAACCCTTTGACAAGTCTAAATACAATCAACACTACTTATGTAATTTAAGACCTGCTAGTATAGTTTAGGAAATTAACATACAAAAAGCAGTGAGTTATTCAAGATCCAAACGCATTAACAAATGAATGAAGCATAGATTCTAGGCATACTGACTATACTGGTTCTGTTGCTGCTGTTGTCTTTATACAGCTCTTGGTTGTACTAATTAAGCGCAGTCTACTTTAGGACACAAAGCTCAGTAATCTGAAATTGTTGTAGCTGCCAGCTACAACAGCCAAAAGACACAGGGACCACCAGAACTCAGTGAGTTATAGGAAACATACTCTTTATTCAGCCAGCTGGGTCTGCCAGGGGTACACAGACCCCAAATTAAGCAGCCTTGAAATGTAGAGGTACAGGGTTTTTAAGCCCTAAACCCTTATTCTTCATCCTGTTTGAACACACAAGTCTATTTTTCTTCTTTTTACTGTCAACCCACAGGTTGGTTGTGCAAGCGGGGGTACAGAAGCAGAAAGCTTATTGTTAGAGCACTATGTTCCCATGGTCGATAGCCAAACAGTAATTTTCCAGCCAGTACAAAATGATGGGAGAAATGTTGGATATATGGATGGATATATATATAGATATGTACACATATGTACATATACGTGTGTATATATATGCATATACACACACATACACACGTATATAACAGCCAATCAAAACATTAGCTTAGCTTTAGGCAAAGTTTTGTGGACTTCAAATAACAGAATTTGAGCTAATGTAAGGGAGGAAAACATGCTGAAACATCTTGAGTAACTGAAGTTCAGGAATGTCTCACAAATGATGGAAACTAGAAAACCATCAGAAATCCAGAATCCAGTCTATCCTCTATGTATTATATTTTTACTTCTCTTTTTGTGGCTATATTATTTCTCCTGGCATCCATAATTTAATTCTTCTTTCAAACAAACAAACAAACAAACAAACAAAAACATAAGCCAGCCATATTGTCTGGTAACAGCCCTGCTAGTTTTCATACTCCACTCCTGCCATCTGTCTAAAACCAAAACCGACTTTCAAAAAGAAACTAATTGGATTGGCTCAGCGAGATGACTTTCCTTGGCCCAAGTGCAGCTAAGGAGTTTGCTGTAAGGTCTAAATAAAATAGTTTATTGAAAATTCATAGTTTGCAATCTGGTAAAAAGTAAGCATTATGGAAGGCGGGGGGCAAGTAGGGAGAGCACAGAGGATTTTTAGAGCAATGAAAATACTCTCTATGAAATTATAATAATTTTTAATTATACATTTTTCCAAATCTATAGGATATATAGTTTCAAAAGTAAACCCTAAGGTAAACTGTAGACCTTGAGTGATTACGATGTGTCAGTATAGGTTCATCCTTGGTAAAAATGTACCATTTTTGATAATGCGGAAGGCTATCCATCTGTGGGGGTAGAGGTTTCATAGAAAAACCTCTCTACTTTTCTCTTAACTTTGTTATGAAACCTAAACTACTAAAAGAAAATACTTTTAAAATATAATTAAAAATAAACCAAACCATAAATCTTCTTTATTCTCTTCACTGTTATTGACATATGCGCACCAATGAGTAAGGACAATCCTTCTAACTCTAACTTGTGTATTTTTTCTAAGATATATGGGCAAACTCAGTATTCTAAATGGCCTGAGAAATAGAAAAGCCCAAAACTTTGGTAAAACTCAAATATAATACTCCAAAAAGTAAACTCTGTAAAACATGGTCAGAAAAAAGAAACTCAATAATCATCAAATATAGATAATTGTAGTTTACCAAATTAATGCCAGATACAGCTAGAATAATATGTAATTGATAACATCCACAATCTCTGAGGATAGGAGTTTAGTTTTGACTTTTTTTTTCTTGCTGTTTGTTATTTGGATTCTGACCTATTAAAGTCTTTGGAAAAGCCTTAACAAAAGTGTTTGTACTTAACCCAAATAAGATCAGCGTATTCTAAGTGTCATAGACAATGTGCTATTTAAAAGTTGAAGGACTGCTAATTATGGGGGATGCTCACATGGTTGAATCTGAATGTGAGAGTCAGGGCTGCTGCTCAACAAAGCACTGAGATGGTCTGAACAATTTTAAAGGATAAAACGGGAGGACTCAGAGCATTTGCAGCCTAAGGCTAACGCACGAAGCAGCCATAACATTACCTTGCCTAGAAACCACCAAACAGTTTAAAGTGTCGTTGTGGGAGTAGGGGAAAAAAGTGCTTAGAAGTGTTTGACTTTTAATATTTCAGAGTACACAAAAGATAAAAAGTATTGAAATGCAGCATTACCATATCTGAACCAATTCAGTGTCTGTATTACAAAATCTCTTTGGGTTTTTATAAGAGAACGAGTGGTGGAAACATCAAGGGAAAAGAGTATCACCTTTTTCACACTAGAACATTCTGACACTTTACAAGTAAATATGCGTCTTCATTTTAATTCAGAGACACATAGACCTAGGGAAAAAGACAATTTAAGGCCTAGCTTTCAAATTTAAAGGCATACTTATTAAAATCGCATCCTGTAAAACAGGCTATGAAGTTTTGCTCCTCTGAGTTATATGAGTGTGTCTCATTAATCCACGGGGCTCCGTTGCACTTTCTTAGTATTTGTGGCTTTAGCCTTTTCAATGAGTTGGCACCATAGGCCCTTATAATCCAGGGAGCTTTCTTAAAATGACTGCAGCTTAATAGCCCACACTGGAGTCATTTACTGTCAATGGCTGAAATTAACTGTAGTACCTGTTAGCCCAGGAGAAACAAAATTTTAAAATTAGAGCCTCAGCACTTTTCATTTCTCATGGAGCCCTTCCACAGAACGTATACATGAAGAAGGTGGGTAGAAGGTGTTGAATAATTCAAATCATAGTCAGTGTTTAATAGGCTACTATTGCTGTCTCTTTTCTGTAAGTAAAATTCAGTGGTAGCAATAAGGATTACATTAAAACCCAACCCCTCCTGGTGTGCAATCTTGACCTTCACATCCTTACAAGACAGAAAACATTTTTTCTTTTAACTGAGAGAACAATGCTGGCAATTTTTTTTTTTTTTTTTACTGTAGAGAAAAATATTATGCAAGATTTTATGGGGGGTGTTAAATTGACGTGGTTCCAAGAGGACAGTTTTATTTTCCTAGGGAAGACACGCCAAATATCTCAAGTAGATCTTACACTATTAACTGAATCCTTACTATTTGCTGAAGAAGATGAAATATGTTTTACTTACCATATCTCTGTTGGCTCTAATTCATCATTGTGGATTAGGGACTATGACTGTCATTGTGTACATGAGAAAACTAAGGTGCTGGGAAGTTAAATAAATTGTTCAAGGTCAGATAGCCAAGTGATGGTGAAGCTGCGACTTAAACATAAGTCTCAATCCCAGAAACCATGTTTTCTCTTTTTATGTCAAACTATTTTATATTATAATTTTCCTATCAAAATAACCATATTTTGACAATTCAATAAATTCGGTATATTTGTAGAATTCTAAAAGCATCACCACATTACCAAAATTAAATTTAGATCATTCTCATCATCATATAAAGAAACCTTGAGCCAATTTGCAGTCAAGTCACTCTTCATCTCCACCCCTCTTCTTAGGTAACGATTAATCTACTTTCTGTCATCCCATGAAGTTGAGAAGATCGCATTGTAAAGCAACATAACAAAAAGGGTAAATCTTGCTTATAATGTACGAGGGTGTGAGTGTTTAAATGGGATAAAATAGTTTTTGACTTGGCACAAGGGAGGTTTTCAATACGTATGTGATTACTATCAGAGGCTCAGCTTTCTTCTAGTCTTCAATAATGTGGTACTATGCTTCTATAAAGTTAACTTGCAATATATATATATATATATATATATATATATATATATATATATATATATTATTTTCAAACTTACAGAGAAGAGAGTATTATGAGAGATGCCAGGCTTTGATAAGTAAAACCGTGCTTGTGTGTTGGTATAAATAAGAACCATTAAATGAGAAAAAGGCTTGCTACAGAACACTGAGTGTAACAATTCTATTTTAAACAAGATTTTCCCTGTTTCCTTAAAGCATCTTAAGAAATTCTGGATGCTATTTATGTAAGCTGTTTCATAAAAATGAAACATGTACATTCTTTATTAAAAAGTTATATGTTATGTGTTCTTCCTTGTGTATTTGTAGAGAAAAAAATGTTCATTATCAACACAGAGTTTTATAATTTTCTCTATAGGGAAGAAAAGTTAAAGACAGGAGACTCAAACAACCCCCAAAATCCCCCACCCCCTGAAGAATTAATGCAGATTTTTAATAGTTCCCTTTGTTTGAGGAGCCTAACTGCTGGTTAAAATCCATGTGTGGTTTTTCAGGCATGACCACAAGTAAACCTATTACAAATAACCCTTATTTCACATAATATTAGAACCAAAATGCAAGCGTAGTGATGCTGGCAATTCGGATATGCCAAAGAGAAACCTTTAAAGTACTTCCTTTAAATGAAAAGATAAGTGCAGTATAATTTATTGAGAGAGAGAAAGGGCGCATGCGCATGAGCGTACATTCGTATAACTTTAATTACAGCTTAGTGTTATAACTGTTCTATTTTATTAGTAGTAGCTGTTAATCTCTTACTGTTCCTAATTATAAATTGAACTTTATCATAAGTATGGATGTATAGGAAAAAAAGTAGTATATATAGGGTTCAGTACAAGCCACAATTCCAGGCATCCACTGAGGGTCTTGGAATGGATCCCCCTCAGACAGGGGTTACTATGTGTGTGTACATTTAGATTTATCCTAATGTAGACTTTATGCCCACTATTTACCTAATGGCCAATGTATATCTAAACAATAGTAAGATCTAGAGGAAAATTTTCAGCTATTACTGCACATTTTGGGAGGTATTACAAATCATAATACTAGAGGCCAAATGTTTTTAGTACCTCAGAGTCTTACTCTCAAGAGATACATTTTTATACAATGCAAAGAAAAAAAATAAGATTAATACAGAGTTAGTTATTTTCATGTTTAAAAAGAGTGCATAACATTTCTTTAAGTTAAACAGTCAAAGTTTTCCTGCTTCTTTACTCCCTTCTAAACATTAACGAAGAACTGTAAAGTTCACTCTGCTTTCTTTCTTGTACAAGAACTTAAAATGTCCCTCATATTGGTCTTGGTTATTCCTGCACCTGTTCTGAACTCTTCTATTTCTTTCATGATTTTCTTCTATCGAATTATTTCACTTTCTGACATCTTTATGAGCCATAGAAGTACTTATAAACACAAAATCTTTTCTAGTTTTCCTGACCTTCTGGAGTCAAGAAATTTAGGTCTACATTTGCTTACTACTCTTTCAAGACTTTCCCTTCATATTCTGGACAATATTCCTAGCACTTTCACTGCTTTCTTGATAGTTACCTTCTCATATCTAGCATTTCAAAGGATTTCTCACACTTCTTAGCTTCTCTGTGATACTTAATAACATTGCAACACATTTTACTCTTTTGAAAATATTATTTATTTTGCCTTTCTTCCTCTTCTCTACACAATGCTGATTCTCCTGTCCTTTAGGTAGATTCTCTTTTATTTTCTATTAGTAAAAGATTAGGTCATTTTTACCAATCCAACTCTGAAGAGAGTCAGCCTATTTGTGCATTGTGTTTTAGTAAAAAAAACATTCAATCATGAGCGATTTATGCTATTTCCAAGTCTTTTCAGATGATCTCCTCATTCATTTACTCCAAGCACTGGAACATGTCTTTGCCTCACAATCTCTTCTATGCCCTGGTACTCTAGCTCACTGCCTACATTTCAAGCCATACTATGTATATTATCTTCTTTAGGTTACTAGCCTCAGTATTCTCACTTAATTCTTGGGTGGTCTATCATCTCAAGTTCTGGCTTACACCCAGATCCAGAAAAGCTACTCTTCTTTTATAGACTTGGTTCCTGAGATCAGAAAAGTGAGGCTTTTTTTTTTTTTTAATATTGATTGAAGTCCAGAAATATAATATTTATCTACCCTAAAGACCACAGAATTTGTATTCCTGCTTTACTATTTACTAATATGAGGCCTTAAAGAAGTTCCACAATATCTATGACAAGAAGTCAACTGCTAATCTTAATGTAGTTTCCTGCATACACACACACAAATGTTTTGCTTTTATTTTCAAGATGTTGTCTTTTAACAGTCTGTGCTGTCTAGTTGTGGATCTCTTATGTTTCTTCTGTGGTGTTTGTCAATCCTTTTACGTGTGTAGAATTGTTTTCTTCTTATTTAGAAAAATTTCAGTCTTTATTTCTTCAAATATTTTTCTGTTTCCTGCTTTCTCTCTTTTCCTACTGATCTATCCATTATGTGTGCATTGCCTGACTTGCTGGTGTCTCACAATTCCCTGAGAATGTATTTATCTTAATTTTTTCTCCTGATCTTCAGACTGAATGATCTCTTTGATCTATCTTTAAGTTTACTAATTATTTCTTCTGCCAGCTAAAATCTGTTGTTGAGCACCTATAGTGATGTTTTTTGTTTGTTTATTTGCTTGTTTGTTTTAATTTTACTTGAAATTTTTCAACTCTAGAATTTTTATTTGGTTCTTTTTAGTGGAATTTTTATCTATTTGCTGATATTATTAATTTCTTGAGTCACTGTCATCAAACTTTCCTTTAATTCTTAAACATGGTTTTCTTTGAACACATTTATAGCACTTTGTACTATACTAATATTATAATACTCCTACATTAAACATATTTATATTTGATGCTTTGATTTTCTTCTAAGTTCAACATCTTGGCTCTCTGGGCAGTTTCTAAAAATCAACCAAATATTTAGCTACAAAAGACAATGTAGAGATGACTAAATGAGCATGAAGTCCTCTGTGTTAAGGACTAAGAAACAAGAGTAGTGCATTTGTGGGGACCTTTATTTAAACCATTTTAGGACTTTTTTTGTCAGCATATTTTATGTATTGTCTTCTTTTATGTACTATTAAAAGAATTAGAATAAAAAACATCTCCTGTAATCTTCAATCTCCTTTGCAAAACTATTCTATGATTCCCTCAACTATTTTGCCATTCTATTTTGTGAATAATGCTATGATTAAATATTACACTGATTTATATATGTCCACTTTCCAGAAACCTTATTTTACATCAAGCAGATATATACTTGAAAATCAGAAACAAACTGAAAATGTATAAAATATATAATATGTGCATACTGAATGCTTTATATATTATAAATAATTAAGTGCAGCCATGTTTTTCTGGAACTCACCTTATCTGACACCTTCTTCATAGCAATTCAGGAAGCCAGTACTTTTCAATCCTGCTTCATTATGTCCTAATGAGCAGTACTATAGTCCATAGTCTGGTCCAATGCATACCTTCAAGTACAAAAGTTACAGAGTCAACATTTTTGTTTGTGCCTTAATTCATCTATTCTTTATGATAAGTACTCTCCTATAAACTTCTTCATCAATTAATTTCTGACAAGCAAGTTATATATTTTTTTGCAAACACTGAATCCAAGCAGTGAATATCTTATATTCAAATTAAAACTTCCCACCACATAAGTTTTTTTATTATATTTCATGTTTGACAGTGTTTTTTATCCTCAATTTCTAGGTTAATGGTATGATTGCATACTACCTGAATTTAAAATTGTGAGCATTTTTTATTTGTCCCTTACCAATATCTAAAAAAATATTATAAAATGAGCTATAGGAGTAGAGAGAGAAGAAAAAGTTTATGAATATTGTTGATTTCATCATTGGCTACAAAGAGAACTTAATACATTAGCATTTTATATTTAATTTTAAAACAACCTTGACTCTACTATTAACACTTTGTATATTTATTTCCAAGGACTGTTTTATCGATGTATACGTATATGTGTGTGTGTGTGTGTGTGTGTGTGTGTGTGTGTGTGTGTGTGTGCTTATGTAATAGATTTATATTTATGCAATTGAGAATAAACTGATATATATAGCTTTAAATCTTTACATTTTTATCTGATTTGTGCCTTCAATATTTTATTTATTAAATATTAACCAAAATTTGATTCTTACTTAATATGTAACATTTTAGTCAAACATTTCCACATTGTTCACTGTGCTTTTTTCCTCCAGAATTTTCATTCTTATATATAACACTGTGATGAACAGACTTGAAAACAAACTTTAGCTTGTACTTCTAATTATTTATAGCATTACATCTAAGAAAAGGTCTTGATTGAGTAGTTAATATAAAAAACTTTGAGGACTAAATAAAGGCTTCTAGTATATATTTATTATTTGGTCAGGTAATATGTTATACTACCAGCAAAAAATTATTTAGGGACTCATCCTCTCTTGATTTTTCCAAATGTTTAGTTTTTATATAATAAAAAATAAAAACAGTAAAATATATCTACATACTTCACACTTGGATTAAGTCTTGCTTTCTCAAGTCAACTCAATAGAAAGCAGGAGCCCAAGAGGTAAAAAATAAGAAATTAAGCTCAGATTATTATAATGCTTTTCAAAAAAGCATTTAAATTTCTCTGCTATTTGAGTTTATATTAGGCAACATTCTTCTTAAATGTCAGTGAGCATGCTTCTCAAGTGCCCTTACTTAACTATACTTATTAATACTTCTGGTCTTATTTTAATAAAACATATCTAATCAAGCTACTTTATATTTAAATATTATAGATAAATCAGAATATATTAATCATGTACATGCAATCAGAACATTAGAAATTTTAGAGCTACAAAATTATTGATTTATTGAGATATGTCAGCTACCAAAAGTAGCAAGTAATGAAATGAGTAGAAATAATTTATGCTGGGTAAATTTTAATCGTATTTCTTAAAAATTATTGTGTAATAAAATGAACAAGCATAATTATGATGAACTAATTTCTTTAACTAGAAGAGCTTTGGCTGAATTTAAAATATTAAGATTTTATTTAAAATCATATTTATAGTCCTTCCTTAAGAAAATACATTTTTAAATGTTTTGGTCCCATGGTCAAAGGGAAAAGAAAATCATCGGGTGAAATTATTTCAATTACCACTCTATTTTTCTGTTAAAATGGCAAGAGACAGACTGAGTTTAACAAATATCATAAAAGAGTACATCCTTTTTGACTACATTGAGATATTTTTGAGATCTTATCTTTTTTTCTTGGGTACTAGGTAAGGTTTTGCTTTGATGAATGATCTTTTAAATGATCTCTTAGTTCACCATCACTTTACTTTCTTCCAAATATTGTCAATGAGAAGAAATCTGTCTAAGAGAGAAGAAGTGACTAGGAGATATGAAGTTCACAGTTGGCTACCGGCAGAACTGTTTACTTTTGTGGTCCAGAGCAGAAAATTTGTGAGGACTGCTGAGAGATTCTTATGAATTGCAGCAACTTTCTAGAGAGTTGTTGGGAGTCATGTCTTCGTACTGTTGGCTGAAATTGTTGGCAGTGGTTCCTCTGACCTTTGCTTTCTCAGAATAGATGAAACTCCTGTATTCTTGAAGAAACCTTGACTGATTCTGATTTTGTATTTCTGTATCTGTATCTATATCTGTATGTGTGTGTGTGTGTATATATATATATATATATATATATATATATATATATATGTGTGTGTGTGTGTGTGTGTGTGTGTGTGTGTGTGTATGTGCACGTGTATGTATATAAAGCAGGGCTATGCATAAGTTTTACTTCACATTACATATCACAATATTTGTAGCTGTTGTCTTTTTGGAAATCATGGAAATTACTGAGAAAGTGAAAAAGAAAAACAATTCATAGCTATTCGATCTTCTACACAGGCGTTTCTATTATATTTTAATTACTCTCTTATGTATGTATAAATGTATATATGTATAACTTTTACTTGTTTTAGCATTAGCTGGATAAACTGAATTTGAAATTCACTGATAATCATTGCATTTAAAATGTCTTTTTATATCCAGAAAAGACAAGGATAGTATGCTCCTTCCAGGAAAGATGTTTAATAGTATAACACAAAAGATATGACTGAATTCAAGTTTCTTGCAAAGGGAGAATCATTTTAAACTGACTTAATCGAGAAGTCATGGGAGGGAATTACTCTACTGTTTTTCCATTAGGAAAAAGTGTGGGAGAACACAGAGGCAACTGATAAAAACACGGCAGAGCTCAGAGACAGAAAGTATCACGGGTATGTCATTCTCAGTGAATAAACACAGGGGAAGCTGTTTTGGTTAGTGTATTTGAAGCAGAGGGCATGTCTATCTTTATACAGCAGAGTTAAAGAAAATTGTAGAAATAAATTAACAATGACTACAATTAAAAAGTTTGATCTTTCATTTCAAAATAGGAGAACATGACAGAAATAAACTAATTAAAAGGACCTAGCATGAAAATGGAACTATTTTAATTTTAAAAATACAGAAAAACAAAATCTGAAAATAAGTATAACAGAAACAATAAAAGTATAAAAAGACAATAATAGTATTTTTGACACCACTGGTTAAGTGTTTAATTATTTTGATAATAAATTAGAAGTCATAAGAAATCCGTGACACATATTATTATATAGTATTAAGTTTAAATCTGGCAAAAATAGTATATAATTCTCATATATATGCAATAAATTACAAGTCTTCCTCTACTTTCTATAAATTGTTAAGAATTAGAACTATTCCTTACATTGTTATAGAAAACTGGGTCCCTGATGAATGTAGGTGAGATTCCAGTACTCAGAATACTCTTCTGATATAGACCAATGTTTCTGAATATCATTTCAAAGTTTGAAATATAACTAAAAAGTCATTGTGTTATATCTGGAAGACCAGAGGTGTATTTTATAAGCCTTTCCAAAGTATGTGCCATCGCAGTGAGTGCTAAAAGACTCAGCTTACCAAGAAAAAAATCCACTTACTTGAAATCTGTATGAAATTTCTACTGCTATAATCATTCCTTATACTTAAGGCTACACATTCAAAGAAGAACCTATTTAAAAAGCAATTGTAATAAATGTCAGGGTGCATATATATTTACAGATAAACATTTTTAAATTTGGGGAGTAGATATCCAAAAGAGGGATTGCTGGCTTATTCTATTCTTAATTTTTTGAGGAAACTCCATGTTGCTTTCCACAGTGTATGTACCAATTTACATTCACACAAGGAGTGTATGAGTGTTCCTTTTTCCCCATAACCTCTCCAACACTTGCTATTACTTGTTCTCTTGATGACAGCCATCTTATAGGTGTGATAAGATATCGCATTGTGGTTGTGATTTGCTTTCCCCTAATAGCTGGTGAAGTCCAATGTTCAATGCAGCATTATTCAGTGGCCAAGACATGAAAACAACCAAAGTATCCTTCAATAGATGATTGGACATATATACAATGGAATATTACTCATCCATAAGAAAAGATGAAATGTTGGCATTTGTGACAACATGGATGGATCTTGAGATAATCATGCTAAGCAAAATAAGTCAGACAGAAAAAGTCAAGAACCATGTATGATTTCACTCATATATGAAATATAAAACTGAAAGCAACTAATGAATAAGAAACAAAAATTCATAGACAACAGTTTAGTGGTTTCCAGAGGAAAAGAAGAGAGGCAAGGAAGTGGGTAATGGCAAAGGGGGTCAAATATATGGTAACAGAAGAAGACTTGACTTTGGGTAGTGAACACACCGTGCAATATACAGATGATGTACTATTGAATAGTACACTTGAAACCTTTTAATAACTTTTATTAACTAATGGCACCTCAACAAATTTAATTTAAAAAGCAACTGTATTATTTTGGAAAAACATATTTTAAGCCATTAATAATCATTAACACTTTTTTCTATATTAATTTTTTTCAGATTAACAGCTTTGCTTTAGAGACACTGAACCTGTAGAAATAGATTCTAGATAGGTACGTATTTACAGGAATATTACAAAAAAAGGCAGATTATATGTCACCTACCATATACAGCAGTGTCCTGAAAGCCTTAAACATTATATAGCACAATGGAAAAACTGCTGTTAAGGAAAGGATGAATTTAAAAAAAAAAGATGTAAGGGAAGAAGAAACAAACACTTGACTAACTTTTCCTAGGACTGACCTTATTTATCAATGTCTTTGGGTACATTACTTGAATATTAGTTAAGAGAGTTATGGAAATGGTTACATGCTAATATTCTGTTATGTCGATTTTTTATTATTTGGTATTCCATATTTTTAAATTAATTCATTAATTATTTACTTATGATTTTTAAAAAGTAGACATTGAGAGTAGTTTTAGGATATCAGAAAAATTAAGAGAAAGTATAGAGTTCCCATATACTAACTGTGGCTGCCGTTCCTCCCCATTTAGCATCTGATATCAGAGTGGTACATTTATTACAACTGATGTACTTATATTGACACATTATTACCCAAAGTCCATAATTCACATTAGGATTCACTCTTAATGTTATACGTTCCTTGATTTTTTTTGTCCAATTTTCATACGCTTTGTTCTCTCACTGTACAATATTTGCAAGTTGTCTCAAACTCTGGTTTAAAAACAAAACAAAACAAAAAAACACAGCTTTCTGTGAAGTGCGTAAACCAGAGATTATGAATCGGCAACCCATGATGCAACTCAGTCCTTATATGGTTTTGTGTGTCACATCATTAAAAAATTGTTAAAATGTGAGCCACCAGTTGAGAATGGGAAAACTGAGAGATCATACACAAAATTTCAGAAATCTCGTTCTTTGATGGAAAAAAAGAAAAATCAGTCAATACTGGGTCTGCATTGTCATGGGTTAACAATAGGTAGAGCTGAATAATTGCACAGTTTGGATTGCACCTGCATTCTCCAGTTCATCATGGTCCCCATCGCTTTCTATTGATTTTCTGATATTTTCTCCATCAATATATATTTGAATCCAACTCCCTTCCCAAAGCAGAACTACCATATGATTCAACAATTCTACTTCTGGGTTTATATCCAAAGGAAACAAAATCACTATCCCAAAGACTTATCTGCACACTCATGTTCATTACAGCATTATTTACAATAGGACCTTGAGGGCATTACACTAAGTGAAATAAGAAAGAGAAAGACAAATACTGTATGATATCACTTATATGTGGAATTAAAAAAAAAAAAAGTCATAGAAACAGAGATCAGATTTGCGGTTGCCAGAGGTGAGGGATGAGTGAGAGGATTGGGTGAAGGTGATCAAAAGGTACAAACTTTCAGTTGTAAGATAACTAAGTTCTGGGATGTAATGTATAACACAATAACTCTAGTTAACAATACTGTTTTGTATATTTGACAGCTGTTAAGAGACTAGATCTTAAATTTCTCATCACAAGAAAAAAGTCTGTAGCTATGTGAAGTGATGGCTATTAACTTATCATGGTAATCTTTTAGCAATATACACATATATCAAATCATTATGTCCTATGCTTGAAACTTATACAATGTTATATGTCAATTATGTCTCAATAAAACTTGTAAAAAGAAAGTGAAAAATTAAACACTATCATGATTTTTCTGATCCTAAACAATCTTACTTTATTTTTATTACCTTCCTAAACATGGTGGGTATCTGTTTTATGCTGTTACTTCCAAAAACATCAAGTATTTTGAAAGTTGTTAAACAACAAAGGTATATAGTCTGGTCCTATGAAAAACCTATGAGAGAGAGCATGTGCTGTACCTTTCAGAAGTTAATTCTGTTGCGAAATTCACTTTGAAAGTCTTTTTATATAAATAGTGGCAAAGGCTGTTATTGTAGGACAATTGGATTAAAATAACAGAAATCACATTTTTTACTCAGTGTTTGGTATGCAAGTCAAGTACATAGTACAAGGTTATGTAGGTATCCTTCTGGCTTCTGAAAACTATTTCAAAGATTGTTTGTCTCTTTCTGTATGTAAAGGCTTGAGAATTTGCTGTCTTAGTGCTTCTGACACCAAAATAAACCAACATTACAAGGAAGGGAGCACATCTTTCAATAGTTGAAATTAGTTTAAATTGAAATCTACTTGGCCCTTGCTATAAATACAGTTGAAAATAGAATAATTATTTCCCTTTTTAGTTATTTTAGACTTCCAAACAATAATTAATAAAGACATGTTTATAAGATTTTAAAATAATGATTAGAAAATCAAAAGGTCTGGGAATTAAGGCTATTTAAACAATTAAAATCCAGACTGGGAATAAAAATTCAACTAAGAAATAATAATATTTAATATCAGCAGATATCGTCACTTTTATAAAATGAATCAATCAAGTTATGTTGCCTTTAATGTGGTAGAACTAAATAGTCTGTTTTCTTATAATCTTGGGAATTAATGCTTTCATTAATTTCTAGAAGAAAAATAATTAACATTTAACCAAAAGTTTGTTTATATCCATGTAATACATGATATTTAATAAAATTATCAAATAATAAAATTGTACATGAAAAAAATACATACGTGACAAAAAAAATTCAAAATAGATTATTCATTCCAGAATAGTAAAATGAAAACATATACAGGAAAAATATTTGAATTTTGAATGTCAGAAATAGCTACCAGATGAGAGAAAAAAAAAAATGGCATAGATGGTAGAAGCTCTGTTCATCCCTCTAGCAACCAAATCAAAGTTGTGATGGAAACAAGGAGCAAGCAGCAAGAAAAAATCACCTGGAAACTAGATAAACAAGCCATACAACTTGGGAGGAACCAAGAAATCACCTTGCAACAGCAAAAGGAAAGACAGAGCTAGAATGCCAGGCAGCCCGGTCTCAAGCAGCTGAGTGAGACGGAGGCTGTGGCAGATGCTTCTTAAAGGGGCCATGTCCACAAGAGGATTTTCATGGTGACGGACCTGCTCACTCTGAGCACCAGTGCTGATTTGGCTGCGTGCAGGGTGCACCAGGGACTTACAGAGAGACAGTGTCAGAATGAGGGCCAAGGCGAGACTCACTCTGTACAGAAGTACCAGTGGTATCCATTATTCCCTGTTGAGTACTCTTCTCTCCCAATGTGTGGACTCAGCTCCACCATAGCCCTGACATCATCGAACTGGATAACAGAGGTCACTCCGCCCAGAAGATTCCCTGAAACCCTGCCTCCCCCAACTCACGGCTCCACCCAAGCCACATCCAGGTTTATCCTCAGCAAGTCAGATGCTCCTTGCTGAGACTCACACTGGTGGAAGCAGCTGGCCTAAGTTTCTGGTGTGGCTTTTTGAGGCAATTATAAGCACAGCATCTGTGGATTGCTTGCTGAATCTTAACAGGTGGCCCTGAAGGGACTCGGGCTAAGTTTGGCCTGCAGGTGAACCCTCTCAGGATTGTGCCACCGGACACCTACTTCACAAATCCACACTAATAAGACTGGGAGACTTAGGATCTTTGCTTGGTACATAGAAACGGACACAGAAAGACAGCCAAAATGGGAAGACAAAGAAGCAGAAGCCATAGGAGAGAAAAGAACAGAGATCCAGATATAATGGAGTCAAGTAATCTAACAGATGCAGAGTTCAAAATAATGATTATAAAGATGCTCAATGAACATTTGGGAATTGTAGAGAACTTCAACAGGGAGATAAAAAAACATAAAAATGGAAATGAAAATTATAAAACGGAACTAGTCTGAAATGAAGAACACGCTATCTGAGATGAGAAGTATATTAAGTGGAATAATCAAAGAAATAAACAAAGTAAACAAAGAAGAGGATCAAATGCCTTATTAGCGGATGCAAAAGTCAAGGACATGCAATCAGAACAGCAAGAGATAAAATGCCAAGACTTTAAAAATAATTTAAGGAGCATATGGGACACCATTAAGGGTCCAAATATCCATCTGATTGGTGTAACTGAAGAAAATTAAGATGCTGAACAGCTGTTTGAAGAAATAATGATGGAAAATTTCCCTAATCTGGTGAAGGAAATGAACATAAAACCCTAGGAAGTTCAAAGAATTCCAAAAATCAGAGATCCAAGGCGGCCCACACCAAGACACATCATAATTAAAATGCCAAAGGTTAAATACAAAGAAAGAATATTAAAAGCAGCAAGAGAAAAGCAGATAGTTACTTATAAGGGAACACCCATAAGACTGGCACCTGATTTCTCACAACAAACTATGCAGAACAGAAATGCTTGGAAAAAAAATATTTGACAGGATGAAGACCCAGGATCTACAACCAAGAATAATTTATCCAGCAAAGTTATCATTTAAAGTTGAAGAACAGATAAGGAGCTTCCCAGACAAAAATAAACTAAAGAGGTTTATCACCACCAAGCCAGTATTACAGGAAATGCTGGAGGGACCTCTTTAAAAAGAAAAAAACATGTATCAAAAACAGGAATAAAGAATGGTAACAACTACATTCCTATCAATAAGTACCTTAAATGGAAAAGAAATAAGTGCTCCAACCAAGAGATAGAGTGGCTGAAAGGATAAGAAAACAAGACCCCTACATATGAAAAGGAAGGGGATGGACCTAGAGTATTTAAGTCAGAAAGAGAAAGGTAAACCCTATATAATTTCACTTACATGCGGAATCTAAGGAATAAAAAGAACAAACTAATCAAAAACAGACTCACAAATATTGTGGACAATTTGGTGACAGACAAAGGGGAGGGGGTTTGGGGGACTGGAAGAATGAGGTGAAAGGTTAAAGAAGTACAAATTAGTAGCTGATGGATGGTCATGGGAATGGGGAGCAAGGCAGAAGAAATGCAGTTAGCATTAATATGATGGCTAGTTGGAAGGCTGGGGAGGGAGGGAGCAATTGGGGGGGATCGTTTTATGAACTATATAGATGTCTAACCAATGTACTATATACTTGAAACTAATTAAAATAAATAATTTTTTAAAAAATAAAAAAAGAGAAATAGCAGTAATCATTTTTCTAAATTCTATTTTAATAGGACAAACATTTGCTTTAGAGCCTTATATGTTATATTTAAAATTCTAATCACATTTAATTTGGATTATAAAGCCCTTGAATTTTAACCAAAACTAGTACCCCATTTCAATTCAGGCTCTCTTCTCAAACTTCTCACTTGAAGAAACAGCAAAAATAACAACAGAACCCACTGGTGTATGTTTATGGGACCAGTTGAGTTTTTCTTTCTTTTGAAATGTATATTTCACAAGTTTTACAAAGCTTTGTGAAGTGACTGTCATTTGAACTGTGTTTCTTTATCCTTTGGTATTGGTGCCTGGAGAAAGAGCTTCAAAAATGATGAAAAATAAAAGATTCCCCCAAAGATTTGATATTTTTAAATACTCCCAATTCTCTTAAGGCTATAAATTACAGTTCCAATGCAGTCACCATCCTCTACACTTGTAACATCTTCAAGTATTGAGATACTGAATACAAATACAAAGTTTCCAGTTGTTTTCAAATTTTTCTCCTAATCAGTTTGTACAGACTACACCATCCTTTTGCTGTATTATATGGTAGCTACAAACATTGTAGGATTTTGTAATTAAATACTGAAATTATATTTTTTAACGAAAAGTGACATGTTACATTATCAATAGTGCTTATAGAGAAGTTGTTACATCTAAGGAATGGTTTATATTTTGCTGTATCTTCTCCCTCAAATTGATAAAAAAGAAAATTTTAGGTAAACGACCACTTGGAAAATAAAATTTAAACATATTACAAATAATCATGTAAAAAATGTTTGACCAACTCCAATACCTTCAAGATGAAGGTAAGTAAAAACAGGTGCAGAAATTATTCATAATGAAGGCAAGGGTACTTGAGTGTGGCATAACAGTGAAAGTCAGTGGCAAAGGGGAGTCAAAGGTCTCACAGGAGTAGCTACATGTAATGATGGCACCAGACTCTGCATACTGACCCTTTCTCTGTGGGGCTTACTGTTGGTGCTTGTTTGTTATTGGTCAACCTGACTGGACTACTTTAATCAAGTCTATTTTCCCATAGTGTAAAGCCTCTGATGCCAATCCTCAGTCTTGTGCATGCACACATTAGAATGACAGTGGTTTTAGCAGAGCTCTGTTCGTCTCTTCCTTGATCTTTCTCTTGTGCTATCTGCCTCTGTGGTATCACATCCAA
>CM053517.1:29233003-29272722 GCA_028627145.1 Eidolon dupreanum | reverse complement strand
GTCCAAGGCAGAGAAATACATACTGAGCGAGAATATCTGAAACATAATTATATCCTGCCAGGGGATAGCAATGGGAAGAGAGGGAAATTAGTAATTTATGCCAATTAACTATTTTTGCCACAAGACCCCAATTTTTAATACATCAGTGGTCTTTTTTATTTCCATCCAAGCATATATTAGTCAGTGTTCTCTGGAGAATCAAAGCCAGTAGGATCTCTCTCTCTCTCTCTCTCTCTCTTTCCCTCCCTCCTTCCCTCCCTTCCTCCCTCCTTCTCATCTGTCTATCTATCATCTATCTATCTATCTATCTATCTATCTATCTATCTATCTATCTATCTATCTAAATTGACTTATGTCATTGTGGAGGTTGAGGATTTGGGGGTTGCAAGTTCAAAATCTGTAGGACAAACTGAAAACTCTTGGCCAAAGCTGATATTTCAGTTTTGAGGGAGAATTTCTTCAGAGATCTCAGTTTTGCTCTAAGGTTTTTCAATTGACTGGGTGATGCCCACCAGGATTATGGAAGATAACCTACTTAAAGTCAACCAATTGTAGATATTATCCACATCCACAAAATACTTTCACAACAATACCCAGATTAGCGTTTAATTGAAAGCTGGGCACTATAGCTTAGCCAAGTTGACACATAAAACTAACCATCACAGTTCACTCTTTTGTTAACTTGGCACTCATACACATATATTTGAAACACAATCTCCAAATAAAGACAATAACGGAGCATACTTCCACCTGACATGACATGCCTGTCCTGCCTGCAACTGAAAATGTATCTCTTTTATAGAAGAAGATACAAGTCCTTGGGTTACATTCCCTCTTTTCCTTGGTAATTCTGTAACCTAAATACTGTGATGTAAAGTTAAGTATTATTAATACTTCTTACTTCAGATGATAAGTGGATAAGAGAGGGAATAAAATTGTTCCATAACAAAATACTCATATCTATAACAAAATAAGGAAGAATTGCTTATAACAATTATAGAATTATAGTCCTCATTTCTTCAACTTCATTTTAGCTGGTATTTATAACTACCTTCTTTCATTATCCATTCCATATTTACTTTGCTCCTAATAAGTACCTTGGCTGGTCATGGTTATTTGCCTATTGGGGTGACCAAAAACCTTCTTTATTAAACAATCTGGGCCATTAGTAGTACTCCATGAAATGGTTGCCATGGTTTTCCATTGTCTTTAATTACAGGACATGGTAGCACCAAGAGACAACCTAAGTGATCCCTTGTATTTCAGACATACCTTCCTTACCTCCTTTGTGTAGTAGCAGCAGCCCAATTTCCTGTTGATACTCAGGATCAATCACCCAAGCCAGTATTGTAACTCCTTCCTTCGCCTGATTCAGCAACATGAGGAACTCAAAATCCACCAGTAGTCTTAATTGCCAGTTCAGTGGAATCATTGTGTGTCCCCTGGTGGAAATAGTGCTCCCTTAGGAACTTAGACCTCTAAATTGGCAGAGCATAATGTCACAGGGATAGAAAACAAGATTTTTCCTAGTGGATCACAAAAAGTAATGGTAAATGATGACACTCTCATTTCCAGCTATTGATTACTGAACCATAAGATAGCTATGGGAAAAGAGTACCACAGATAGATACATATTTGGAGCATGTACAGATGGAGGGCATTCCTCCAGCCATACAGTTGCCGCCTAGTTTATGCATATATCAACTTCAGTTTCTTAGTTTTGACAGGTCTTCCAGTCCTATGTAGGAAATTGCCAATAGTAGAAACTGAGTAAGGAACATTGACTAACTGTAATATCTTTGCAACGTTATGTGACCAAATTGAAACATAAAACTAATCATTAGATATCACTTATATGTGGGATATAAACCTAAAACAAACAAACAAACAAACAAACAAACAGGACAAAGAAGCAGAGGCTCATTGATTTGGACAATAGACTAGTGGTTACCAGAGGGAAGGAGGGGAGGGAGAGGAGGAAGGAGTCAATATGTGGTGACAGAAAGAAATCTAACTATAGGCGGTGAACACACAATACAATGTATATATGTGCCTTACTGTTGAATTGTACACCTAAAACACTGGATTTCATTAACCAATGTCAGTGTAATAAAAATTCTTTTAAATAATAAAAAAACTAACCATCAGAGTGCTAATTCTGATCTCGGGTATGTGAACAAAGGGGGCCCTCAAGTCTTCACACCAGTCTAAAAATCATTCTGAAGCAGAACTGTGATATTATCTAGACTCATTTCCAAATGCAGAATGCCTGGGAAAAGTTCCCATTCTATTAATTAGCTGTCGTGAGATCTTAAGCAGGTCGCTCAGCTTAGTCCCTCTAGCTATCAGTTTTCTCATCTTAAAATGGAAGTAATAATATACCTACTTCATAGGGTTGTTACTAAGATTCTATCAGTTCATACATGGAAGAGAACTTAGAACCGTGCCTGGTACAAAATAAGTGCTCAGTAACTATTATTGATATATCATGACATAAACACTAAATGACACAGATGAAAATATGAAAGGATATGACTTGATAGAGTGGAACCTGTATGCACTTAGGAGTGAGGCATCCCCCACATTTTTGCTTCCTTGAACTAACTACTTTTGTGACCTTGGACAACAACTTGCTCTTTTTAAAAGTTAGTTTCATTGCTTCTGTAAAGCAATGTTAGCAATACTTATCTTGATGGATGATTACAGAAATAAGAACAAATATATTTATATTAATGGTTTTACAGAATAGTGTAAAAATATAGTCATGATATTGCAATATATGACTATAGGACACATTTTATTTGTTTAACTCACTTCAAATAGATGTGGTAGCCTCTTGCATTCTTCCTCGGAAAAGACTATCTTAAATACGTAGCCAAGTCATTAAAAGCATAATTTTATTGTTGCGGTTAGTGTTTTTAAATTTAGCCTATTCACAAATGAAATATTTTAAGGAGAACATGTCTACATATATCTGTATAAAAATAGCACTGTGCATTATTGAATTGCAGTCATATTGTAATCAGTTAACCCTGTTAAGTAGATCTGTTTTTTTCTCATGAATAAAAACTAGACATATTTATTTAGGCTCACGGGAACATATTTAACTACACAAATTACTTTGAGAATATTCCTTTACAGTACATACAAAGTGCTTCTTATTGAAAAACATATATTAATATGGTATAAATGGATTTATTCTCACCTGTGTATGGTGATAAAGGATCAGTTTACATTAATTTTTAGAGCTAGGTAAAAGGCATGTTATCATTTATTTTCTCTGTAGTTCATTATATAGAAATACAAATATTAATTTAATATAGTAATGACTTTCTGCATACTATATGAATATGCCCAAAATAGCAATGAGAGTTTTTTAATCTCTTCTCTTTCTGGAAGTGTAAGGCATGTTGTTACCAGATGTCCAGTAGCACCATCAAAGTACACATATATATTAATATTGAATATTTAACTTTGCATTATTTATCTTATTACTGAAAATAAGGTAGTTATATTTAATCATTGGTTAGACATTTTTCTTAAAAAAAAAAAAAAGAATGTATAGGAACCTGGAGCATAATGGATAACTGACCACATGGGAAAATTAATTTTTTTTCTTTTCTTTCTTTCTCTCTCTCTCTCCCTCCCTCCCTCTCTCCCTCTCACATACTCTCTCCCTTTCTCTTTCTTTCTTTCTTTCTTTTTCTTTCTTTCTTTCTTTCTTTCTTTCTTTCTTTCTTTCTTTCTTTCTTTCTTTCTTTCTTTCTTTCTTTCTTTCTTTCTTTCTTTCTCATGTAGAGAAATGAGAGAACTCTCACCATCAAAATGTTGTCAAATTAGTTACTTCTTGCTTGTGCTCTATTCCTATGACTAAAATGCCTAATACTCATTCTGTTCCCCTTTTCATTATATATATATATATATAATGAAAATATATATATATATATTCACAACTAAAATCATAAAGGGTGTTAATCTGTATAGGTAAATTTCAAGAAAACATTTTCCAAAACAAAATATATAATTTTATTATCGTCAAAGAGTAAAACGTCCTTAAGAGTATAAATACAAGGAGAAAAACTTCATTAATCATACCTGATTCCCATGCTAAAAAAAAAAATATCTAAAAAACAGCTTCTACTATACACATATATTTTGAACACTAATATGTATTTGGTATTTAGTTAGATGTTGTGGTAGAGTGCTAATTATAAACAACTAATAATCAAATGAGTAGGTGTTACTCATGATGATGCTCTTGAAAGGATTTCTAATTATATAGAAAAGTTAAATAGAAACACATTTAGCACATAAAATTACTGATCATGGCAAACTAAAACAAAGCATTTCTGTGTCTTGGATCAGAGGAAAAAAAGATACAATCACATCTGTAGAAAGATGAGAAGCAGTAGGATCGTTACTTGCATACACTGGGAAAGACTTAAGTTCACCTACAGGGAAAATTTGTAGTATATATAACAATTACTTTTTTTGAGAATAGTTGGCAAGGGGAGGGGTTTGCATTCAAGCTCTTTAACTGACATAAGCTATCATTTATGAAACCATAGTGGGTCCTTTTCTAAGACTGATAAACTATTTAGCACATTCCGTTCTCTTTTACCTAAGAGTAGTGTTTAAAGTGGGAGAGAGCAATTGCCATTGGAGAATTTCACTGCATTCCTCAGCAGTGATGAGAAATATATACAAACATAACTGTGCCTTGGGAGAATGAAAATATTCATATCAGTTTTCCCCAAAATTTATTTCACAAAACAGCAGAACAAAGAAAGGCTGGACAAAAATCTATTGTTTTCAAAAAGTAGGAAGCATTGCGTAGTATATTTTTTCCTTTTAATGAATCATGACATATATGGGCATATTAAAGACTTAAGAAGTTCTACAGTAGAGAATTCTGTTGTAAATTATTCAAATAATTATTTTCTTAGCTTATTTGACCATAGAATACATCATCCATATGTTTGATGTTATAAGTCAGCAAAACCATATTTTGTATCACCATCATTATAACTGTTTGCCTAATGAGATCACATATTTTGGGGGGGGAAAAACATTATCTAAACAACAGAACTTCATTAAATATATTGATGACTTACCTATTACATATAAAATAGATAATAAAAGATCCCTTTTGTCATAGACTTTAGTCGATTCTTAAAAAATTATACATCAATTTACAGTTAACAGAGTCATGAGAAAGAATTTCAGCAGCACCTATGAACAGGAATTTTGTTTTTGTTTTTATTATATAGCATATAACAAAGGACTTATCAGATTACTTAACAGATGTTAATGATAATTGTTACTTTATGGCATTACTATTCTATCTTTGTAACATTTTTCTCTATTAATTTTATCAAGCTAAATTTATATACAAAACGCACTGATTAGTTTTAACAGATATATACATTGGGCCATTCACTGCTGCCATCCAGATAAAGAATGTTTCAGTATCCCAAAAAGTCCCTTTAGATCTTAATGAAATGAATCCCATTTTCAATCTAGTCCCAGTTAATCACTGACTAGAAAAACTGTAAACACAAGACTCGAGATATGAAATTTGGCCTATAAATCATTTTTTAGTGTTTATTACAATGACACAAATACATAAAATCACACTAATACTGGCAAAATGTCACATTGATTTTTATACAGCCTTGCACAAGATATCATCTATGAAGATGATTTCTTCATTTTTAAAGACTGAAAATTCATCTAAGAGTGAGATCTGTAACTCTGTACAATCTAAATATTAATTACATGTTAAAATAAACTTGGCCAAGAAATGTAGAGATTTTACTCAATGTGAAAGCATGAGTATGACAAAGATTCTTTAATGCGAGATAACAAGATGAAGCATTTATACATGCTAGAGTTAATCAAATGTTATATAACCTCAATTTTTTTATTTCTCTTTTTTTTGAAAGTATTTGGGTTGTTTATAATTTTTGTTTTACTTTGTTTTTATTTTCTTATCTAAGGAGAAAATACTTCCTCTCCATACCTTTTAGGTAATTCAAAAATTATACATAGCCTCAAATTTCATTATCCCTTGTCCATCTTAATCAGGTGTTATTCACACCTTTGACTATGATCCTCTTCAGCTTCTTACAATGAATTCATGTAATTTCTTTGAATTTTGATATTCTTGTATGTTCTCACATAAATGGTTAAATTTAATTGAGCAAAATGATTCAGCTTCATTTTTTCTTCAGCTGATGATGATATAATATACCATTGCATTAATTGGCATATTATATATGCCACTAAATATAAACTGATTTTAAGTAAAATAATAGTATCAACTGTTGTTCTGAGGCAGATGATCCTACAGTCATTTTAGTCATTTGCTCTCTCAGTAATTGTATTTCAGGTAAAGGCTCTACTGTTATGCAGAACTCTGCTGTTCTTGAGCATAAGGTAGTGGTGAGAAAGTTATCTCTGTTTTGTATCTTGAAAATGATGAGAGCACAATTGCCAGTATAAGCAAGGCATCAATGAAAATAATGCAGAAGCTAGGTAACTTTTGGGGCAAATTACTAAAAATTTTGAAATTTGAATCAAAGTTAATGGAAATTTTGATTACTGGAAATGCAATCCATTAAAACTTTACACTTAAGCATCTCTAAAAAATAGTGCGAGGTTGCATTAGAATCTGAAAATACAAACTACACCATTGATAATTGTAGCAACAAAATGCATTTTTCTCCCAAAGGAATGAAACATTGAAATTTGTTTAAATTTATATGAAAAAGAAAAAAATGCAGTAAAGAATACACCAAAATTAGAACAAATGTTACTAAAAAGAAATGACATTTGTGGGGCAAAATGGCAATTAAAATTTTTAAGAAGAAATTTATTTTAGAGTAGTTTTATTTTCATAGAAAATTTGCGATGATAGTACAAAAATTTCTCATAAACCTTACATCATTTTCCCTATATTGCCATATCATTAGTATAGTAATTTGTCACAATTAATGAATTAATATTGATACATTATCATTAGATAAATTTTATAATTTATTCAGATGTCTTTAGCTTTTACCCAATGTATTTTTTTCTATGCCACAATTCCATTCAAGATACATTTAGTCGTCAATTTTCCTTTAGCTCCTCTTAGCTGTGATATTTTCTCAGATTTTTCTTGTTTTTGATGATCCTGACAATTTTGAGTACTGTTAAGGTATTTCATAGAATCTCCCTCAATTAGGAATTATTTGATGTTTTTCTCATTCTTTGACTGTAGTTACGGGTTTTGGGGAGGAAGACCACAGAAATAAAGTGATAATCTCATCACATCATATCAAGAGTATAAGCATCAACATAATGTTAACTTTGACCACTTGGTTAAGGTAGTGTTTGCCAGATTTCTCTTCTGTAGTTACTCTTTTTTCTTCCTTCTCATACTGTAATTTCAGAAGGAGGTGGCTATGTACAGACCTATTTGAAAAGTGAGAGTGGAGTATATACACAAATTATTTAGAATTCTTCTGCACAGAGATTTGTCTATTTTCCTCCACTTATTTTTAATTAATCATTTATTTATATCAGTATAAACATGTATATTTATTTTACATGTATATATTAGGTCATATTCCAATACAACTTTATTAATTTTGGTGCATAAAATTCTTCCACCTTTGGCTATTGAGAGTTCTTTCCATTGTCTCTTGTGTCCGTTGGATATATCAACAGTATCATTTTTATTTTATTTATGTTATGTCTGTTTGTATGTATGTGTGCTAGCTGCTACTGGAGTGTCTTTTAGATTCTCTCAGTGATATAGCATGGAAATATATGTGTATGTACTGGTATATATAAATATATCTATAAGTATTTCTATGTGTTTGCCTGTGTCTACATTAAGCTAACCATGAGTTCATGCTATCTCCAACTCTAACCCATTCACATGTGGATCATTATAACTTTCTAACCTTGCTTATCTGAAACTTCCCACTCCAACAGCAGGAATACTGGCTCCCTACACTTGCCATCCATTTATTTCATCATTGAAATCTAGTATATTTTTATAATGGTTTCAAAATTGTTAACCCATATCCCCATAGTAAAATAACTTTACCAAGTATAATGCTTATGTACAGTTTCATTCATTTTTAGACTTAGAATCTCCACTTATTTCCAGAATTACCACCCCATTACATTTGGTTATCTTATACGTGTATAATACAGTTAAGTTCTTTTGTCGCAGTCTACATTTCATCCTGGTGATCCCTGAACTCCTGAATTATTTTTTTTAATTTGCATACATTCAAGTTCACTCTTTGTGATGTAAAATTCCATGGATTTGACATGCAAAGTATTATGAATGCACCATTCCACTATCTTACAGATTAGTTTCACCACCCTAAGAATCTTCTGTACTTCACCTATTCAACCTCTACTTTCAAACCTAGCAACCATGATCTAGTTTTTGTCTCCATTATTTTGTTTTTTCACAATGTCATATACATTGCATTATATATGTGTGTGTGTGTGTGTGTGTGTGTGTGTGTGTGTGTGTGTGTGTGTAGCCTTTTCATACTGGCTTCTTTCACTCAACAATATACACTTAAGTTTATCCATGCATTTCTTTTTGCAGCTTGAATGCTTATTTTTTTGTTGTTTCTTAATATTCTATTGTACACGGGTGCCACAGTTTCCACTTTCACCTTTGTAGGACATCTTGGTTGCTTTCAGTTTTGGCTAATAATAAATAAAACTGCTATAAACATTTACATGCAGGTGTTTATGTTGATACATGTTTTCAAATCTGTTGAGTATATACCCAAGAGCACAATTATTGGATCATACATTCGAATTATGTTTCGGATTTATAAGAAACTTTCAAACTGTCTTCCAAATGGTTATTAAATTTTGCATTCCAACTATCAGTGAACGAGAGTTTCTATTGCTTTTTGTTTTCACCAGCAATTGTTATTGTCAGTTCTTTTTGATTTCAGACATTTTTAGGTGTGTAGTAGTATCTCTTTTGTTGTTGTTGTTGTTAATTTTCTCTAATGACATGGTGTTGCCTATCTTTTCATGTGCCTGTTTTTTACCAGTATATATTCTTTGGTAAAGTGTCTATTCAGATATTTTGCCCATGACTGGAATTTTGCTTTTTACTGTTGAATTTTAAGCATTCTTTGTATATTTTGGATACATTCCTTTATCACATATGTGTTTTGCAAATATTTTCTCTCAGCCTGTGGCTTGTCTTTTTATTCTGTTAACAGTGTCTTTCACAGAGTAACGATTTTTATTTTTAGATTATTAAAATTATTAAATTACAATTTTATATTGTTGGATTTGTTTCTTCATTATGTGTTCTGTTTTGTTAACTTAAAACATACAATGAATAAGTAATTTAGGAACGCTTTCTCGACATTCCTTTTGTACTATTTTTGCTTATATGTTTATATGTTTCCTTTATATTTTTGAAAATGATGTTTAAAACATGACTAAATAGTCACTCAGGTAACATAATGGTCAGTCAGGTGCTGTTTACTTTATAAATTCTCTCTTTTTTTTTTTTTGTCATGAATGTAAACACCATATACAATATTTCCTTTAATTCTTTATATTCCCAGTATATATACCATTCAAAACATACATTATAGTTGCCAACAAAATACCTGAATAAATTTATTAAATAAAATGTTTCTAATTCGTTTGTCAAAATTTCAGAAATAGTGTTCTCAAAATATTTCACAAATTTCAATTAGAAGTACTTATAATTCTCTATTCCTAACTTTAGTATAAAAGTAATTCTGATACATTCAGTTACAGAAAATATACAATATTTAAAAATGGAATATAGGAAGTTTTCTGCCCTCAAATAAAATGTACTTGACTGACTAGAGCCTTTAAATTGGTATTTTTGAGCTTTAGCAATCTATGCAGAAAAACTCAATATCAATTTTCATGCTGGTATTAAAAAAAAATGTAAAATTATCTGTTAAGATTACCCCATGTTCAAAATCTCAAATATATCTTGGTGTCCTAAAGGCAGCAATTAAACACACTAATTTTATTCTGGGCCTATACACTTTATAGATCTCCACTGTGTGTATGATTAAGGTACATGAGTGTGAGAGGTGAGAGACTTCTAGTAAATACAATTACTGTGTTTGACAAACCCTGAAGAGTTCGAAAATGTCACAGTGCTTTAACCTCGAGTTGTAATTCTGACATCACAAATGTTTCCTATGAGAAAAAGAGAGAGTGAGTGAAGGCTTATATAAAGAAATTATTGGAGGCAATCGAAGGCTAGACTGAACTCTTCACTGAAGTGATAAAAAGCTTTTATCAGTGATTTTCATTATGCTTCAATTACTTACATTTCAATTATACTCTCTCTAATACAAGTCTTCTCTTCATCCTATTAAACACACATTGAAGAGCTGTCCTTTTTTTTATTAACCATGCACAGGAAAAAGCAAAATATTTTCTCAAAGACTTGTATAGTTAAGAAGATTGATGATGGACTTAAGTGATCATTTAGGAGAGTATTGCAAACTATTCACAGACTCATACAAATACTGACTAGCTATCATTGTTTATGTAAAAATTATTTTGAATGATTTTTTACGTAAAGCGGTTATATCAGTTAAGAATAAGCCAACATTAGACCAAACCTCAATTCCCTGTGAAGCAAACTAAAATAAACATAGAAAATATCACAATGATTATTTGAAAACATTAAGAAACCAAGCTTACTTGGTCAAATCGCCATTTATTTAGTTTCTTAATGTATATATATTATTTTATTATTTTTATTAATTCAATTATAAGGTTATACATAATATACTTACCTGTGAAGTGTGACCACTCATAGTATACTTTTAGAAAAAATTTCTCTACCCATTCATTCTCAAGAATAGTCTTTAAACCACCTGCATCTATATCATCAAGTTTTAACATAAAGAGACCTATGCCTCATCTCACCAGATCAAAAGCAGAAAATGATGCTCACGGCATATATTTTTACCACTGTTTGCAACTTATGTGTGAATAAAGTAGAATTTGAGAACCACTCCCCTAAACAACTCTGTACAGAGAGCACTAGGCTAAACTGCTTCTCCTAGCAGATTTAGTTGAGAAAAAGTGAGTTTCCAAAAAATTGTTTCTATTTTTCAGTTGAAAAGTGGTTGTCATCCAAAAGCATCGTAAACACACTGCCATAAAGAGCAGATACAACCTGACATTTATTGGAGAAAATCTTATAAGCAAATACATGTTAGAATTCACTCAATCCATGGAACACTCATTATTCCACAGCACAAGCTAAGCAGAGATGTTCCACACTCAGTGAGGCCAAGGTTCCAAAAGAAAGGACCCTGAGTGGGCTGCAGGTGGACCAATGGCAGAGGGCATTGATCCCAAGGGATGAACAATCCTGTCCTACACTGTGTTACATACTTAGAGGTTAGCTTAAGCTGGGCTACATAATTTATATTTTCTCTAAGTAACAAGAAATATTTCAAGGCAACTTGAATAACACTGGAGATTGTTCTAGATCTGTCTACCATCAGAGATGATATTATCATCAAAAAACAAGTGAGATTATATTGAGAAGTAATTTGAGGTATGAAAAATGTGAAAATAAATGTTAGGGAAACTTAGTGGTATATTTTATTAGTGTTAAATGCCAATATGAGACCAATGGTCATTAGTTTAAAGATACCAGTTAACACTGTTTTGAGATGTTTTCAGGTAACATATAACTTTTTAGGGGTAAATTTCTGGGCTTAACTAAAAGTAGGATTTTGTCAATTTGATATGATTGATTAGCAAGTGTCAAAAATAATAGTGTTTGAAAGAGAGTGTTACGTAATAGAATCTAATATTTTCGGCAAGGAAGAGAAAATACGGAGTGATGAATAGTGAAAAAAGGAAACAGTTTAGTCTAGTGTTACTAGTTTACTATAAATCCATTTTGACATCTTTTTGTTCCCGTAATACTTTACAGAACTTATATTAATCTAAGTCGTTTTTCTGTGAAAAAGCTACAAAATTATATTCAAGGACTTTAAAAAAATTGGACTTTTTGAACACTAAATCTTAGTTAGTTTGCTATGAAGTTAGTACAATTAAATGTTGTGAGTGGCCGTAATGGTAATAAAGTTTTAAAAATATCACTCCTTGGCATTTTAAAATTCTGAAACAATGATATATTTTAAGTAAAAGTAGCATGGTAAATGTAGAGAAGAAACATGGATATTCCTGAATATTTTCTTATAGCTCTCAGATACCTTTCTAATTTTTAAGCTTAATAATTGATCCTATTTCTAATCTCAATGGGAATGATCATAGTATATACAACAGATTTATAAATAACATTTTTTCAACATTGTTATATTATAACTTGTAACATTGATGAGGTTAGGAACTTAACTCTTGTTTATATCACTTAGCCTATGATAAAAAATGGTTTGATTATAATCACTTAGCTTAAAATCACAGAAATATTTGATGATATTGAGTACTTGCTGTAATTGCTGACATCTAGACTCATAAACTAGTGAATCATTTATTCAGATAAAGAGATCTGCATAAGGAAGAAAGGCATAGCCCTCTTCAATTTCTCAGTGGTCTCATGTTGGAAAAGTGGAGACGATGGAATAAGTAATTTCTGGATTGGTCCCAGGTTAACAGCAGCAGGAGATCTCCAAAGGTCTGGGAGAAGAAAAGTCTTTCTCCAAGGGCAAGGGGTCTTTTCCTTTTATTTTTCTTCCAGTTGCTGTGGGTCTTCAATTTTGTTCTTGGGTAAAAGCATTTGTTGTCTTTCCCTTGGCAGTAACTTAATATTTGTTCTTTAATGAAGGAGGTACCAGATAGGGTAGCAGTGGTCTCTCCACTCAGCCAGTCTTGCATCACCAAGGAAAGCATTGTCTTGTATAGCGCTTTGTGTATTTTCATCTTTGTGGGGACTTAGTGTGTTCTACAGAAAAGAGTCTGTGAGTGTGTGCAGACTCTCCATGTTTGTGACATTTTGGGATTCTAGATCCTCATGCTATTTCACACTTGGCCTTTAGTAATTCCTTTTTAATTTTTGAAATCTTCCTGTCTACTCATATGAAGACCTTGTCTTTCTCCAATTACCACAGACAAGTTAATGCTAATAACATATCTCCTTTTAAACATTTTCCCCTTTCTTTCAATTCTAGTCTAGGTTGTTCTGTGATTTCAGTTTTCTGGATTCATGGTTTAGTATGTTATCTGACTTGTTCTTGTTATTAGAATAAAAATGACACTTTTTCCAGCTTTTCCATCCAAGATAGAAGCCAGAAGCCTTGCACCATTTAATATCAATTAGAAGATACGGTTAGTTGCCAGAGAAGTTTTAATTAACACAATTCCAAATCTATGAATGTGCATTGATTGAATAAGATTGTTTGATCACTAGTTCAAAAATTTCAAAGTATGCCTTTGGACAGCCTTTGATGAAGAGTTATTACTACTTGGTTATGTTTTTTTAAAAGTAACAGTTTTCTTTAAGATATAAAATTTTTCCTTATTGGGGTTTGGGAGTGTTCAGAATAAATTTACATGACAGGGGTTAGCTAGAACTTTTTCAAAAAGGCTACATTCCACTTATAGAGACTGAAGCAACATAATGATACTAACATCTATATTGTTTAGTACCATGATACATTTTGATTCAATTAATTTTCAAGTAATTTCATGACATAGGTCCTACTAATAACTTTGTTTTACACCAACAAAATCAAGGAAGGTGAACTTTAAGTAACTACTTAAGAACATCAAACCAGTCATTGGCCATGCCAATGTTCAAACCAGAAGTCTGGATCCCGAAGTTACATTCTTAGTCTCTATGCCAAAGTCCTCTCAGGATAAGTTATTAGACAAAATAAATAAGGAGTATTCTTAATAATTTTTTTTTTTGCTTATTTAGAATCTATAATATGAACTCTAAACACAACACCATCTAAAAAAACAGTAGAAATCATTTAACAATAATACTAATAGGTAGATAGTTTAAAATTGGGAGCCTAGAATTGTACTCAGTCAACTAAAAATGTTTTAATTAAAAATGTTTTATTGGCTATAGAAACTTTTTTCTCTTCTATTAGTAGGATATTGAGTAATATATGAATTTATATTCCTTAAATAAAATATGACCTGCTTTTAAATAAGCCTATAGAGATAGAATATTTTTTAAAATGATAAAATATAAAATGGGGTCAATGGGTAAATTTCGGTGGACATAGTCTACCATGGCTAGTGATGTCTTTGTATATATTACTGACGAAGGAATTACTACAGTGATACAGAGATACAAAAATCTAATATAATAGATTTTTAATACTTATTTAAATATTCAGATCTTCTCTAAGAGATCAGTATTAATTCCTCCATCTTATAAATAAGGAAACTGAATTTCTTGGAGGTTAAATTTGGTAAAGATCACACAGGAATAATCCCATCGGAATTTAAATCTAGTTCATTAATTCATTTATAAACAGACTCCAGACTTGGGAAGAACACATGTCTACATATGTTAACAAACATCCTAAATGTTAACATGTACTGCTCAGAGACTAAAAGAAAAAATTACAGGCTTAAAGGCCAACAGATGATGGTTCTGAAAACAAACATGTAAACTCCACTTTACTTTATTAATAATGTATTCCTGTTGTTGAAGTCTGTGCAGGAAATTCCGGGATTATATATACTTTTTGTTTTAATGATAGAGTCAATATGAAGAATAATATTATACTAAATATGTGGATGTGCAAAATGCTAAATTATTTACTAAAATACTCATGTTAATAATGTTCAGTGATAACTGGTTTGGTGCTATTTAGTGATAATAAAATAAATAAAAGAAAATGTAAAAGAACTACAAATGTACACTGTGTTCTTGGGATCAAAATTTAAAGTTCTCAATCAGTCATATACACAGAAGCTTCTGGTATTACATAGAGTTTCTGTTGGATCTCCAAATGTGTATGTACATAAATGTGTGTGTGTGTGTGTGTGTGTGTGTGTGTGTGTGTGTATATCCTCCGATATTATGTAACACTTTTAAAAATATACATTTTTGAGAGTCAGGATTTATATCATTGATATAACTCAATCAAGGGATTTTTTTAATTAAAAAATTTCCCTTTGCTATTTTCAGTATACATCTGTGGGGAAAATATAAGAGTTTTGACTATTTCTGCTTTAACAAGTGGATTATTATATCCTTTTAAATCATCAAGATAATTTTTTAGAAAGAAAATGGAATTGTTTTCCTGGTTAAATTTTAGTCCACGTTTACCACCTTCATGGCCAGCTACTTCTATGAGCCTAACTGCAATGACTTAGGCTAAAATGTAAATGTGAGCTGTAGTGTTACAGGGTAATTGTTCATTGCAGAACGAATTGGGAAAGATTCTCTTTTTTTTAGGTATTTATGTATCTAGTATTTAATAATTGCTTTATTGTGAGCTTGAGTGATATTCTTTACAAATCCAAACATTTCAAGTCAGAATTAGACAGTAAAACTGCAAATTTACTTAGAGTTATTAACAGTGCTACTTACATCAGTAAAGTTTAGGCAGATTTATTTTCCTTGATACATCCACTCTTCGGCCTCAGGTCATTCATAGCCTACCTTGGGCTAGTGTTCTAATCTTTCCTGTAAAATTTAGTTTCTCCTGGTTAATTTTGTCTGCTATTCTTTTTCTCCCAGTATGCTCATATTTCTTTTTAATCTCTTTTCACTAAGGGATACTCCTCCTACTTAACCGAGTTAGATGATGAGTTAAACACATTATTATTAGAAAGATTAAAAAATATACCACAAGGCAACTAATTGCTTCTTTGAACAATGAGAAGAATGTATAAAATATAGCAATATAATATCTGCATCTTCAGTAAAGCTTGGTAGAGCACATTTTGTTTCTAACACAGGCACTAATCCTATGCCTTTGCATAAGCAGTGAGTGTGCTTTTTTTACACTTACCTTGGAGAGAAAAGATATGACATTGAAGTGAGAGCATTCAAATTTCCAAATTACTTGCTAGGTTGAAATTAAAAATCCAGTTTCTAGCTTAATACAGCAAACTTGGTATATTTCCTCTTGGAAGCAGAGGTGGTTTTTATCAAAACTTCCCTCTTTCAATATTTGCAATAGTACTAAATTCAAAATAAAACTAGAAATATTTGCCTGCCAAGGAAACAAGACTGAGGATTGGATTCACCTCTGGAAGCAACCTTTTGAAGAGCTTACTCTGAATTTGAGCAGAGCTGTGCGCCTCTGCTTCTAGTAACTCCTTGTAGAACGACCTTCATGCCAGAATTTCAGGGGTGTCGAGAGCATCAGTCTGTTACTATAATCATTAAATTCTTCCTCTGGAGTGCACTTCATGTGAAGGATATTCAAGTGTAGGACAGAATCTCTATTCCTAATGACTTTGAAGTTGCAGCTTTATATTTTTGGCTGATATAAAACAGAGACAGGGAGAAGTAAACAACAGTTTACTATTCGGAAGGGGTCTAACTTTGCTCAAGGCTATTTTCTTCTAAGAAGAATATATCAGAAGACCACAAACTTATAATATATAATCTGGTGATAGGACTAATTCATTATATTTTAAAATATGCATCCCCTAAAATCATTTGACCTTGAATGGGGTCTAAAGAATTTCACATCCTGTAAGGAGGGGGAGGTGAAATCTTATTGATCACTCACCCTATTCACATAATAATATTGCTCACTTCAGGAGGCATCAGGAATCCCTGTTGCCCAGAGAATAAAACATAAACTCCTCACTGCCCTGCAAAAAAAACAAAAAGCAAAAAAACCTGCAATCAAACTTTTTTTTCCAATCCTTTTCCCCTTACTACTATTTTACTTAGACTCTCTCTCTAGAATACTGGTTAGACACTTCCCCCATCCTAATGCCCCCTTCCCCACTCCAGTCTCCTTCTTTGTCTCCTATTTCTCTCTCTCTAAGGCATCTTTCACCAATTCCCACTCCAATACTATATCTCTTTAAATCCTCACACTTTTAAGTTTTCTCATGTGCAATAATGACTATAGCCAATATTGTATAGAATAATTATTAGTGATTGTTAAGCATAGTGCCTGCATTGTTCCTTTTACTACTCAAAATAACTCTACTATTATTTCCCTGCTATGTTATAAAATCCATCAGGGCACTATGAGCGCTCAATACATATTGAAGGAATAATTTCTATTTTACATATGAGGAAACATGAATAATGGGATTAACTGATTTGGCCATAGCACTAGACTTGTGGCAGAGCGGGTTCGTGTGAATAGGAGAAGTAGGTTCTTAATCATGATGCTGCTGCAGTAATTCTTTTAGCAAGAAACACCCTACACCTATTATTATACTTTATCTTAAAAATATCTCTGAAAATGGAAAATATTATCTCCATTTTACAGATGAAGTCACCAATACTCAAAAAAATAAAATTCTAACTATTGATAGGATCAAGGTTTGTATGCAAAGCAATCTGATTAAAAAATCCAAGTTATATTGGCTTTGATGATGTGCATCTCACAATATAAAATAAATAGATAAAATATTCTGTGGTACCGTTCACTAAAAATCTACCATCCTATCTCTGGATGTTAATTCTACCTAAACACCCCAAGCAGAACTTTGAACAATCAGAGCAATGTTGAAATGATATAATACACTGGCTGCAAAATAAGCCATCAGTCTGTTGCTTTGTGAGGCTTAGTGATTAAATCAAATCAACTACAGAGCTGATCACATTGATAATGATAAAAGGAGTTATTATGACAGAGGATAATATTAAATAGCAAAAAAAATTGATTTGGCCGCAACTCAAAGATATAATGTGGGTCTTTTCCAATAATATTTTGAGTACATTTTCCTTGCATTCTGTATGTTTTCTGACAATTATCTTGCTTATTGTATCATTGGAATGAAAGACAGTTTGTTCTGTTGCCATGATGCAAATTTCCTTGGTGAGTGATTAGGTCGATTTGCTGGTGATATCCTTTTGCTAAGTAATGACAAATGGTAAATTAGGCTCAGTAAGAAAATGGCAGTAAAATACATTGTGTCTTATTCTATAACTGAGATAATCAAGAACATATTGTTGAGAAAACAACTAAATTATAATGTTTAGAGGAGAAATATATTTCAGTAGTCTTACCAGTGAGGTTTTTACCAACTTGTTTTTCATTTGTGAAAATAAAGTCTCTAAATAATGACAGATGGAATAGGCAAAATCTGTTCCATTATCAATAATATGATTTTGAAAACTGCTAATGTCAAAGTTCATAGACCTAAATTACTCCATTTTGTAGAAACTGCTAGACTCATATTATTGAATACTTATTCAAAGAACTGTGTATCAACTGACATTCTGTCAACCAGAAATCTCAGTTAATTGCCAAGAATGAATTGCTGAATGCATCGCAGAATAGTATAAAATGAAGGATCAAATGCACTGGAAGAAGTTAGAATGCATTCTGCCAAAATTGAAATAATAAAAAAAAAGATTGAATTGGTGTTTTGTGAAGTTGAACAGTTAAATATTTTCTCTGTGCTCCTATTCTCTGAAATTGGAATCTTACTTTTTACATAATATAATAATCCTTCCTGAAATAGCATAGCCTACCATATAAAGTTAGCACTTGCTTGAATACCAGCCCCTTTAAACCTTTAGTGTATGCACTGCAAATTTAAACATCCCCTGTTGTATTACAGTAAGTATATACAAAATATATAAATTGATTATCCCTGTTCTTTCTATAAATTTAGTCAAAGTATTACTTTAAAACCTTGAAGATCAAATCATTATTGATTATTAAGCATTTTCCTATCTTTTTTTTTATAATACCTTCTATAATCCTCTTTAAGTGTTGAGACATGAAGAGCTGAGGCTCCAGTGGTAATCCCTGGACCCACTAAAAGACTCAGAATCAGAACATTCTGTTCATTCTAGATTGCTCCAGTTTTTAGACTCCTTGAGTTGTCTAGCTCAGGGTTTTCATCTTCCTGACCTAGGCCTACAGAACACCAGCATTCTGTTTCACTATTAGGTCTTAGCATTGACTAATTCCCAATTTCGCATTAAATCAACCTTAAAAAGGATTTTCTCCTTAGTTTAATTATTTTACTCTCATGTTCAGACAATTATGATTAGCTCCTCACTAATTTTACATTCTCTAGCTTGTATTCCTTTTAAAGCAATTTACGTATAGATCTGATCATGTCAATTCTTTGATTTCTTCTATACTTCCAGAGCACTCGGCACCTTTCTCTGGTTTCGTTCTTATTATACTATGCATACTCAGTAACTTGAAATTAGAATTATTATTTTATTTTTGTGTCTATCTCCAGCCACAGCATGATAAATCATACAGATCATAATCCATGATTATTTATTAAAAGTACACATAAGGATTAAAGGAAAACTAACTACCTACAAAATTGCTAGCATTTTTACTTGAGCAATTAAATGAATCGTGGTGACAATTCCTGAGATGGGAGAAATTTAAAAATGAACATGTTTGTTTTGAGAGACAATCTAGAATTCTTCTATTTTTATGCTAATTATGAGTTGCTTATTAACATACCAGTGGAGATAAAGTTCAAAGGCAGATAAGGGTTGGGTTATTGTTAGGACTGCTTCTCCCAATTATTCATCTATTTCTTAATTGTCTGCAAACAGATATTCAAAAATTACTCTTTATTTTCTCTCCATACAGGAGAACCCCTTCTCTATTTGCATGTATAATTTGGCTTAATGAAATGTGTCAAAATTAGCACTGTACTCTGGTTGCTTACCCCTTGAAATAATTTAGAGGTCTCACTGAAATTCAGATTTTTACTACATTGCTGTTTGAAATATTTATTCATATATTTATTCATTCAACAATACATGCAAATACAAAGAGGATATGGCTTTATGCAATCAAAGACCTTATGTATTAATACTGGAGACCGATAATTGCAATATAGAGAGATAAGAATTAAAAGAAATTATAGAAGTGCTTTGATAACCTATAGGAAAGATATCTAATCAAACAAATGTTAGTAAGGGAGAGAGGTAAGTGGAAAGAACAATGATTTGTTTTTCAAAGAAATAGCTGAGTCAATAAAATCTTAAAAGATGTTTTGGTAGTTTGAGAGAAATCTAGCAATGAGTTTCTTCTTTTTTATTTTAGTATCTGAAATGAATTTAAAAATTTTTTTCAATTATAGTTGATGTACAATATTATATTAGTTTTAGGTGTATAACATAGGGATTAGACATATATGAACACTGAATTTCATGCTAACTTATATTCAGAGATTAAAATCTATACTATTTGCTAAGTTCAGTTTACATCAGTATCAGAAAAAATTCAGTTGTCCACAATAGAGCTAATATAGGCTATTCTGTTTGGTACTTTGATAGCAAACTCAAACATAGTGTAACTATTCTGCAAATACACAACTTTTTTCAATAAGCCGCTTAATGCATAACATTATTGGAAAAATATTTATAATTTCAGTCAATACGATCTCCTGGAATAATGATTACTTTACACAAGGGCCTACTTATTCTTGCTCGGAGAAGAAATTTGGAAAAGATATTCTTGCTTGCTTAACGTTGACAACTATAAACAAGGAAGAAAGCAGAAATGATTTCTATCCACACTAAATTATCATCATAATAGGGCCAATCATTAGGTACCTATTAGTATGTTTCATTCTAATCATATAAGGCACTTTGATAGGCACTGAGGTATGACAATGATGAAAAAGAAATTTTCCCTATTTGAGAGATGTCTCTTTGTATGTTAATTGCAGAGGTAGAAACGAAAACAGTGGAACAAAATGCTATGCATAATATAAAGTCCCAATTGTAACATATCAATATTTGGTTTAGAACAAAAAGATGAATAGGGTAATAGCGGAAATTTCATGAAGTCATCACCAATAAGATTGAAAAACAATCTTCAGGTGTGGGAGATCTGGTAAGAATATTGTGATGACTGAAGAAATCAGTTAAGCTATCAGTCAAAATAGTTTATGGATAGGCTTTGAAAATGTGAAATCAGCCAGGATCAGAGACACATTGTTGAAAATATATCCCAATTTACCCATGAATGCCTTTCTGTGGTTCTTTTTTTGTCAAAGCTTTCATAGCAATGCTTTCTTAAAAAGAGTTATAGCTTACTGTAGTCCATGTGTTAAGTTTCTATCCTTCTTACTTTGTGACTAAGACAAATGTTAACTTTAGCAGTTCTGTATTAATGGCAGACATTAGTTCATTCTGTAGTATAGAATTGGTACAATACAATCTCTGAGACTTAGTTTCAATTCTTTTTTTTTGTTGTTTTGTCATACTACTTCCATAATGACAAGCACTCAAAATATTCACAACACTTTTTTTTTTTAAATAGGTAGAGAAATGACATAGTTGTAAGCCATTTTCCTCAGGCTATGTTTAAAAAAACTAAATTTAGCATGCATGACAATTACACTTTCACCTGTTGAGTAAATAAACCAGATTGTCTTTTTTTCATTATAATGTATCAAAATAAAAAAGTAAATTAGTTGCAAGGTTTTGAGAACTTTAATATGTTCACTCTGTAATACTAAATAATTCAAAATTGTGTTTCTAATGATTGATTAAAAGTAACAAGTTTTATTCAGAGAAGACCTCTGTTTTAGAACATAGTTTTTTTACTATAACTAGTAAATAAATATATTTATTGTTTCGATCATACATGAAATTTCTTCAGTTATTGAAATAGCACATTTCAATAGGAATATTTTATTGAAATAATTTTTTGAATCACAATTCTACATACTTGGGAAAATAAATTACTGAATTATCTAATTAAATTAAATATTGTAAATATTAAAACAACATTTATGTATGTAAAACTACTAAATTAGTTTCTAGTAAAGCTTATTGACACATTCTCATATAAATACACGTTATTATTGTTTTCAGATATTCCAGTTGGACTGGCAAGTCTTTTCCAACCTACACCTATTACAAAACGATCATCTTGAAAATTAATATAACCTGTATGTAGCATCTGAGTTTTCATATAGGTTTTAAATATATCCTAGTTTTAAATTTTAAAAACTTTTTTTTCAAAATTAACAGCTGCATAAAAAATTTTTATAGCATTTGCCATAAGCAGTCTCCTTGTTGAAAATCTGGTATGGAAAGCAAGGCTCCTGTGAGAAATATCAGAATTTAAGACATAGATTTGGTGGTGATCATTGAAATCATTAGAATAAATTAGTTATTCTCTTTTTCTTTCTCTTTTTTTTTTTTTTTTGGTAGACATTTATGCAATCTGTGAAGTGATCCCCGCCCCAGCCCCGATTCCTCTAGCACCCATCTGGCACTACACACAACCATTATAATAATACTGACTCTATACCCTTTGCTGTACTCTAAATCTCCATGATTGTTTTATAACTACTAATCTGTACTTCTTCATCCCTTCTCTTTTTCATCCAGACTCCCACCCGCCTCCTCTCTGGCAATCACCAGTTTGTTCGCTGTATCTGTGAGTCCATTTTTGTTTAGTTTGTTCATTTCTTTTGTTCCTTAGATTCCACATATAAGTGAAATTATATGGTATTTATCTTTCTCTGTCTGACTTATTTCCCTGAGCATAATACCCTCTAGGTTCATCCATGTCATTGCAAATGGTAATATTTCATTTTTTTAATAGCTGAGTAATATTCTATTGTATATATGTACTATAACTTCTTTATCTAATTGTCTACTGATGGGCACTTATGTTGCTTCCGTATCTTAGCTATTGTAAATGGGACTGCCGTGAACACAGGGGTGCATAGATCTTTGCTAACAAGTATTTTGGGTTTCTTTGGATAAATATCCAGAAGTGGGGTTTTTGGGTCCTTCCTTTTTGGGTCCTTCCTTTTCTCTTGTTATAGCCTTTGTTTTAAAGTCTACTTTGTCTGGTATAAGTATTGCTACCCCTACTTTTTTTCATCCCATTTTCAGAAAATACTTTTTTCCATCTCTTTGCTTTTAGTTTGTGTGTATCTTTCAATGTGAAGTGAGTCTCCTGTAGGAAACATATGTATGACTCTTGTTTTCTTATCCATTCTGTCACCCTATGTCTTTTGATTGGAGCATTTAATCTATTTACATTTAAAGCAATCATTGATGGATATGTAGTTATTGCCATTTTATTATTTATATATTTGACTTCTTCTCCTCCTCCTTCTCTTCCTCCTCCTTCTCCTCCTCCTTCTCCTCCTCCTCCTGTTCTTCCTCCTCCTTCTCCTCCTCCTTCTTCTTCTTTGAGAAGTCTCTATAATATTTCTTGTAATACTGGTTTGGTGGTAATGAACTTTAGCTTTTTCTTGTCTGGGGCGCTCTTTGTCCTTCAATTCTAAATGTTGGCTTTGCTGCGTAGAATAATCTTGGTTGTTAAGTCCTTGATTTTCATCACTTTGAATATTTTCTGCCAATCCCATCTGGCCTGTAAAGTTTCTGTTGAGAAATCAGCTGAAAGTCTCATGGGAGCTTCCTTATAGGTAACTAACTGCTTTTCTCTTGATGCTTTTAATATTTTCTTTGTCTTTAACATTTGACATTTTAATTATGATGTGTCTTGGTGTGGGCCTCTTTAGGTTCATCTTGTTTGGGACTGCATTTTATGGGCTTGTATGTCTATTTCCTTCACTAGATTAGGGAAGTTTTCCACCATTATTTCTTCAAATGGGTTTTCAATTCCTTGTTCTCTCTCTTATTGTTCTGGTACTCCTAGGATGCGAATGTTGGTAAGCTTGCTGTTGTCCCAAAGGCCCCTTAAACTATCTTCGATTTTTGAATTATTTTTTCTTGTTGCTGTTCTGATTGGTGTTTTCTGCCACTTTACCTTCTAAATTGTTTATTTGAATCTATGCTTCATCTAATCTACTGTTGATTCTCTCTAATGTATTCTTCATTTTGATTATTGTATCCTTCATTTCTGACTGTTTTTTTTTGTTATGTTTTCCATCTCTGTTTTTATGTTTTCTATCTCTTTACTAGAGTCTTAACTGAATTCATCTACACTTTTTCTAAATTGATTGAGCATCTTTATAACCAATGTTTTGAACACTCCATCTTGTAGAAGCTTCTCTCCATTTTGTTTATTTCTTTTCCTGGAGCTTTTTCTGTTCTTTCATTTGGGACTTTTTTCTTTGTCTCCTCATTTTGGCTGCATCCCTGTGTTTATTTCTATGTATTAGGTAGAGCTCTTATAGCTCCTGGTCTTTGTGGAGTGCTCCTATGTGGTAGATGTGCTGTGGGGCACAGTAATGCAGTCTTCCTGGTCACCTGAGCTGGATTCTCCAGGTGTGTCCCTTGTGTGGGTTGTGTGTGCCCTCCTATTGTAGTTGAGCCTTGATTACTGTTGGGACATCAATGGGAGGGATTGACCCCTAGGCTGATTCATTGTTGTGAGGACTGGCCATGACTACAGTGAAGGAACTATTGTGCAGGCACTGACTCTACAGAGCAAGATTCACTTTAGCAGGGTTCTGGTGCCTGCTGAGTCTGCCTGTTGGGTGTATCATTCGTGGAGGTGGATGGATTATATACTCTTGTGTGGTCTGAAGCTGGCCACCAGGTGTGTTGGTTCTGTGGCCTCTTGCGAGGGACTGTGATGTAGGTCAATATCAACCGCTACCTGTGCCCTGCCAGGAGCCACTTGGTATGAGCTACAAAGCAATCTGCAGATAGTTGCCACTTGTGCTGCAGCACTTGGAGGTGCCTGAGAGAGTCTAAGTTGTGAACCAATGTCGGTTGCCACTAGTGTCAGGCTGAGGGCTGCTTAGCAAGAGGCATGGGGCATGCTGAGGCCAGATTCTGTTAATTTGGGGTCTGTAAACCTTTGAGAGATTTTAGGAATGTCCACAGCATGAGTCAAGACAGGCCATTTGTATGGAAAAACTACTGGAAGCAGCTTGGGGGAGCCTGCAAGTTGGGAAGGGGAAGGGTCTCAGGGAATCACCAAGACAAGGTGACCAGATATTGCAGCTGCCTAGTATGCAGGCTGTGTGCTGGGAAGGCTCAACAAAGGAGCAATGGCTTCTACTAGCACTTCGGTCTGGGAGAAAGTTGTCCTAACAGCCCTCATCTTAAAGCTAGACAATTTATTTCCTCCTGTATATTCCTGATACCTTTCAAGTAGCTGCCCTAGACCTGGAGCATCAGTGAATAAGTCTGTGCATGGGTCCCTTAAGTGGAATTCCTAGGACTCCAGTTGCCCTCTGTCTCACTCAGCCATAATCTCTGCTGGTTTTCACAGCCAGAAGTTGTGGGAACTTCTTTTTCTGGCACTGGAACTCTGGGCTGGGGAGACTAATGTGGGGCTAGGGCCCTTCATTCCTAAGGAGGAACCTTCTGCAGCTGAAATATCCCTCCAGATTTTTAACCACCACCCATGGTCTATATCTTCACCTATCCTATCAGTCTCAATGTGGTTACTTCGGTATCTCCTTAGTCACAGGACTTCATTCAGCTACACTCGAGACATTTTCAATGATGATACTTCTATAGCTTAGTTATAATTTTGAGGTGGTTGTGGGAAGAGTATTTACCTACCTTGCCATTTTAACTGGAATTCTCTATTCACTTTTTGACTTTAGTTATCTCATTTATCTCATTGTTAGAGTGTGAGTGATGGCCTATTGCAGCATAACAATCATACCACAAATTTAGCATCATAAAACCACACATATTTGTTTTCACACAGTTTCTGTGGATCAAAAGTTCAGGCATAGTTTACTTGTGCCACTGCAAGGCTGAAATCCAGGTGTCAGCCAAGGATGCTCTACTTGTGAAGAAGCATCAGATTCCATGCTACCAGGTTTGTTGATAGCATTCGGTTTTCTGAGGACTGTCAAACTAAGGGCCTCCATTTTTTTTTTCCGTCTGTAAGCCAGAGTATTTCCACATGGGCTTTTCAGAAAGAATTGCTGACAGTTGATTGAGATCATGATGTATGAATGTGTATAAGAATGTGTGTATATTTATGTGTGTAAATATATATATATATATATATATATATATATAGTTCATCTTATATTTGTATAAAAATCATATACTGATTTTAAATAAAAATATCAATATAACCAAATAAGGATTTGGAATTTTTCTCTTCTATATTTCTAATAAAAAATAAAAAGTTAAATTTCACTAAACCCATTTCTCCAAAGTAATTCTACTAATTTGTTTTATCAATTTAAAATGACACATTAAAATCGTTTTACCCATGGTGAAAAAGAATAAAGAAATTTACTTTAACAAGATAGATCCTCTGCCTAGAACTTTTTTTTCTGAAGTATTTTTTTCGAAATAAACAAGTACCAAATCTTAAGTGAATTCATTTTCTAATAGATGTTAATACATAAAGAAATAATTCATAAAGTCTAATATAATTGAAGGTTTTATTATAGCCAAAGCAAATTTCAACTTTGTCACTTGGAATATTAACTTATTATAAAATAATTTAGTGACATATTCCATTTAATAATTTTAAAAATATTAAAAATACATGTTTTATTTGTTAAAAAATAAGAGCTAAATGTTTAACAAAAAAAGAACCCCACGTTTACACCTAAATATTTGTTTACTTAATAATTGTATCTTTTCATTTTAGTCTGATAGATTTGTACTCTTTGAGAACATGGAAACCATTAATTCTAAGTGTGATTGGTTTTCAATCTCTTTTCCCCTTCTAGCTCCATGATGTGTTTTGCTTTCTTTAATTATGATATGATAACTGGTTATTTGCATTGTTTCAATCATGCACTAAATTAATCTCTTGGCCTTTCCTAACTAATAATCTGTCTTTTTGCCTTTCAAGTATGTTTTTCTTCTGTATAAAGTACTTAGGATTTATCACAGTGTTCATTTATTTATATTTTTGTTTTTTTGCAAAATATTAAATATAGCATGAGAAAGCTATCAGCCTGTATAAAAAAATTTATAAAACACTTTAATCTAAACCTATGAAATATTAGCATAAGACACCACAAAGCAATATAGCACAGAATATTATATAAGCCACGATATAGAATTTAGAATTTTTTTTGAGACAGAGAATGTTACAAATTTATCCAAACTTAATAACACTTTTTTCTTATTTTTTTCCCTTTCAGATTTAACCTACATAGCACTATGTGTTAGAATCAAATTTATCAGTCACTTAAAACTTCTGTATTTTTTTTTTATTGTTTTATAGTCTTAAAACTGCAAATATGGTGTTACAAAGCACTTTTGTGAGGTAGTTATGCTTTTATAACACTCACGGACTTATAGTATAAACAAAATGAACTCTAAATTCTTAAGTTTTGAAATTTCCCCTGTCAATGTATTTCTACTCTTCCCCTCTGATTTTAATGTTCCTTTAAAAAAGAAGCTAATTAATGACTCAAATAGGACACAAAGGATTTTGAACAAGTTATACTTCCCTGCGACAGTAATTTAAATACTGTGAAGCATCTTGCACTTACTACAGAGCTATCAGGCTTGCAATTCTTTAGAGGAAAAAGATAAAGATAGGTTGCTTAATGAAAGACAGCATTTCCTCGAGCAAAACATACTGCTTAACAAGTTAAGTGTTATATAGCAATAAGTGTGCATGCAAAGTACACATACATATACACATATATGTGTATGTACGCCATTGTAATAGCATAAACAAAATAATAAAGATTTTAAGTCAACTATCATTGATTGCATTGATAGTAGATATGTAATTTTGTCATTGATGTGAGGCTAAGGGCAAGAAATAATTAGATTGGCATGGCATCTCCTCCTGATTCAGGATTTGTAAGGTCCTTAGAGAAAATTGGTAACAACCTTTCAGAAGTACTGATTACAAACTGAGATGCTCTGCATATTAACTACAGGTTTTTACCCAGGAGGATATTGAAAAAAACTAACACTATTAAAAAAAAAATGTGGAGTGAAGCCAAGAATGCTTTGAGGGTGGGAGAATCAAGGAATTGTCTTTGAATATAATGATTAAGATGCACTTGAATTGAAGCAAGTCAAGTTGCTGACATTGCAAGGCAGAAACAATGATGAAATCAATTATATCACTCCTCCTTTGACAATTTACTAGTTCTCTGAGTGGAAATGTAAGTTCTGAAAGGTGAGACTTTTATCATTATGTACTATCACTGTTGATCTATAAAGACTAAGGGCTATTGACACTGAAATATGAAGACTGAGTTTTAAGAATAAAGAGTATTTTAGATAAGAATATTTATGATGATAAAGAGATAAGCACCTCATTTAAAAAACTAATGAAACTACAAAATGCAAAATATCAATAGGAAAAAGTAAAGTTAGAAAATATTCAATATGTGTGAATGATAACATTTATATTGTAATGCAAATGCATAGTACTTGTGTTTACAGAAGTATATGAATATGGGAAATACACATCTTCCCTGTCATTATTTGTTTTGATAATTGTTTGACATAGAATATAATTATGTACCCAGAGTATATTACCTAAGAACTGAGATATTTAAGAGCAGGATTATATGACTAAGATCAGGTTTTATGTATAAACATGTCTTGTCCTAACTTCCTAGATATCATTAACATGTTATCTAAATTTAACAAAAATAATTTTCAATACATTTTGAAGTTTTTTGATATATCAAAAAATATATTTATATTACATAATGTGGAATGAAGACTTCGGAAAGGATATTTACATTTACTTAACAAAATCTTATTTATCAAATATTTATTTAATGAACATTTAATTAACGATAAGTGTTATGACACACGATATGTGTTTATCAGATACTCCAAAAAAAAAAAAAAATAGGAATTAATGCCTGGTCCTTTTTCTCTGGGTTCTTGGGTTTCCAATGAGAGACTGGCCAAACAGTATAGTGGATAAATAGTAAAGGATTATCATTTTCTGATTCTGATAGTGAACATAATATAAACTTATATTTCACCCTCACAGTAAGATTTAATTATAAATATTATTCCATTTTATGGAAGCAGGAACTTAATTAATGTAATTAGATGTTCAAAGTCATTTGTGTTTCAGCTTCATGGTGATTTGGTGTTCAAACATGTAATTTAAAAAAATCCTCGATAATATGGACAAACAGAGAAATTCAACAAATGACCTCCCCCAAACAGTTTTTAAAATATAAAATAATTTAACAAACGGTAAGTTAGAAGTCTCAAATTAATGAAAGGAGAAGGTGATACATATTAAACAGTATTGAAAATATTGGCTTGAAATTTGAGAAAATGAATTATTTTAAATAATTATATCACACTATTCAACAAAAATAAATTTAGTTTGATTAAAGTTTACATTTTACAATAAACAAGAGAATGGGATTAAAATAAATGTTTTATTTTAATAAAATAAATGTTTCAAGATGTGTTGAAAACTAGAAGAGAGAGAAATTATGAATAAAAATATAAACAATTTGGACATATATCTTTCATTATCTGTCCTTTTTTTTTAATAAAAATATTAAAAAGTAAAAATGGATAATTGTAAACTTATTGGTACAAAGATGCTGAAAGAGAATTTATCCTTTGATTATAAATTGTAAAGTCTATAATTTAGATATGTCAATAAGTTCTTGGAAAGAAGCTATATCTGGAAAGCAAGCATGAATTAAAATTTCAATGGGGAGATGTAAGTGAGCAAAACCACAGAACTTCAATACTGTGTGGATGTGTGGAGTAATTAGGAAAAAGTACAGGCTGCTGCCATCAATGTTAAATGAAATACCAGGGCCCAATATTAAAAATTCTTATATTTGTCAAGAGATTTAGATTTATTCTGTATACTAGACTATGAAAAAAGAATATTCTGAACATTATCATTACAAACAACTAAATGCACATGCAAAATGGTTAACATGATGACAAATGAAAAATCAAAAGTCCTAAAGTGAGAAATCCTATAAGGAAAATGAATATAAGTATGTCAAGAATGAAAGATAAAATAATATCTGTAATTAAACATTAAAAATTTATCTATGAGAATCTGAATTACATCATATATTGTTTGTGGCGTATACGTCAGATGGAGGAAACATTACCAATGTTTTTACAAGTGGATTCTTGAAATACTACAAATATGCTGTGTATATTGATAACCAGATAAATAAAACATAAAGACATTTTCCCTAAAAATAAGAGACGTTGTTATCAATTCATATTTCACCTCAAGTTCTTGTAAGTAGTCAAAGCAGAAAATCTATTTCTCTCTTGTGTGAACCATATTCCTTTTACCTCTGTCTTACTTTCGGCCAAAGCCTCTGCAAATTCATTTGAAAAATTCGTTTGTCAGTTTCACACTTCAGTTCTGTGGGCTGCTGCTGTGAAAGAACAATTTGTCCAAGGTAACAGTGGAATCTGTGGCAATAGTTGTCAAAATAATGGCTAATTCAGAAAACCATAAGTGCTTCAAAAAGAAGTCTCTGATACAGAGAACATGCAACAGTTTATAATAAACATCGTTTGGTATTCTGACAAAATATCTCTTGGCATTCACATGCTTCTCATACTTGTCTCAGGTCAGATTCCTTAAAGAATGTCCAGAGATGACAATTTAAATGTAGAAAGTCTATTAAAAATACTCTTGGGATTCACATCTGTGAAGGCACCAAAGAGGGAGAATAAGAGAGAAAAGTGATGCATTGTAACAAAGACCTCATTGATAGCATAGGGAGTTCTAGAGCTGGTATGGCCTTTCATAGTCATCCATCTCTAAGTAAATCATTGTAGGCTTCCTATGCTGCATGGACTAGTCTTTGGATGTAGGTGGCTTCTGAAATCAGAGAGTGACTTTGAGTAAATCAATTCTCCTACTGAAGATGTCTGGACAGGGATTCAGCTAAGAGGTACTAGCAGCACTCACTCCCAACATCTGGAGAAATGGATCTCTCTGTCCCAAAGGGAGGTTCTGGGTGGAACACCAATGCATTGACTTCAGTCTACCTCTGTGAATCATTTTAGATTCATTTTAGACTCTATCTACATGCCAAACGGTGAGCTAGATGTTGATACAATAACTGTAAGCAAACAACAACAACAAAAAACATTTCTCATGCCTGTAGAGTAGATTAGTGAAGGAAATTCATTCCAACATGTAATTTTAATATAAAATTTCAAATAAATGAAAATGGAAGGCACAATATGTTTTGAAACTAAAAATAAGGAACCCTCAAATTCTATTCTGAACCAAAGTTGACTTGCTTCAGCATTTCCCCATGATCGGCTCCTTGTGCTTTTGAAATAGTGTTATGTCTGAGCTGTACTGGTTCAACGAGCACGCCTCTTGGTGTGGGCATAGTCATTGTTGCATCTGTCTTGCTCAGCTCAGCTTCCCTGCATATGTACTCTGAGTTCTTGGACTCTCAGGTATTATGCTGACTTTCTCCTCTTCTTAACTCAAATATCCTCCTTAAGGTGATTTAAAATCTCTTCTGAAGTAACTCATTAGCTCTTGCTACTGGAATAAATAGATTTAAATCTACTCATGCCCTTAGTAGGATTGTTTTATTTTTAATATAACTCTTACAAAATAAATGTGGATACATTCCTAAAAAAATTTGTTAACGAAGCTGATGTTTATATTCCTAGTTGAGGCATATGTGATCTGAAAGAGAATTTCTTTATTTTCTGAATTATAAAAAGATCTCTTAGTATTTGAAACAAAATGTTTTGAGTAGAAGTTAAGGGTAATACCAGAAAGTTGAACCAAAGCATGAAAGGAAAACAAGTTAAGTAAATATCTGCCAGAAATATACTTAGGAGAAGACATGTAGACAGAATACAGTTAAATAAACCTAAAACCAAGATTTAAGAATTCAGAGCTTAAATACTATTGATGGAATAGAGGGTGTTCTTTTTTTCTTTTTCTTTTTTAGTTCCTTGGATGAATGTTGTGTCCTTTGTTTTGGCCACTGCACGTTTCAATGGTGTAGAAATTCAAGACAATGAGGTCTCACTTATCTTTTTTTCCATATAGGGGCTGAGAAAATCTGCCTATGGTATATTAAACTAGGATGAGATCTGAATCATTAGCCTTAGAATTGGGCTTATTATTCTAAATATAATTTGACATTTAAAATGCAGCTGACTAGAAAAAAAGCTAGGATTTACATTTCATTTGAAATGTCTTTAGTGAAAGTACATAGTCAGGACAACTATAGACTAACAATACTATTTGATTTCAATGATGCCTGATCCCAAGATGTCAATAATCTCCCCCAAAATAACATATGAAATGAATACATATCTAATTATAATATTACATGTAGGATTTATCACTACACTGCTAAAAGAACCATAAAGATAGTTAAGGGCATGGCCTCTAAATACCAAAACCACAATTTCTCCTTAATTATCTAGATATTTAAGTCTTGATTATATTTAGAAGACTTTAAACGATCTTCATGTGTATGTCATATGTAAATGATATAATACTGTATATCCAATACTTCGGTAGAATAAATTGGTACTTTGATTATTTAACTTTAAACTTTAAACTAGCGGCCTCTCCAGAAGACCAAGTCGCTGCCTGGGCTTTTGGCCTCCAGGAAGGCATTAGACTTCCTGCCTGTGCACGTGCTCACACAGTTTACTGCCCCCTTCTGGCCTTTGGGAGGTCCTACAGCTGCAGAGCCTGTGGGGCAGAGCTCTAGCCACCACCCTTGGCCGGGTCGCTGGGGCAGAGGCGCTGTGCTGCACTGTGACTCTGACTGGAGGATGGAGGAGGTGTGGATGAAGATTGAAGCTGGCTTGACACGTGGTTTGAATCAGACTCCTAGTCTGAGACCAGGGCCCTCCACAGGAGTTCTCGACGGATGGGATTCATCTGGGAAGAATGGTCAGCGCCTTGGGTCTGGTTCTGTCTTCTGCTGAGCCTCACCTGATGCTCACAGCATCCCAGCCCAGCCTCTCCCAGCCCTTCCATCAGGACCTGCACTTACTTCCTCACCCACAGACTAAGCCACGATGTGCACCCTGTAGGCTTGCAGGCTCAAAAATTATATATATTTAAATTTTTTCAACCATTTTGAATTCTATATAATGATTTTGTCAGTATATCTTTTTTCGGTTTTAAGATATGCATAACATACCTTGAAAATACAAACATAGGGCATCTATCTTAGGAAGAGCTGGCATCCAATTCGAAGGACAGGAGCTCGTAAATGAACAATATGCAAAATCATTCTAGACAGACGGTGTAGCCAGCACTAAGAACAAGAGGCAAGAGAGAACCTGATATATTTAGAGACCTAAAATATTTGGCACATAGTAAATACTCAGCACATATTTGTCATTATTATTGTTTTATTCTTATTGAAATTGTTTTTATTACTATAACTAGAGAGAACTCTATGGGTCTTAGAGGTGAGAACTCTAGCTAGTACAATAGTTGAAGAGCAAATAATGGACTTCAGCAATTTGCATGTTTTCGTACAGATTCTGTAGAGTGACTAAAAAGAAATGTATGGAGTAATGTGTTGACCAAATTTACATTGTAGAAGGGTGTGTTGGGATACATAAAAGTGGAGTAGAACTGATTATTAGGAGTTTTATTGTAGTGATGTAAGGGAAAAACAGTAATTTTAAGAGCAATAGAGAGGATTGGGAGAAGGGCACCTGTATTTTAGAAGATAAATGAAGGAAGGGGATGAACTCTTTATGAGGGATGAAAGGAGATGTAGAACAAATAATCATGAATGATTTCAAACATTGAGGCTTGTGCCAATGGGTAAATGATTTGGTGGCTAACAGATATGTATTCAACCCAAGAAATATCATGGTCAGGGAAGAAGTTGCATGATATTTTGATCATGTTTATTTTTAGGTGCCCAAGTGACCTCTTAGTGAAGATGTGATATATGAGGATATAAATACAAATTTGGGGAGTCTTCAGCATCTTGTTGAAGCCATGGACGTGACTGTAGTATCTATGCAGAGGATGTAGAGGGAGAAGTAGGAAATATGAGAACTGAATCCCTGAACTCCAATATTAACTCATCATCAAATAATATTGAAACCACTAAAAATAGATAAAAAGAAGTAGTAAAAGAAACAAACACTTCCTTAAAGCTGACATAGAGCATTTTGAGGAAAAAGAAATGAAAATCTGGGTAAGAACTAGAAAGTGTGCACTGGACAAGACAAAGAGAAGATAATGTAGTTTTCTTGGAAATGTCTGGTTGGAAGGTAGCAATGGAGTCTAAATATTGGAAGAGTAGATAGTGGTAGAGATTTGTGAATTCCTAACATGTAAGACTGGTTTTCATGGTTTGCAACATGTGGCTTGACTAAGGAGATGAGAAAGAAGGATAAAATGGCCATTGGTTTGACTGAGACTTTTAACCCTAGTTGGGATTTCATCAGCCTGGAGGAAAAGGAGACTTTTTTAAAATTGAAGAGAAGGGTATGATTTGAAATCCATTTTCCAAGAAACAGAACAATTTTCTAATTGACACTAAGGCTGTCTTATATGTAAACAGAGGCTCTGTTGGCACATTGATAGTAATTATTGCTGTGGGAGTAGATGAAAAGATACGGACTAAAATGAAGAGATGGAAAATATGGAAAGAATAAATAAGGCCAAGGCCAGAACTCTGAAAAACAAGTGTTTAATGGATGTATCGAGAAAAAAAAAATCAGGCAAGAAAACTGAGGAGAAATGTTTAGAGATAGAGGGAGAAAACCAGGACAAATAATATCCAGAAGGTCAGAGGTGAACCTGGGTCACAGCTCTGATGTGATTTGACACACCTCTGGAGGTAACTGAACCCACCTTGACTGAATCAGCTTCACTTTCTCCTCTTCAATGCTTTCTCCAGCCCAGATAGCTCTTTGCTGCCCCCTTCTGACATTTGCCTGCTTCTTTCTCAAAATTGCTTTTGCTAATCAGGGTCTTTTGTGGTCCCACACGAAGTTTAGGACTTTTTTTTTTTTTTTTTTTCTGTTTCTGTGAAATATGCTATTGAAATCTTAATAGCTGTTACACAGATCTATGAATTGTTTGAGGTGGGCATTTTAACAATAGTAATTCTTCCGATCCATGAACATGGATATCTTCATTTATCTGCGCCTTCAATTTCTTTCATTAGTATCTTATAGTTTTCAGTGTAGAGATCTTTTTTTTACGTCCCTATTAAATTTACCACACCAGCTGAAAATGCTTCAAAGAGGATTTGACACATTACATGTGGAATGGAAGATGTAGATTACTTTATGACCTGGATCATACAATATGTTAAACTTGGAGCTCCTGGTGACTTCTTGATGCAAGCAGAATGGGAGGTGCACTTGTAAGGGGCTTCTATGTCATCTTTGGCAAAGTATCCAGCAGCTAAATAACCTTCAGTGTATTTGATCTTACTGGTATGGCAGGAGTAGAAACAGATGTACATACTTTAAAGGAATCCCGTTATTGAAAATGTGGACAAACTAAAAGTAAAATTTGGATCGGTTAATGATTTACAAGCGTATCTATGATAACAGTTCTACTTTACTTAATTATTAGGTCGGATATAGTATTATAGTCCATGTAAATATTTGTTGAGGAAGTATATTGTTAAAATTTTGAAGTTCACATTTTGAAGTCATCTAAGCAAATGTAAACTGAAGAGAGTGGTTAATGGTAAGACTACTCGCCTGATAGCTGGCTCCTTCTCACTGCTTCATACAGTTTCAAATTATATTTTGTGGAGGTGAAGGGAGGGTCTTATACTACTTTATATATAAACGACCTCACATTACTTTCAGTGTCTTGTCTTTTGAAATTTGAATCTTCAACTATGTGTTTACTGCAAAAAGAGTAGGCTATGTTGTGCATTGAAACTTTTTCTAGCAATATGTGTATGGCTTTCTCTGTAATTCACAGTAAATATGATAATATAATATAGGCCTACAGGAAGGGGAGCAATATTTATTGACTAGATTTAGTCTTTGAGGATGACATTTGAAAACAGAATTTCTGGGAACATTCCACAGAGTTTGTTTTAAAAAAGAAACTAACAATAAAGTAAAAAAGAGAAGTACCCAATTCTTATTTTATGAAAGAGAGTTTTATGTCTATTCATATACATCTATTGAACAAGAAGCTGCAAAAAAAAAAATGTTGCTTAGTGTCCGCATTCTATCTGTAGCCATTACTGTGCAGTTTATTGTGTAGTTTATTTCTTATTATTCTGATTTCTTATTTAAATGTTGTTTTAAAATGTAAACAGGATCTGAGCTTTCAAATATTCCTTGTACTATATAAGAGTAATAATAGTAAAAATGATAAAAACAATGATAATATCTTTTAAAGGATATTCAGTGTATAACAGAAACTGTACTATTTATGTATATTGTTATTTTATTATACAATTATAATTTATGAACCCTTTTAAAATAGGAACAAATATTTTCTTGATATACATGATTTAAAAAAAAAAAACCTAACAATAGAAACAGTAGTGAAAACCTATTTATTTTTTCTTACTATATATTTGGATCCCTATAATACGGTAACCATGAACCACTTTTCCAAGTTGCATTTCCAAGATTATTTTTTCTCAGTAATTATTTGTCATTTAATTTAAATGAATATGTCTACTGCATGTGGAAACAAAACAGGAGATTTGCCTTTTTTCCCTAGGATTTTAGAAATTTTTCTAAATTTTCCATATTCAGAAAACTAAATTAAATTTTCTTTCTCCCAAAAGGCATAGGTTTGTGAGACCAAATATCTGATGTTCTCTCTGACCCTCTTTATCAATTGATCACTAGAGTAATAGTTTATTATATTTTAATAATAATAATTATTGCTAATATTTATTCATGATACTTAAGGTTAATTTATATCAGCCACTCTAACTGTTTGACACAAATTCATTTAATTATTCACAAGAACTTCGTGAGTTAGATATAATTACTGCCTCCATTTTACAGATAAAAAGTATAAGGCTTATAAAATTTAAATACCTTGCTTCACTTGTCATTGCAGAGCTAGTAAGTAGTAAGTGTACTTTATTGCGATTTAGAACTGTTAGAGGGAGCATGGGAATGTAACTGAGCACGAGATAATGTTCTGATGATTTTATGCCTCCTATTACCAAAAAAAAAAAAAAAAAAAAAAAATCTGAATTTAGGAGAGCTACTGCCATTGTTATTAACATTGGTTTATTGAGATTATAAGAATAGTCTAGAAGTAGCTGTTAGTTGTGAATCTCCACTAATTGACAACATCCATTGCTCATTTCACCACTAAACTTAAGCTGAAAATAACAAGTGTGCTGTTTTCTATTTTAAATTAAAATACTGTCTGGTTTCGTAAAAACCCTAAAAATATTTTGGCAGATCTACTATTTTAACAGATATTCAATTAAGTCAACTCTTATTTTAATTCTGCCCTTGAAACATTATTATTATTATTATTTTATTATTACTTTTATTTGCTTTTCAAGTTCACAACAAAGTGTTTCTTAAAGAAGAAAAGTCGCCTCTTCAGCTAACTAGAAGGGCAAAAGATGACTGGAAATAAGTCACTAGGCTGTGTGCCTTATTTTACCCTTTCTGAACTCTATACAGAAATTTTTATCCTTCTTTTAAGTTGTCAGAACCAGCAGAACAGATTTTTAAATAGTCTATCTCCAGCTGTCTCCACGTTTGGGTCCCTGGATGATTTCTCTATGTGAATGTCTTTCATCTTTTTTCAGGTGAAAGGTTTACTTGTAGGTGCTCTACAAATGAGACAACTAACATTTCCTACGCTCAGAAACGAAGCTCGGGATCTTTTTGAAGGGGATTGGCTCATCATAGCTGCTCAGCTGCAGAGCACTCACTGAGGCTCCACCACCCACCACCCAGACAAGGGGTAGGTGCCAATTAAAAGGAAGGCAAGCAGATAGGACCCACAGAGGCAATGAGCTACCTCTCTCTTTCCCTTTGCCAGACAGACACAGCCTGGCCCAAGAAAGCATGGTAGGTTGAACTCTGATGCTTCTTCATGAATATCAGGGGATATCGAACCTAAACACATGTGATGAAGTTTGCCTTTGGTCCCCTGTGTTCCTATTTCTCCCTTTCTGAATTAGCGTACGTCTCTGTTCCCATATGATTTCTTTGAGTTTATCAATGCACTTATCATTTTTCTCTTCCTTTCTAGTTACGACCTGTTATCAGTGAAAAAAAAATGATATATCCATTCTTTCACTTTAGGATGAAAATTATGCATAAGGCTTCATCTTTTTTATGATAATTTATCATTTTGTATGGGGTGATATCTAAGGCCAAAGCAAAGCATACTTAATGATGAACTGGCAGCAGTATTTGGCAACAATATTCTCAAAATATATTGAGAATAATATTTTGGAAACATTGTAAATTCACCAACCTTTAAGAGTTACTTAATTCTGTACTTAAATCATATACACACATACATAATGCTCAGTAATTGTGTGTGTGCATGCGTGCGTATGCACGTGTGTGTGTGCGTGTGTGTGTATGAAGGTGATGGCAGTGGTGGTATACAAGATGAGCATTTGGAAATTCATTTCAGTTAAAACGATTTTTAATACTCTGATGAGAAAATAATAAGTGGTGTTTCCTTTAGTTATAGTTCTTCTCTTTCTATAATAATTTTCACTTACTTTCATCTCAGGCAATATGACATTATCAGACATCATAAGTGACCTTCCCACTGAAAGCACCTGAAACAGCTCAATAAAATATTTTTAAAAATATTTTAAAATGAAAAGCTGACCTGGCAAGAAAATAAATTCTAAGAGGCTTAAAAACAAAGGGAGCAGGAAAACTGAGACTTCGGCAGGAGGCATGAATTTTCCAAAGGTGGCTTTGCCCTGAGGGTATCTGCAAAACACTTGAGCAGCAATTACACAGGGTCAGATAATTGAAAGGGCCCACACACTCTGCAGGGTGTATTCACACAAGGTGAAGTGCATAGCCCGGCAGGAGAAAGAAAAGCACAGGCAAACATGAGATAGGCCCAAGATTTAAACGCACAACTTCCAGAGTCCTCTCCCAGTTGTCAAACTCACACTTTGTTTTCAGATTATTAATCACCATCTTGGGCCAGCGAATGGGCTACTTAGGCCACAAGGCCACTGGGCCTCCTCGAAGGAGGAGGAATTTTTAGATCCCTCTGTTGATGTAGCCAAACGCAGTCTGCAGTCCTGTTCTCAACAGAAGAAAACAAGAGAACACATAGAAACCAGGCACAAACCATTGACTTGTTCATTTTCATAAATGATGTTTATAAGCCAGCACATTTTGCTTCCTGGCCTGTCTCAAATCCTAGCACAGGACTACACTAACTATTAGTTAGAACAGTTTATTCGGGGTCTGCTGAGGTTCCAGGCACCTCTGGAAACAGCATCGGTTTGCAACAGATTAGCTGACATTAATCCTACATTGACACAAATTACAATTTTTTAGAGCTCTATGGGAATCAAGGGTCAGAAGATCAATTTTGGGCTAGGCAAATTTGGGAATCTAATGTAAATGTTGTAAATTTACCTGGAACCCAAACAATATATTCTCTTTGTAAAGATGAAATAGAAATGTATCTGACATACAGAAATCAAACAAAAAAATATTTTTTATAGAAAGAAAGAGAAAGAATGAAAAAAAGAAAAAGAAAGAAAGAAAGAGAGAGAGAGAG
>CM053517.1:29217928-29232903 GCA_028627145.1 Eidolon dupreanum | reverse complement strand
AATTTGTGGTCTAAACTGGGTGAAGCAAACACTTATTTCTAGAAGAATAGAAATAATTCTTACTACAAGAATTGTTCCTTAATACAAGAATCAAAATATAAATCCCATAGCCTCAGGAGCTCTAAAATTATGAAACACACAAGGAAACAAATAACAATGAATGTTAGCCAGTAGAAACAAAAGGCAGCAAGCACACAAATACGTAAAAGACGGCAGTTTATCAGATATAGTGCATGAAGTAAATGTTTATTTACTTCGACTGTGTATTTACTTTAAGAGTGCAAATACTGAACACACCTATATGGAATTTCAGAAGGAAAGAGCAAGAGGATAGGCCAAATCTTTAAATCTTTATTTACAGGAACAATTACAGAATATTCCAGAACTGATGAGAAAATATCTACTATTTGGACATCCCAATGCATTACAAGTATAATAAATAAAAGGAAATGACTCCTCTGAAAACATAGATAGCCAAAGCATATAGGTGTTTGGTATTTTATGAAAACACTCTATAATAAACATGTAGGTTATATACCCTTTAGGATACTGCAGCTAATAAAAAATGTAAAATAAATCAGTGTTTCATCAGCCTTAGCTGACCATTTTTCCTGCTCTCTCTTTGTAGACTCTTTATTTCTTATGGTTGTTCTTAGCGACAATCACTTGTAAACAAAAACGGAGTTTGCTGAAGTAAAAATATTTCCGTTGCTTCCTCATCAATATTTCACTTCTCTGAAGCAGGGTCAAAGACTTTTGTTCTCACAGAACTGCAAAGAGACACTATATTTCTCTAAATTCACACAGAAGTGGAAATGCCATCTATCTTCTTCTCGGAACTGGTTTTATTTGTAAAGGAAAGCAAGATTTCCCTAAATGCCTTGAAGGAGGTTAGACAGAGAACCAAAGCCAGCTAAGTGGTGAGGGTGGGGGTACACAGAAGAGGAAATGGAAACAGTTTCGCCCAGGAGACAAACTCCTTTCAAATGTTGCCCTGGGGATTACTAAATCTGCAATCTTTAAAACATGACAGTCACTGAGCCTCAAAGCTTAGCATGCTAGGTTCTTAAGAATAAAGCTGCTATGCTATCCTAATATAATCTTTGTATTGGTCAAATGAAGAGAAAGCCTTGCTTTAATGCCTTGACTCAGAAAGAACTAATCTTTCCAATCAGTGCTTTTTTTCTCTGCAGGTAATGTCACTGTATGACATAAGTACCAGAAATATAAAGGATTAGTTTTGCATATTATAGACTGTTAACAGCCTTTGCTTGACAAATCTACAATAGGATCCACAGAACTGTCACCACTTATTAATTTACCTTTCAAAAAGACAAAAGTACCGCACATGCTAAACACAAAGCTAATGTGACAGAGTCCTTTTTGCAACCCAAATAAATATATCACTGTCATTTAACAAGCCTCTGTGTTGAGTTGAATATTTTCCAGCACTACTAGGAAGTTAAAGGAGTCTGAAAATAGAGACAGCTCATTGACTTCCCATGCATATATCTATACCACTTTAATCTTGCACATAAAAGGTCAAGCATAAAATTATTTGCTTGGAGCAGCTGTCCTCAGAGATTGGAATTAACATAGATGGAGAGTACCACAAGGAAAAAAAGTTAATTTTACCTTAATTGGATTAAGCCAGGTCCCATCCATACTGAGAGGATGAGGTTACAAAGGACTAGAAACTGCTAGGTTGACAGAAAGGGATTAATTCATGGGCTAGCGTCAGATTGTTGACTAATAACGTATTGATCGTATCTGTAAGATATGCAGAGTGTCTGTCAGGAAGAGAGACACTTTGGAATTGAAGATCACTAGCCTATCTGACATGATCAAAGTTAGATTAATATTATTAAGGAGCTGCAAGTGAGCTGTATATCGCCTTAGCAACCACAGAAATTTTCTACATGTGTCTGGGGCTGACCATCACAAACAGTAGCGGTACTTGTCGGCTACGGGGAAGTGACTGATTTGTGTCGCTGCTTCCCCCCACCCCTTCTTTTCTTTAATGTGTTCCCGCAGACATATTGAACTACCACAGTTTAATCCCAGTGGAGCCTGCAGGTGGTATTGCCCTTGCATTGAGGAGTTATTAAATTCTTAAGGTCACCATAAAAAAGGTTCCATTAAATTGAGTTAATAAAAACATTGGGCAGAGGTTTGCAAAGAGCACAGATGTCAAAGCTTTGGGAATTGGAATGTCTCTTATGATATCAGGCTAAAAGAATAATTTAAATCACACTATAGTATAAAGAAGATAAAAATTCTGCATTCTTCACTAAATGTGAATTTTTGTACCTAATACATATGTCAATATGTGAACACTTATATAAGACATTCATTTCGTCAGATGTTTTGTTTGTCATTTTATTTCATTTTATTTTATTTTTTTCAGTTAAGGTCCAGTTTGATTGTTTAAAACTGAGACACCTAGGAAATAGCACCTAATAGTAAAAAGCCAGCAAATTTCTGGGAATATCCATATGTGTGAAAATTGAATATTTTTTAAGGAAACAAAAATAGATAAAAGAAAGCAAGCATGACATATGATTTAGGATGATGATCCTGGTACTCACCTGGATGAAGTAGTGTGGATGCGGATTAGAAAAAATCTTTAGCATTTAGTTTAAATGATGCAGCTACTGAGATTCTTCATTTAGTGTAGCCTATACACAACATGGCACTAATGACATAGAGTGTATAGAACTCTAATTATCCCCCATGCATTCCACCTTGCCCATGGGTTTACCATGGCCTGCTTCTTCTTCCACTTCCTATGGAACAAGAAACAGGTATATTTGCATAGCATTATAGTAAAAAACACTCTTGGAATTGAGGGGCTCACTACTCCATGTGTCTAAGTATAGAATTTTATATTCTGATTTTCAGAGAGAAAATTAAAGAAAAAGTTTTGTGGAGAATACATGACTCTTTAGAATAAATTTACCAAACTCTTTCGAGTGACCTACTCTCGAAGTAAATGTTATTTCATAAATAAAATTTGATCTCCAGTTTTTCTGGGTATAAGAATGCCCAAATAGTCTATATTTTTCAGACTTCACTGCATTCTTTAGCCGTGTGAGTATGTCCTCTTTCAGGGCCAGACATACCACTTGCGGGGCCCAGGGTAAAATTAAAATATGCAGGGGTAGCTGAGAGAAGGGAGTATTCAAAAAGAAAAAACATACTGTTAAAGATACTAATATATAAATATGCCTTTTTTTCTTTCTCTCTCAACTTATCACAGTAGTTTTGTACTTGCTACTTAATGTTGTTCTAAGTAAAGAAAGTAAAAATTTTAATTTATTAACATAATTTTACTGTTTATATTTATTATTTTGATCAATGCCAGCTTTAAAAACAAATATGAGGGCATTTAATGCATATGAGGAATAACAGATATTACACAATTCACGTTTCATAGCTAGTGTGTGCATATATATTTCATTCTTACGAAAACAATAGAAATACTTCACAAACTAATTCAACTTTTGTTTTTAATTTCACATCTTGGTATGTACATTTTTTACCAATATTCTCTACCCTTAGCTTACTGGTGAATAAGGAAGGACTGGAAGGAAAAGAATCTGAGTTGCTCTATCTTTCCTTTTCCTTCCATATGTTCATTTCAGCACTAGTGGATATAAGAAATTAGCACTCATAAGAAAGAATAAGCAATCCCTCTACTGGGTTTTACCCTAAAGACTTGAAAATCCATATCCAAAAAGATATTTGCACATAATTCTGTATGCATAGGACATTGTGAAGGCTATGTGCAAATGATGCACTAAGATACGGTAGATGAACATATTGTATCTATCTCCTCTACTCACTTTTTTGCTCGTTTGTCCCATGAGACTTAGTTAACAAAGCCAGAAGTTCAAAGAAAAAAATTATTAAAAATTTCAAAACAGTGACAGAAGATCATTAAAGCAAATGTGGGCCAGTTCTGTAATTCCTTCTGTATCTCCATTTACATTTGATTTGAAGCTGGAAGCTATTCACACAGTGCAGTAAAATATTTTTTTTTTCTTCACTGCACTTTCACCCATTCCCTGACTGAATAACAAATGTTCAGTGACCAATCAGCAACAGACTTCCAAAATAAAGTGATGTGATGAATCTGTGAAAGAGATAGCACCTCTTATGTTTATGTAGAGATTTATGGACTGAAGAGCTAGCAGCAAAATGTTTGTACATTCTGTATTTACTCATAGCTAATGTGCTAAGGTAACTGTAATTTAAATAGTGTTGTTGGGGGACTAGTGTAATTTAATCAAACAACAGAAACTGATATTCATGCATATTGGAACCATGTAAAAAGAGAACTGCCTGTATTTATTGTCTCATCCATTTTCATGGTACCAATAATCTAGGAGTGGCTTAAAGTTCTTGTTCAGGGCTTCACCTGAGGTTGCAGTTAAGATGTTATCTTGGGCTACAATCGTGTGAAGGCTTGAATGGGACTGGAGGAATCACTGGCAGGGTGGCTCGCCAGCACATCTGGCAATTTGGGGCTGGTGTTGACAAGAAGATCAGTTTCTCTCCACATAGACTTCACCATAGAGCTGCTGAAATGTCCTCATAATATGGCAGTAGGCTGCTCCAAGAGTAGATGATCCCAGAGAAAAATGGAAGCTGTCATGTCCATATGATGTACCATGAGAAGCCACACACCAGCATTTCCACAGTATCCCATTGACTACAAAGATTAGCCCTATTCAGTATAGAGGGAAAGGATGGATGGGGAAGGTCAGAATCATGAAAGACCAACTTGGAGACTGAATATCACAATTAGCAACGTAGAACCTCAGAAATGGTAAAAAAATAATAAATAAAAAAAATAATAAGCCAAACAAACCCACATGTGACTCAGGTACAATGGACCGGAGGTTATTTTTATAGTATTAACACTCCCTGAATACTTTTAGGAGATAGAAACTTATCTTGAGTGCAGACATTTAGTAAATGTAATTGATTATGATATTATGTACACCCCACAACATGCACACTAAATTTTAAGGCTCTTGAAAGCATGCAGTAAGTCTTGCCTTTCTATGTATAGAATTTAAAATAGGGCCTAGGTTATAAAATATACCTAACAGATGCTCTTCAAAGAGAAGTAAAACTTACATCTAAGACCTTCCAGTTAAAGTGATGCTGGTGATTTTATGTTCTTCCCTTGTTTAATATTGTCTTAGTATATCTTCCTAAAGGGGAAATTCTTAAGTACATATAAGAACAAGAAAAATTTTAAGGATATTAATATATTTCATTTAAGAGAGTTTATCTTAAGAAGATGTGAACATTGAAGAAAGGATTTAACAGTGAATATTTTAAGATCACTCACACATTTGTAAGGGAGAAGTATTGTTGATTTTCACTTTCACCGCACCTTAGATGTGACAATAGATAGTTGCCAATTATACCCATAAGGTTTATTAAATCCAAAACTAATCTAGGAAACTAACAACTTAAAAAACTACTGACAATAATAATTATAAGAGTGTGACATTAAAATTGAACAGACAGTTCAAGTAAAGATTCCTACCTCTGTCTGTTTCTAATATAATAAATATTGCTCTGTTTAACCTGTGAGAACTGGTTAACATTTTAGAAAAAAATTATAAATTTATAATCCAGTAAAAATCATGCACTGGTATTCATTCCTGCTGTATTAAAACCTTTAATATAAAAATAAAACCATAAAAGAATTAGATAGAAATAATAATATATATTAATTAATCTTGGTTAATAACTTTTTAAGAATGCTTTAAAGGTAAAATTCTTAAAATTATTAATTCATTTTATTTATAGAAATTAAAAGAGATTCTAAAATGATCTTTTGTAAGACTAAAAACACTATAAATTAAAGGCAAACTACAAAGCAAAACTTTTATCGTGAACTTGAGACAAAGTTTTTATAACTTTAATATATAAATATAATGGTAATATGCTAGAAAATAAAAATATTATTGATCCAAAAAATAATACAGTGTTATTAAGCAATAATACTTTAGGACAGGAGTCCCTAACCCCCTGGCTGTGGACTGGTACTGGTCAGTGGCCTGTCAGGAACTGGGCTGAACAGAAGTAGGTAAGCAGCAAGTGTGCGATCGAAGACTCATCTATATTTGCAGCCACTCCCAGCACTAGCATCACTGCCTCAGCTCCACTTGAGATCATCAGGCATTAGATTCTAATAGGAACACCCATCCCTAGTGCCAAAAAAGTTGGGGGTCGCTGCTTTAGGAGACAGAAACCTATCTTTATTGCAGATATTTAGTAAACTTAATTGATTATAATATTATATACTCCTTGCTATACACACACTAAATTTTGAGGCTCTTCAAAGCATGCAGCAAGTCTTTTTATCTTTATACATATAGAATTTAAAATAGGGTGTAGTTTATAAAACATGCCTAATCGATGCCCTTCAAAGAACTAAAGTAGAAACAGTATAAAACAGGTTAAATGTTATTTCCTAAATCACAAACAAGAGATGTAAGGGTTTCTTCATATACAGGTTTTCTGATTCCTACTTCAGTAGGGTTGTTTTTGTTTCCTTACATTATTTCCCATATGATTTTCTTTGACCACTCCTTTGATCTCTTTCTTTTCTTTTAAGGGAGGAGTGTGTCTTCAAATGAAATGAGAAGAAAAACAGGCATTTTTCAGGCATATATCAGTCACAGTTGAATGTATTATGTAAACCACTATAACTTAATAGGAACTTATGTTGCATAGAGAAAGCAACTGTAGCAATTATTAAAGACAACATATGGCAGATGCCTTAAAGCTCCAGGGTGACAACAAAAACATATGACTTCAGCTCATTATAAGTATTTTCTAAGAGCCTTTTAATTGCTGTAGTAATTAAAATTTACCATTTTTTTTGTGAAAATGCCAACTGACATTAAAATATATGCTTTGCATTATTAAATTTACAGAAAACTACACATTTCAAAGCTACTAAAGGGATTTTCTCCACATATATCTATATTTGTATCTATATCTGTATTTATATCTACCTATATCTATCCATATATATTGATCTCTCTATATATAGATAGTGCTTCTCTAAATATAGATACGTATTAGAGAGATATGTAGGTATACGCAGTATAACATCTACATATACAGAAATCTTTGAACTTAAATCCATCTCCTACAAAGTTGCTCTGTCTCTTTTTTTATTTCCTACACATTGTAAACTTGTCCTTCAAAATTTTCTGATGATTAGTGTGTGGTGTTTGCAAGTTGCTGGAATAGGATCATAATTAGCATTAAGAAAATTTTTTTTAATTTAGATCAAGACAGCTCAGCTTTCCCGATCACATAGTACTACTACTGGTGACACCACTGTGATTAAAAGAAACGTTTGCTGGATTAAAATACAAATGAAAATATAATAAAATGTATTAAGATTTTAATCCTGAGATCCTACACAACAAGGAAAAAAAAAGCTTTGCAGGAGAAAGAATTATTTTAACTTTAAACCGTTCATGTTGTTAGATATATCAGGTTATTGGATACCCTTGAGAAGAGTTCTTTTAGCAATATAATTATAAATTCATGACAACATAACCACTTGAAATTGCCTTCCAAGTAAGGGTTTAGTTTTATTTGTTTAATCAATCCAAGCTTTATGAAACTCTTGAAAAGCTATAAATAGCTACAACCCACTTTTTAAGAAAAGAAAAGGCTATTTAATATTGTGAGGAAAATGTTATTCATAAATTTGGTAAAATTTGAACACTAGTTCTCTTACAGATTATAGTTCAAATGGATCACATAAAAATGTAAAATGTTTTAAAATGTAATGTAAAAATGAAATATCTCAACTTGAGCTTAATTCTATATTTTCAAAAACTCAGGTTGTACCAATTAGGGTTCAGTACAGGAAGAGAGTTACTTTGTTTTGTTTTGTTTTGTTTTGTTTTGTTTTGTTTTGTTTTGTTTTCTCCTAGGAGTAAGTGTAAGTATTTACAAAATCGGAGATCACCACTAGGAATAGTTGGTCTGAAACATATTGCTTTAGTTGCCATATGTATATATATCTGAAAATTGGAACCAAGAAGCTACTGCTCCAACTGCATCTCATCAGCAAAGTGGTGACTAGACCCTGGAATGCTGAGTTCAGCTAGTTTAACAGATTCTTGATATAAATAAATCTTTACTAGATTCTGAACACTGAGTCTAGCGTACCAAATTTTATCTAAAATTCAAAGACCTCATTTGAAAGCAGAAATGTCCAAAGTATTTCAGTCAGAGATCAGAAGCACAGAAAACAGTCTAAGAAATTAGAACAGAGGGAATTTAATGAAGGCAACTTCTTTTATGAGAAGTCAAAGGTAAGTTGTGACTCTCTCCCCAACTGAATTAAAGGGAAGGAAAACACCATTATTAAAAACAGGCAAGAGAGAGAGAGAGAGAGAGAGAGAGAGAGAGAGAGAGAGAGAGAGAGAGAGAATATGAGGGAAACATCATCAAAGTCCAGAGCATGTAGTTATCCAAGAAACAGAAACCCTGGTGGACATTCCACTTTGAAGTGGGTACCATGGAGAAGTTGTACTAGCTCCTGGAAGTAGAGCCTGAAGTGGAGAGAGAGAATGAAATACTCTGGTTCTTCATTTCTCAGGTCATTCAACATTCTGAGTTTGGCTTTCATTGACCAGAAATATGGGGAAGCCAAGTAAAATTTAACTTGGAAATACCTGCAAATTTAATTGGCAGCACATAATTATCCTCATGAACCCAAGTGAAAAGAGAGTTGGGAAGCAGTTCCAGTCTCTTCTTTACAGTATAGGCCACTAGACCGCCAGAAAGATATTTAGTATTCATTCATTGTAACCAACATATTCCATCTCTTCAGCTACTCAATGTCTATCCATAAATTTCCAGGCAATAGCATGCTTTTAATCAACATCAACAAATATATATCTTTAAAGTTAAAAGATTATCACCCTCTTACAAAATGGAGAGACCTTCAAAGATATCAACGAATCATTTCATATCTGGGTGAGGTCCATACTTCTTTCATTCAGATGTAATTCCTGTTTCATAATCAGCAACATCAGTCTAAATTATAAAGCTATCACCAACATGACTCTTATATAAGGTGATAGCCAAACAGGGAGAAAATGAAATTGGCATAAATACATATGTATTAGAAAAATATGGATAGGTATCATAGAATCATTGCTGATATTTTCAATGTTTCCACTGTTCTTTCCATATTCTCTTTGCCCTCAGCTGCAATAAAATGTTAACTGATATCCACAAAATGGTCATCTGTTCTACCTGAATAGTGAGGACATCCTATGACAAGACAGTTTTTTATTTGTTTAATTAGTTGTTGTTTTTGGAGATTTAAATTTCCTTAATTCAAGCATGTTTTGAAAGGCTCATCTCTATGATCTGTTTGATTGTTCTACTTTTCATCATTCCTCTAATTTGATTATTTCTAAGTACCTGGCCACCTGGCCATAATGTACTGCACAAACATCAGTGTTCTAAGATCATCTCTCCTACCCATCAAAGTGGGTATAGCTAGATGTACCACACTTGCAGTTTGCTCCAGTAGGAAGATCCTTTCCCCTTGAATGGAGATGTAATGATGCAACAACATACTCCTGGTAGGTCCTATTGCAATTTATGGTACTAGATTCACATATTTTCTCATTTAGTTAAGTGAGGGAGAGTTAGCAATACATTTGGAGTAAGTCCTCTATATAAGCAATCTATTCAAACCATCTGGGCCTTCAGCACTTGCTGAGTCTTGTCTAATATCTACCATTTCCACATGTTCTTGTATGTTGCATACACTTACCTTGATGCATTGGTTGGCCATATAGCATCTAGTTCATTATGGGAAGTTGAGAGCACAAGAACATATAGTGTGTCATGCTCAAGTATACAATTTCTAGCAAGGCCCAGTAACAACTTCCATTTTAAATTAAATCTCCAAAATATACTTCTGTCTCTTCTCTTGGGTATATTATTTAATGTGATTTGGTTAAATTTATATAGGATAGCAAATATCAGTCTGGTACTGGTTGTCAGTGAATTGACCATACTCACTTCATTTTGCTCTTACATATGCAATGTGTTTTATCCAATATCTAAACTTTAAGTCACTAGGAGCTGTATTATTATTATTAATTTCCATCACTATTATTACTATTTTGTATCTCTGTTAAAATTGCTATGTAGTTCCCCCTCCACATAATTCAACTTTTATGCATGATAATCTCATGACCAAATGGCGGTATTTCATCTTTTCTTATGGCTGAGTAATTTTCCCTTGAACTGTGCAACTATTACCACCAAATAATTTTAGAACATTTTCAACATCCCCAAAAGAAATCACATTAGCAGACATTCTCAATTCTCACTCCCCATCTTCATCCCAGACACAGGCAACCACAGATCCAAATTCACTTTCTGTCTTTATGTATTTGCCTCTTTTGTACATTTTACATGTGAAATTAAACAATATGTGGTCTTTTGTGACTGCCTTTTTTAGGTTAGCATAATATTTTCAAAGTTCATCCATGTAGTAGCATGCAGCAGAACTTCATTCATTTTATGGTCATACAATATCCCATTGTGTGAATACACTGTTTTGTTCATTTATCATCAATTGATGGACATTTGATTTGTTTCCACTTGTGTGCTACTATGAATTATGCTACTATTAACATTGTGTGAATATGTGCTTTCATTTTTCTTGGATATATACCTGGAAGTGAGATTGCTGAGTCATATAGTAACTCTGTTTAGTATTTTGTTGATCTGCCAAACTGTTTTTCTAAGTATCTGCATCATTTTACATTTCTAACAGCAGTGAACGGCAAGTTCCAATTATTCCACATCATAGCCAATCCTTGTTATTGTTTGTCACTTAATTTTAGCTATCTTTGTAGGTGGGAAGTAGTTACCTATGGTTTTTGGTTTTAATCTGCATTTTCTTTTTTTTTTTTTAGGTGAGGCAACCCTCGGTTGACCTCACAGATTACAAGGACCTTGTCAGCTTACAATTCTTATTTTTTAATTTATTTTTTACGCCTACAACACCTGGTCTTCCTAGGTAGTCTCCCATTCAAGTACTAACCAGGCCTGACTCTGCTTAGCTTTTGAGATCAGACAGGATCGGGCTTGTTCAGAGTAGCATGCCTGTAGATTGAATCTGCATTTTTCTAATGATAAAATGATACTGTGCATAGTTTCATGTGCTTGGTTGGCCATGTATATTTTTAATCAGAGAAATGTTGATTCAAATACATTGTCCATTTTTTAAATTGAATCATCTGTCTTCTTATTATTGAATGGTAAGAATTCTTTATAAATTTTAGCTACAGTTTCCTTATATGACTTGGAAATATTTTTTTCCCATCTTGTGCGTGTTTTTTTTTTTTTTTTTTTTTTTTAGTTTATTGATGGTGTACTTTTAAGCACTAAATTTTGAATTTCAATAGACTCCAATTTATCCTTTTAATCACTTTTGCAGTTGTGGCATATATAAACTATTGCCTCACTTAAGATTACAAAAATTTACTCCTGTTTTCTAGCAGAATTTTTCATATTTCACTGTAATACTTATGTCTATGATCTATTTTGAGTTCATTTCTGTGCATGGTGTGAAGCATGAGTACAAATTTATTATTTTGCATGTGGATATCTATTATCCAGCACCATTTGTTGAAAACTACTTTTCTCCATTGTATTGTGTTGGCAACTCTGTTAAAGTCAATTAATCATAAATACAGGGTATATTTCTTGACTCCTAGTTCCACTTCATGATCTATTAGTCTGTCCTTTTGCCGGTACAACATTGTCTTGTTTACAGTAGATTTTTAGTATCGATTGGGAAGTATGCAGTATCAACTATCTTTTTTAAAGGTAGTTTTGGCTATGTGGATTCATCAAATTTCTATATAAAATAAGAAGCTCAATTTTCTACTTTCTACAGAACACCAGCAAGGATTATATATAGATTGCATTAAGTCTGTTTACATCACTGGAGTATTGCCATTTTAACAATGATAAGTCTTGAAACATCTTGAGATGTCTTTCTTTATTTAGATCTTTAATTTTTCTCAGTAAACTTTGAAATTTTAGGTGTACAAGTCTTAACATTTCTTCCATTAAACTTATTCCTAGTTATTTCTTTTTGGTTATTATTATAAATGGAATTGTTTATTTCATTTTTAGATTATTCATTGCTAATATATAAAAACAAAGTAGACTTTTATAAATTGATCTTTTATCCTGCCACATTGTTGAACCCCATTATTAGTTCAGATTATTTGTGTGTGTATGTGTGTGTATCCAAGATTATGTAACCTACAGATAGAAATAGTTTAACTTCTTCCTTTATAATCTGGATGCATTTTTTCTTACTTTAGCCATTGTCATGGCTGGAACCTTCAGTAAAATGTTAAATAGAAGTGGCAAGAATGGATATTCTTTTCTTGTTCTTGATTTTAGGAAGAAACAGTAGGTCTTTCTTCATTAAATGTTGTGTTAGCTGTGTTTTACAGATATTCTTTCTCAGGCTAAGGGAGTTCCCTTCTTTTTCTAGTTGTTAAATAGCCTTATTATACAAAAGTATAGGATTTTTCAAATGCTTTTCTCACATCTATTGAGATAATCATGTATGTTATTAATATACAGTATTACATCGATTGACTTTTATATCTTCAATCTACCATGCATTTCTGGGATACACTCCACTCAATTATAGTGTATAACATTTTTTATATGTTGCTAGATTCAGTTTATAAATATTTTACTGAGGTTATTTTACATTTCTATTAATAAGGGATAATGCTCTGTAGTTTTTTTGTTTTGTTTTGTTTTTTGCCTTGTGATATCTTTGTCTGATTTTGGTATCACAGTAATAGTGGCCTTATAGAATGAGTTGGGAAGTGTTATCTATTTTCTGGAAGAGTTTGTGAAAGATTGGTATTAATTTTTTTTTTAAATTTTTTGAAGAATCTATCAGTGAAGTCATCTGGGCCTGGACTTCTTTCTTTTCTTTTTCCTCCCCAACCCTTAAAAAACGTCCTAATTGTATCTCATTGCTTCTTACAGGTCTATTTAGATTATCTAGAGATAAAGAAGAAATTTAAATAGCCCCAAGTGAAAGCATTAGAGACTCTTCTGTCTTAATGAAGCTCAGTAGTTTCCCTTGGATAGATGATTTTCATTTTGTTCTATGGCTTTAGCTAAATACAAGATTGCTGAGATGATGATTTTAGTTGTTTTACCATATTTTCATACTTTAGAGGAAGTTCTCTCAGTTTCTCACTCTGTCATTCCAGAAGGTCACAGGGTCAGGGAAAACTTGGTTCTACTTTGTGGTTATTGTGAAGATAGAAAACTTTGAGCCAGTTTCATTGTTTTGTTGAATAGTGTTATTAAAGTAATAGTTTTATTGAAGAAGCTTTGTAATGTGAGAATATGATATTTTTTTAAAGGGGTAATCAAATAATCATCAATGCAAAGATAAAATATATAATTTGATTTTATCACAGTCTAATTCTTCCAAAGGAAGAGAATAATTAGATAGTTTTAGATAAAATAATGAAAATCCTCTTTATAAAATATTAAAATGGGTCACAAAGGTTTGATTATCTGAATTATCCTATTAAATATCTAAAGTTACCACATGAGCTTTTAATAGGTAAACACCAGCTTATTTATCCTAAAGCTGAAGACATCAGCTTTCTAAGGCAGATAACTAATTAACGCAGCTTTTGATTCCAGTTTTAATTATTTATTTGTCTATCAATGCCACTATAAGATCCCAAAAGCTCTTTATAAAATTTGCAATGCGATAGAATGAGCAGGTGCTATTGAGAGAATGTGCAAGTTTCCTTAACAAAATGCCAGAAGTTGATTGTCGACCAACTGGGGAAGACCTATGAGATCCTTCCAGTGTACACAAAAGAAATGAATCCATAATTAAATTACGGTTAATCACAGATGGTTATTTTACAGCAGGTGCTCAACTTTGAAAGCACAGTTCTGGACTATTTTTGTTCCAACACGGCGCTCAGTCCCTGTTGGTTATCTGGCAATATTTTATGGTTATAAAAATGTTTATTTTATGGTGGAAATTGTATTTTGTGAATTTTATAAATATTATTTCATATAAACTTCCATATAAATTTGGTTAGCAGACACACTGTTATTTTGATAATTTTAAAAAAGCACAGAAAATATAGTTAAATATTATTTATTATGTTCATAAACCCTCTTGATTAAAAAATGATATCATCCAAAGATATTAGCAGGATTATATGAAGTATCAGACAAATTTTAAGTATGCTAAATTCTTCAAATTTAGAAAAATTCAGTAACTCATATAATCAACAACACTTTCCCTGACAAAATGTAAGTTTATACTTTTCTCATTTCATTTGCAAACAAGTTAATAAAATAAGTGACAAATAATATAACTTTGAGTTATTGGTCATCATCAAAATGTATGAAGGGGAGGAATGGAATAAATGATAATTTTAACATATTTAAAATTACCACATTCTTTAAATAATGACTTTGCTCAGCAAAACAGGTTTCTCTTTCAAATATCATAAATATAAATCTGATCTGGATACATCTATACCAGAGCCCCATTATAAAACACCTATTAAATGTAAGATACGTGGCTAAATGCAAGTTACTGTAGAATTTTTAGTTTGGGATTTCATTATGGAAATTAATATTCCACATTCTTATAGGTAGCTGCTAATTACCCATTTATTTCTCTTCATATACCTCTCCTAACCCTCGGTTTGGAAAAGGAGTAAGATACTTCTGTTCTTAATTGCTTTGGCATTGCTTTCTGGCAATATTGCTTTCAATCTGTTATTTTCTTCAATGATCCAAATAGGTATTTCTCCTACACACACACACACACACACACACACACACACACACACACACACACACAC
>CM053517.1:29063835-29217428 GCA_028627145.1 Eidolon dupreanum | reverse complement strand
TCCCTGGATAACATATTTATTGTCTCCTGGTGCTGAATGATTATCATTGGTCATTTATGACAGCTCTTTCACTGACATATGTCTTAAAGAAGAGATGACATATACTCATGTTTCTACTAAGAATTGAAAAACAAAAGATAATCTGAGAAAGCCGTAGTTTTTAAGTAAATGGTACAAAACTACTTCTTTAAGAAAGTGGAAGAATCTATTATGTATTTATTTTGGAAAATGTTAAGTGGATTACCTGGGATATGAGAAAGAGGGTGGGAAATGAAAAAAACAAGTTATTTCTTGTACCGACCACTACAATAATTTGTCAAGGAAAAGTGCTGGGATTTTTCCATCACTTTTACTTATGTATCATAAATAAAATTATATTTAATAAAGAACAGAATCAATTGTCAAACATCAGATCAGTGTTGTAAAGTATAATCTCAAAAAAATTTATATGCTTATGCGCTGCTGAAAAAATATTAGAAATAAAGATAATTGGAGAGATGATAGCTCAGAATTATGACAAAAGAGATAATATATAGATAACTAATATATCTGAAGAAAATAAAACAAATAGAACAGAAAAAATTTAAATGATATAATAAAAATTATTTCAATGTCTGCACAGTTTATAAAAATGAAAAATTAATAATACTCATTACAAGAATATATCTATAAAAATGTCTTATAAATTATCTTTGAAGTCATTTTGATATAAAATTAAATCTAAAAACTCAGTTATGAATGATTTTAGTCAATACTCATGTTAAAAACTTGAAAACACACACATTATAATCTTTAAAAATGATTATGAATAACAAATTGATGGCCCAAATTAGAAACTTGAATATGTGAGAGATGGAAAAAAGTGTTAGTTGGCTGCTTTCTTTATTAACGAAGCCGGCATACAGAAAGTAATTCTTAATGGGATGGGAAAATATAATTTTTGGAATAATATCTGAGTATTTTCAGCATTTGGCAAGAACCAGGAATCGGGCATCTTCGGTTTATTTATCTAATCAGCAAAATGGGTTGAGCTCCTACTAGTGCCAGAAACGCCACTAAGTGCTAGGGATATAGTGGTGAATAAAACATATATTTTTCATGTAAACTGAGTAGAAAAAACCCAGTAATTGCAGGAGACTGTAGTGCCGTTTTTTTTGTTTATTAAATGTCTTAATATAAATGATATTGAAGAATGTTTTTATGCTGATGAAAATAAGCCAGTCATGAGGGTCAAAATGATGCTACAGGTCAGAGCAGGGATTAACAGGGCAATGAAATCCTGCTGTGACTTGAAGGTGGTGGATGTATTTCCCAGGTGGAGAACCTGGCCTGGGTAGGATCAGGAGCTGTGTATCCTACCAGAAATAAAGGCAAAGCATATCTTATGTTTAGAGATTCACAGAAATTGCTTTTAGAACCCTGTCCACATTAACAAGACTGATTACTACTGATATTTTACATTTCTAAGAGAAACTTAGCTCTGCTCTAGAGCCATTTAAAAGGCCATACAATTCTAACAGGGCGTAGGGACCACTCTGTGTATTATGTTCAAACACAGTGAACAAATTATTTCCATACACAGTACTTAATTTTTAATTAAAGTTCATATATGTTGTTTAAAAGCTTAAAAATAACTTCTTTTTCAACTGAAATGATAAAGAGAGATAAAATAAATTCTATGGCTGACAAAAGCAAAAATAAAAGATAACATTAAAACAAAAAGTATGATAAAATTATATATGTGAGAACAAATAAATCGATTAATAAATAATGGAAATAAAACAGGTATGCCTACTTTAAAATTCCACATGGAGTTAAAAACAATTATTATTGAATTCAAATATACAACAAAGTTTTCCAAAAATATGTTAACTCTGGAAGTTTAAATAAAAAATGGTCACCTATCTACTAAACTAATATATTGAAAAAAGAGTTTGCTTAGGAATAATTTGTTTGTAAAAAATAGAATCTACTCCAGCTGTTAAAAATATGTGGAATAATTACAGTGATCTAATATCACACTTAATTTTTTAAATATATAATGTTTTAAAAACTAATCTTTTGAAAAATAAAATTGTTAAAAAGTAACAAAAGAAAAAGATCAAATTACAAATTGTTCAAGAAAAGTATATATCACTACAGAAAGAAAACTGAAATAATTAAAAGATAATCATGTCTATAAACAAATACATGGTAACAAATTTGTAAATCAGTATACATTTTTAAAGGGAAACATACATTACAAATTATAGGAAACTTAACTAAATAAATAATCATGTAAATATATGAAGTTTGTCAAATATTAACCCCCTCTAAAGCACATTAGTTCTAGTTATCTATACAGATGTGTTTGCTTGAATATTCAGAAATTAATAGTATCTGCATTAGTCTAATTGTTCTAAAGCATAAGGAAGGAAGAAAATCCCCCTATTACTTTCAGAATGCAAAATAAATTTTACAGCAAAATCTACTATGAGAGCATCTAATAAAACTCTGCATTCTAGTATTACTGAAAAATAAACATACAAACATTTAAAATGTGAGTTAGCAAATTAAAATTTGAAGCACATTATAAGAATGATAAAGCTCTCTAGGATTTTTTATACAAATTCTACAAGGTTTGTCACAGAAAATAAAGAACTTCAACAATATGATCGCATAAATAAGTTACCTTATTATAAGTGAAAAAGAAAAACATGAATATTAATTATGGTCTAATAACAATTTAGTTCCTTTATTAATCAAATGTAAAATAACTATTTTACCAAAATAAATATTTTACCAAATATTTTTAAAAATATTTTACCAACAGCCTATATCATATTTGAGGGTAAAAATTAAAAGGGATTCTTATTAAATGAGAAGGAAGACAAGGATACTTAATGTCATCACTATTAAATACTATCTAATGTAGCACAAAATTAATTAGACAATTATCACTATTTGTGTAAATGGCACAGTAATTGCAAAATTTTCTGCTAAAAATCAACTGAAAAAATATTAACAATGAACATTAATAGTATAATAGAAAGACCCATTCAAGATAATAACAAAAGTATGAATTATCTAGTATTAATTTAGAAAAGGTTTAGATTTATAGTCTTATAACATATTTGCATACTGAATTTCATACATGTACTGAAATTTAACAAAACAAACTAAGTGAATGGAGCAGCATAGCATCTTTTATATGAGGATGCATATTTCTCACTAATAAGCTGTAATTTCAGCATAATTCTAGTAAAAACATAACAAAATTTAATTCCAACCCACATATTTTTGGGTTGAGGATACTGGAGCCTAATAAAAATATTTTAAGTTTCATCTGGAAATATAAACGTATGACAATGTCCAGAGAAATGTTTTCCATCCAAATTTATATATCCTTGGTACTCTTTTAAGAACTGTAGATAACCTGGAAGACTGTAAACATACCCCTTTCTCTCAAAAAGCCTAAATCTAAATCTGTATTATAAATTAAATCAAATTTAATAGTATTCTATAAAATCTATACTATGCTCAATTATTATGTTTCATTTTTTTGTAGAATTTAAATTCACTGGAAGAAAATTATTTCACTCAATGATTTGTGGCAACATAGATAGACAAACTTAGATTCTCACAGCCTGTGTGCAAATATTTAAATATAAAACCAGAAAATGCAGAAATACTGAAAGAAAGTATAGACCTATCTAATTATGACCCTGATGAAAAAGGTTTTTTAAAGTAGATAGATTCAAATAAAAAGGAAAATTTTAAATATAGTTAATTAAAAGGGCAAAGGATTAAAGATATTTTGTAATGAGTTAAATATATAATATTTAAATAAATTATACAAAGGAATGAGAAAGAAGCTGTATAATGTAAAAAAGGAAATAAATCACACAATTAGCATTTCACTAAAAATTAAATGTAAATAGCTGACACGTAAAGGCATTCTTTAACTTTATTCTACATAAGACAAGCAATGCTTATAAAAAATTGAGGAATGAATGAACAATACACTCCTAGAGATTTACTATCTTTGTCCCTTTGGTTACATCAAGGGATCTAATAACTGTATACCTGGGCCCTGTTTCCTTGCATGTGCAAAAATTTTTTTTCATATCTTTAGCTTGTCGAGATACTCTGCAAAAGATAGCTTTATGAAATCCAATGTAGTAGTCTACTTGACTATGCAAAAGCTTCCACTTAAGATTTTTCACTACCAATTAACACTGTAATCTAAAGGCAAGTTCTGGAGCTAGACTGCCTGGCCTCTTGTCCCCCTGGGACCTCACCGTGTGACCAAATTCAGCCAAAGGGTCTTTATAGATGTAGTTAAAGTAAAGATCTCAAGATGAAACCTAATCCTAAATCCAATGACTGGAGTCCTTATAAGTGAAAGAAGAGAGATATTTGAGATACAGAGACACAGAGGGGAAGGCCATGTGAACACAAGTAGAGATTGGAGGGCAGCTGCTAACCCAGGACTGCCGAAGGTTGCCAGCAGCTACTGGAGGATGGAAAGGAGGTGCCAAACAGATTCTCCCTCAGAAACTTTAGAGAGAGCCAACCCTGCTGCACCTTGATTTCAGACTTCTGGCATCCATATCTGTGATATAATAAATTTCAATTATTTTCACTTTGTTTGTGATAATTTCTTATGGAAGACTTAGAGAAATAATATAGTATCTGTGACCTAATAAAATTCTTATTCTCTCTCTGATTCAATTATCCTCATCATTTTTAAAATGGGGATAATTCCAATATTGCCATTACATTTTTATAAGTATTAAACTAGAAATAGTTTAAGCTCTTAAAACAATATCTAGCACAATCTAAGCACTCAAAAAGTCATGGCTGTAATTTTATTGGGTGAGGTAAGTTTTGGGGAATGCCTACAGCATCAAGATCTGGGTTATTTGGGAAGGCTTTGTCACATTCATCTTGGCTAGACTTCTCATCAGACTCACAGGGGAAACAAAGCTTTTGAAAGACAGCACCTGTCATGTGTATCTGTAGTCACCTTATTAAAAATGTAGTATGAAGAAAGCAGATTTGCAAGATTTATATAGGCAGACCAGAGTAGCAAAAGGAGCACCATGCCCCACAGTGTTTGTATCTCATTAAGTGCTCCTCAGTCTGTTACCTTTACGTGGTGATAAGGACTGTGTTTCTCCCTGTGCTCTTATGTTAATGAACAGAGAGGAATTGCACACAGATCTGTGATATTTTGTAGTTATGCTTTCTCTCTAATGGTCAACTATTTTGCCGTCATCTGTTGGTAATTTTCCCTTTCCTTAGTGATCCAAGGTAACCACTAGCCTAGGGCTCGCTGTACTAGTGAAGAAGACTAGAAGTCTTTTTCACCCAATCAGATCAATAATTACAGTTTTATCAACATTAGCAAAGCTGATAGTATACCAAAGATGTGGTGAAGTTAGAGCATTCTGTTCCCAGTGCTCACAAAAAGGTGGCACATTGTCTAAAGAGATATTTCTAAAATAATAATAATACTAAAAATTGTCCTACTTTGATTGTCATAGGGTCCAACAATGCTAAGCAAAGTCAGTGATGAAATATTCCTCTCTCCCTGGATAGCTCCCACAATTCCCCACTGGTGTGCAACCACCAAAACCCAATACTCTGAACTGACCTCACAATGTTTTTTTCCTATTCATTTGAAGTTTCCCGTTTTACTTATGAAGAAGGATTGTCTTTTAGGTGATCAGCACTTAAGCCAGAAACCCTTTTTACTCCAGAGATTCCTGCTCATCTCTCCATAAACTTCCTCTTCCATGAATCTTCCTTTAGTGGAAATTAAACTACTTTCACTGTCTGGTCATTTAGGAATCCAGCATCCCACCAATTCAGGTGTCCTTCAGCTCCCCTAGAAGAAGTTTCCATGTCCTTCATACCAAGACATTATACTCTGACTCCTTGAGGATTATGAGACCTTATATTTCTGGTTCAGTACTTATTTCAGGACTGTGGTGTAATTTCAGAAATTATTATAAGTTCCTCAGACAAAGAAACCTACAGTATTTTTTTAAATAATTAAATTTGTGCTGCTTTTTTTAAATGGAATTAAAGTTTTGAAGTATTCTCAAAATTGAAAAATATACATATCTCCCCACACCCCTAAGAATATTGAAATATGTACAAGTAATTATGTAAAATGAACATATGTAGGACTACTCTCTGAGATTAAGCATGAGACTAGAATCTGTTTTCCTTTATCTCAGAAAAATATCAGTATTCTTCAGTTGCAAGTGACAGAAGCTCAACTGTCCAACAAGTATAAATGAGCACCAATTGACTTAATCAAATAATTGGGAAATCCAAAGAGTGAAGCAGAATTCAAGATCAACTGTATGTTAAACAAACAAACAAATAACAACAACAACAAAAAAAACAAGCATACTAACAACCATACCAATAGAGCTCTGTCTCTCCATTTCCAATCTTTACCTTCTTATGTACTGGCAACTTTCTTAGGAAAACTTTTCATATGTGGTAGAAAACACGTCCACTGGTAGATCTGGACTTAGCCATTTGTGCAGATAGTTGTGTCCAAGAAAAGGCAGCACCTTTCTTTCAATAAGTACTCAATTTACCACAGTAGTAATTTTTCTTCTTTAGGCCATGTGCAAATTCAAAAAAATCATTGTTGTTAAGAGAATAGAGATTGAATTGGTAATTCTGAGTCACAGCCCTACTCATATGACAACCCCAGGCTTCTGATCAACATGGCAGAGTAGGTAAATGTTCTCATCTCCTCTCATGACCACATCAAAATTACAACTAAACTACAGAATGGCCACCATTGGGAGTTGTCTGAAGTCTAGCTGAACAGAAGTCCTATAGCTGAGGACATAAAGAAGAGGCCAAGAACTACCTCAAGACTGGTAGGAGGGACGGAGATGCAGAATGGACTGGTCCCACTTCCGTGTGTAGTGGTTGAGAAACTGGAGGAATATCCTGGCCGTGGGGGTCCCCCCTGAGGACTGAAGTGTCCAAGCCTCACACCAGGTTACCCAACCCAGGGGTCCAGTGCTGAGAAGAGAAGTTCCCACAGCTTCTGGCTGTGAAAACCAGTGAAGATTTTGGTCGAGTGAGACATTTCTCTTAAGGGGCCTGTGCATGAACTTACTCACTGATGGATTCACTCTGAGCTCCTGCACTGGGGCAGCAGCTCAAATGGCTTGAGGGATGTAAGGGGAGGAACCAAACTGACCAGCTTCAGGGGCAGGACTGGAGGGGCAGTTTTTCCCAGATAGAAGGGCCGACAGAATCGATTGTTGTGCTGTTGAACTCTCCTCAGCTTTTTGTGCAAACCCAGGTGCAGCCATATCTGAGCCTCCATCAACCTGGCTAACTCTGGTTGTCCTGCCCTGATGAATCCCTGATACCCCACACCGCCCAACTTGTGGTCCCACTCAAGCCCCTGCCAGCGGCTTTTCCATAAAAGTGACCTATCTTGGTTCATGCTTCCCTAAAATTTCTCAAAGTTTTACAAAACCTAAACAAGCAACATTTGGACTCAGTGAGCCCCATACCTCTTGCTGAGCAGCCCCAAGCCCGGCACTAGTGGCAGCTGGCCTTGGTTCTCAGCTTAGCCTCTCCCAGGCACATCCCAGCCCAGAGCAGGTGGCAGCCATCTGCAGATTGCTTGGTGACTTTTGCAGAGCACAGGCTGCAGTTGAACTTGGGCTGCAGAGAGGCCCCTCCCAACACACCCACAGGCAACCTGGGAAGGCACCAGAGCCCTGCTAAAGTGAACCCTGCTTCAAACGGTCAGCCTCTCACTGGACAGTCCTAACAACCAATCAGTTGGAGGGTCAGTTCCTCCAACTGAATTGCAAAGAACAACCAAGACTAAACTACATTGGAAGGCAAACACAACCTGTAAAATGACACACCTGGAGCACTTGGCTCACGTGACCAGAGAAGACTGTACCACTAGACCCTACTCTACTAAGGCCACTCTACTAAGACCGGGAGACTTAGGAGCCCTATCTAATACAGAGAAACAGAAAGGCATACCAAATGGAGAGACAAAGAAACATGTCCCAAATGAAAGAACAGAAAAAAAGCTCAGATAAAGAAATAAACAAAATGGAGACAAGCAGTTTACCACAGGCAGAGTCCAAAACACTGGTTGTAAGGAGAACTCAGTGAGAACTTTAACAAAGAGATAGAAAACATAAAAGTGGAGAGAGAAAAACATAATATAGAGCCAGTCATAAATGAAGAAAATGATAACCAAAATGAAGAATACATTAGAAGAAATCAACAGTAGATTTGATGAAGCAGATATTCAAATCAACAATTTAGAAGATAGCTTAAAGAGCTTCTGGGACAACAACAAGCCTACCAATATTCTCATTGTAGGGTTATCAGTAGGAGAAGAGAGAGTGCAAGAAATTGAAAACCTATTTGAAGAAATAATGCTGGGAAACTTCTCTAACCTAGTGAAGGAAATACACATACAAGACTAGGAAGTGCAGATGGTTACAAATAAAATAAACCCAAAGAGGCCCACATCAAGACACATTATAGTCAAAATGCCAAAGGTTAAAGACAAGGAGAGAATCTAAAAAGCAGCAAAAGAAAAGCAATTAATTGTCAACAAGGGAGCTCCCATAAGGCTATCAGATGATTTCTTAACAGAAACTTTGCATGCCAGAAGGGATTGGCAGGAAATATTCGAAGTGATGAAAAGCAAGGGCCTACAACCAAGATTACTCTACCCAGCAAAGCTATTTAGAATCAAAGGATAGATAAAGACCTTCCCAGATAAGAAAAAGCTAAAGGAGTTCACCAACAAAACAGTATTATAAGAAGTGGTATAGGGACTTCTTTACAAAGAAAAAAAAGAAAGGAAGATTTAAAAAATGAATAATAAAATGGCAATAACAATTACTTTAAACGTAAATGGATTAAATGCTCCAATCAAAAAACGGGATGACCGAATGAATAAGAAAACAAGACCCTTATATAAACTGCCTATAAAAAACTCATTCCAGATCAAAAGACACACACAGACTGAAAGTAAAGGGATGGAAAAAGATAATTCATGAAAAATAGAAACAAACAACAACAAAAAGCTAGAGTAGCAATATTTATATCAGATAAAATAGACTTTAAAACAAAGGTATAACAAGAAACAAAAAAGACCCAGTAATGCAATTTCAGGGTATTTAGCCTAAAAAATCCAAAACACTACTCTAAAGGAACATGTGAATCTATATGTTCATTGCAGCAGTATTTACAATAGTCAAGATATGGGGACAACCTGGAAGTGATCAGTGAATGAATCGATAAAGAAGAGGTGGTATGTATATGTGTGTGCATGTGTATGTGTGTGTGTGTGTGTGTGTGCATGCACAATGGAATATTACTCAGTCATAATAAAGAATTAAATCTTGTTATCTGCAATAACATAGATGGACCTAAAGGGTATTGTGCTGAGTGTAGTAGGTCAAACAGAGAAAGATAAATGCCATATGATTTCACATATATGTGGAATCTAAATAAATAAATAAATAAATAAATAAATGAGCAAAACAGAAACAAACTTATAGGTACACAGATCATTATGATGGTTGCCAGATGGGACAGGGGTCAGTGGGATGGTTGAAAAAGAGGAAGGGATTAAGAAGTACAAATTGATAGTTACAAAACAGTCATGGGGATGTAAAGTATAACATTAGGAATATAGTCGATAATATTGTAATAACTATGAATGGTGTCGGGTGCTGGATTTATCAGGGTAATTACTTCATAAGTTATATAAATGTCTAATCACTGTGTTGTACACCTAAAACTAATATAATATTGTATGCCATCTATAATTAAAATAATAAAAAACACAAAAAATAAAAACGACAACTCCAGTAGGTTGGACCTGTCTACTACCATTAAAAATACTTCTTATTTTGTTATGTTTTCTAGTTTTCTGCTCTTTTCCTTGATAACATTTACTAGTTTCAAGATATATAACTTAGTTTGCTTCCTTATTTATTGCCTACCTTCTTAACTATACTTCTATAATCTTGAAAATGACTGCAATTGCATTTGTGTTCACCAATCTACTTGATGTCCTACAGAATATCTCATGTATAAAATGTTCTTAATAAATAATATTACAAATTGAATTAGAGTAATGCTTCTTAACCTGAGAAAAAATTACCATTACCTGTATTTTTTTTATTTTTTACCCCATCGGTACACATTCTGAAGCTCCTTTCTACACCTATTAAATCAGAATCTCAGATATCTATCTGTCCACTTTTGAAAGAGCACAGCTTCATGTTCTGTATATAGTTATGCTAATTTACCTCTCGTCGTTATTAAAATATTGCTCTACATTGGGTATCTTACAGTGATTGTAGGCTAACATTATTAATTCAGTTTAAATATATAAGTATAAATGTAACTTGATTGCATAAAAGAAAAATTTCAAACTCCCTGTAGCTATTTCAGGAGTCAAGTTACTGGGGTGACTCTCTAGTGGAATAAGTTAATGAAGAACTGTCGTCCTTTGTTGCCCATAACATCCTGGCAGTTAATATCAACTACACATACTTCACTGTGCATAAAAAATCAAAGTATGCCTTGCTAAAAGACCTAACTCTATGAGGTATATTTTGAAAGAGTTTCCATGGTCTAATATTAAATACTTTTTTCCAGGCTCCTCTGAGTCGCTTCTGTTCTATCCCCATTACATTCCATAGAAACAGAGTGACCATATAATTTATTTTCTAATCTGGAACACATTTAAGAAAGAAAGGGGGCATTATTATGCTGTGGTAGCAGACATAACCCAAGACAATCCGAGGTCACCCTATACATAGCAAAGAGACAAGAAGAGAGGCATTAAAAGAGGTCATAATGTTCAGGGTGTGGTCTTACCTTTTGTTAGTCCATGACTTCTAGTACACAAACTGTTGCTTACTTCCCCTTAAAAATTCAAGATGTACTTTTGATGATTCCAAATTATCTAAATGTTAGATATCAGGAGAAATTGTGTTCTTAGAGGCATGGGAAAGAAAGAAAAAGCAGTGGTATTTTAAGACACTTTATTGGAAAAGCGGAAAAAATTTTTTTTAAAATCTAAAAATTTTTGAAACGTCTATCATTAATATCTACCCAATTTTATTCATAGTGTTGGATCCCTAGCAGAAAAGGGAGGGGAAGCAGAGAGGACTAGATCAGAAACTATTATGTGCATTTCCATTCACTCAAAATCTTATGAAAACCAATCTTTAAAACTAATAAAATGCTCTGTAGTATAAGGCCTAAGTAAATTCACTCATTAATGAACCTCCACATTTAACTGATGCTAAGTTTATAAATTGTCTAAATGAAATTTAACATATTCTGATGTCTGTCTTCCTAATTATGTATATGATTACGTTAAAGATTATTTTATAAAATTCTCTAAAATGCTATTATGTAAATATCTATTAAATAAACTATACAGTAATGCAAATGACCATAGAGAAAATATCAATTTAAAAATTATAAACTGCTAGTTTGTTTTCCAGCTGATTGGGCTTTATTTTCCTATAACAAAAATATTATTATCAAAACTTTAGTGTCACTTTTTTATGTGCATTAAAATGCAATTATAGTAAGACAATCATTTGCAGACATAAGACCATGAGTAAAACATTTATTGCTGTGACTGATTAATAGAAAACATTTATTAAATGTTAACTAATTATTTTCATTTTCATTACCTGTTACTTCATGAATTTAATATCAAAAAACCAGATCAACTCAGAGAAGAATATATCCAAATAAAATATTTCTTTTATTAAAAAATAACAATTAAATACATATAAAAATAATCTGTGAAATAAATATTATTAACTATGTCCAATGTCATATGTTTTTATGATAAAGTTATTATTGACTTTACTTGGTTTCTAATTAGTCTGCTTTTGATATTAGTATCAGAGTTCTTAATGTAAAATCCGATTGCCATTTTATTTATGTGTTTTGTTATTTTTTCCCATATGCTTTTATGTAGCCCAAGAAAACACACATATGCCTATGAAATAAATGAAACATTGATTTGTGATATAAAGTTAATGTTTTGAGAGTACAAATATTAATAGAAATATTTAAAAAGGCATTTTAGGAATTTAGGTGTCGTTCGTTCTAATGATAACATAATGCCTTGTTCTTAGGATTATCTGTGAAGCTGATATAACTTTGTGTACTTATATACATTCTTCCAATATCTTAATAAATTGTAGCATAAAAAGCAGAACTACCAAAGTAACATATAGCCAGCCATATTCTCAGTGATTATGTTATGTAAGAGACTGATGGAACAATACTACTCTCATATTTATGAGAGAAGAGAAAAAGAATGTTTGGTGTTCTTTAAAAGTGAATGACATACTTTTTTAAATAATTTTCAAAATTTTTCCATTACAGTTGGCAATCAAGTGAATGACGATCTTAATCAAACTACTTCAAAACTATTTTTAGAATTCCTAGGTAGCAAAGGAGACATCTATTTGAAACATATAGATTTATACACATTTGGAAACCTATGAACAATATAAATTATGATTCATAACACATTCTATTTTTTTCTGGAGGAAATAAAATTCTTACTAGAACTTAATAGCCTATAAACTTCTCTATTTGCTACTCACAATTGCACCAACATTTTTTCCTAATAATTACATTGTCTACAGGTTAACATTTACTGTAGAATTTAGTGTATTTCTTTGGTATATTGATGTAAATTAATCTTTCAATTCATATGAGACAGAATTTTTCTTCCCTCTTAAGCTGTAGAAATAACCATTTTTAAGGATTAGAAAATTTGAGGTTGATACATAATACAATTTAAAATAAGTTTAACACAAACTTTATGATTGAATCTGTTTAACTTATCTATTAAATAATAACAGACAAATTATTTAGAAATTATCTTTAAAGTGTTTTAGAACTAAACTTTGATTACTGACATTAAGGGTATTTAAAATTAAGTAAAATTTCTTGACACAATGGTAGAGCAACAATCAAAGTTAAAAAAATCTTATGTTGCTCTTATGTTTAGAAATTTTAAATTTATACTTAAACTAAAATCAATAGTTTAGGAAGGATAACTTAAGGCCAAATACTACATTTGTTCCTAGTTGGTCACATAGCAAGTTAGATGTTGCATGCATATAATTTAATTGGCATGTAATTGATTATATTTAATACAATGTATATAACAGTATTTTGATGCTGTGTATATTATTTGGCACAAGCTGCCGTAACAAAATAGACTGGACTTATGTAACAGAAATTTGTTTTCTCATAGTTCTAGAGGCTGGAAATTTGAAATCATGGTGCCAGCATGGTCAGGTGAAGCCTGCATTGTTGGCTGTGTCTTCACATGTGGGAGAGAAGCTCTCTGGTCTCTCTAATAAGGATAGTGATCCCAACATGAGGACCCTACCCTCAAGACTTCATCTAAATGTAATTCCCTCTCAAAGGCTCCATCCTCAAGTACCATCACATTGGGAGTAAGGCTTCTAGGAGAACACAATTCAATCAAAGACTGTGTATATGTTAGGTTGACATTAAATTTATCTTCCAAATTGGAGTACTTTTTGAGCAAGATATGGGTCCCATTAATAATCATAACAAGAAACAGTTGAAAACTTGGACATTCCAGGCCCATGACTGTGTTCATTCTTTCATAAGTTATTCCACTGTAGTTAAGAATAGAAATGACTTTTTAAGTTGAATATGTCTGCTAAGATTTTTGCCTGAAAATCTAGAATACATAGTACTGTCAACTCAGTCTCTCTGAACAGAGAGCAGGTATTGCTTTTGCATGTGTAGCAGAGAAAGATAAAGGTAAAGGGGACACTAGTTGAGTATTCGTGTTAGGCATGGTGCTATGTGTTTTATAAACGTTACTAACTAGAGATAAAAGTCACGATGTCTATATGCTCACTGTTTCTGCTTAAAGGGTAGCACAGAAAATTCAACACGCTGGTTAAGATTATGGATTATGGGATACACTTCTTGGGTTTAGATCACATTTCTATTTCTTATTACTATGTAACATTGTTCAAAATACTGTGTAACTTTAATAAAGTATCTTAATTTTTCTGTGCTTCAGTTTCCTCATTTCTATTATACAGGTAGTAATGGTAGGTATCTATGTCATGAGGTTACATAAATTACATATGTTTGTGTATTTGTTTGTATGTGCATACTTAGAAGAGAGTCTGATGCATGCAATAGATGTGTTTCCTACAAATCTTGCTATTGTTTTCTATCTTTTTGTATTAATATGGTTGTTAATACATTGAAATGTAGTGAAGTTAAATGCAAAAATTTTGCAGATATAGACCCATTGTCTCAAAATACAAATCAACATACATAGACTATATAGCCTCACATTCATCGAAAGAACAGGAGAAGGTCACATATTGTTGATGTTGCCAAAGTCTTTGGTAGTATTTTGATCCAATATGTGCTTTTGTGTGATATTCATATACTATGGTGTAGAATCTTGGATATGTATGGTACATGGAGAAAAAGAAGTAAATTTTTTTAAGCTTAGGAGAAGATTTAAAAATAGAAAAAGCAGAAAGCTCTTTTAAGAAAATAACTTTGTCTATTTATTCATCTATTTAAAATATTTACTGAATTTTTATTTTATATCAGTCATTGGGCACTAATTGTGTTTACTTCTGGGTAGTGTCTTATCACATGTGTTTTATAAATATACTTTTGGGAAGAAATACTAGTTAACTAGGCATTAACTAGGAGTAAGGCAGTGATATTGACTAACAGTTATTATTTTTCATCAAATGGGATTTTAAAAAATTTTAAATTGAAGATGTAAGTAATTAAAAAGAAGTATATAAATTGTTAAGATGTGCATATTACCTAACTTTTCAACCTGGGGTGTGGCAATAAGAAAACAAAATAAATAAATTGCAAACAATAGCTATTCTAACTGTCATGAAAACAATTTGAGAAAAACAAAATAAATATTATATTTGAAGTAGTTACAAGAATTTTTAAAATATAGTCAAAATTAAACTTAGTAAGAAGAAATCTCTAGGAGTAGAATAATACAAGTGTTAAAGTTAACTAGGAACATTTTAAAAATAAATAAATGATGTGACATAGCATGTGTAAGGACAGTCTTTATAAAATAATTTATAAACTTAGTTTAAAAACCAGTAGGATTTTTTTAATTGATAAAATTGCTTCTAAGAGTATCTAGAGTATTAAGGAAGTAAAACCAGCCAGAAAAAATTATTTTTAATTAAAAAATGTTTTTACTTAAATACAACATACATACAAAAAGTACATATATCATATGTGCCCCACATTTCCTTCATATGCATCTTTTTATAAATTATATTTTTTTCTGTATTTTCCTTTGGATATTTTTTAATTGATCTGTCTCCCATGTCATTACTCTTTGTTTCTTCCGTGGTTAAGATGCTGTTAAAAATCCATTGATTTCTTAGTTTCATATACAATGTTTATTTTTTAATGTTTTTTTAAAAATGTCTAGAATGATCATTGATCCTTTTTTATAGATCAATGAGGAAACTTTCTCATCTTTTTGTCTCTTTTTCTACTTTCTTCCTATTTTCTTGAACATATGTGTTATAGTAATTTTAAAGTCCTACTCTGATCATTCCAACATCTGGGTAATATCTGGATTTGCTTCCATGCCATTATTGGGTTTTATTTGATTGGTGGTCATACGGTCTGTCCTCTTTGTAAGTATAGTCATTTTTAGTTGTATTCTAACATGTATAAAATGCATGTTAACATAAAAGTAAAATGTATGTTTCACTGTATGTTAACATTGTGTTGAAGTCAATGATGTCTTGTAACATCAGAAACAGTACCCCTTTTCTCTGACAAAAAGATAACATGGAGGCAAATTCTCAGCTCTGAGAGGGAGCAAGCTGCATCTGGGCTGAGTTACAGTTTTAGCAAGTTTCTTTCTCATCTGACCCTCATTTCTAGGATTTGTTCTGTGAGGCCTTTGATTCAGAGCCTGGAAGTGACCTCTTCAGAGATTAGGGAACTTTTAATGGTGCCTTTCCTGTTTCCATTTTAGCTCTTTACTCAATAATCCATCTAGTTTCAAAATTTTGAAGGTGAATGCTTGTCATAAGTCTTAGAGATGCAACACCTACTCTAACAGGTCTTTGCTTCAAGTATCATTAGGCTGTTACTGATTTTACTCTGCATTTTTGAAGCTTTTGGCCTCGCTTTTCTTCTAAATAGACCCTGAGTTTAGTACCATTCTTTGGGAAAAACAGGCATATGCCCACAGGTAAAAAATAACCACGACAAAACCCCAAAAACAACAACTTAAAGAGCAGCTAGTTATTACTAGCTTATATCAAAACAATTCTCTCCTCTCTAAACGTTTCAATCATCTGCTCTTCATTGTTTAGACAATGCTTCCGGTTGGTTTTCATAATATAATGTTTGTAATTTAGCTTTTTTTTCTAGTTGTGACAGCAGGTGTTTCAGCCTTCCCTAACATACTATATTTTACCAAGAAAGGGCACTTATTCTCCTTACATACTAAATGCTGGAATAATAGCTACATGCTAATTAATGACAGGAAAGCTTCTATTCTAACAATTCTTTTTCTGAAGTTTTTCTTCCAGTCACTGAGAAATGATTACAGGTTTCGGAAGTTCATCTTGTTTTTGTTTGTTTGTTATTTAGTTCTTTCTTTAGTATTAAATATTTCTAAAGGATAATGCTACATTCTGTGGAAAAACAACTTCTGATATATTATATTGGTATCGGACCCCTGGCTGATGCTACTCACTTCTATAGATTTTTGTCCCAAATTAATCTCCCAAATATAAATAATTTAAAGTATTAAGGTTCAAATAGCTTATGATGATTTGAGTATAACAGAAAACATGGCAAAGCGAAATAAAATTGAACCTTACCTAGAAATGACTATTTCTAGGGTCTATACATTAACCTCCATATTTTTTCCCACCAAATATTTTAGTTCTTTTCCCTGTCTTTACTGTTATTTTAAACAAGGTCTTCGTGACCATATTTAAACTTCCCAGAGTCTAGGCCCGACTCCAGTGATTTTAGGCTCAATGAAAGTGAAATCATTTTTTTTTTTTCCCTTTCCATGAACTATTAAAGCCCATCTTTCTGGTTAACATATTTTCTTATGATGTTTCTTTAACCACAGCTATTTATATTATTAGGCATAAAAGATGGATTTTTCCCTTTTTTGAATCTCTTCATTCTAGAACAGGGTTTTGTTTTTATTGTGGCATTTCAATACTGAAGTGTGGTTTCAAAAAAAATTATTATTTCATAATAAAATGTATAAATCATTCTTAGAAAGTAAAGCACTGTTGCAAGTTTCCAAATATATTGGGAATTCAGCCTCAAATTCTCAAATCTAGCTATTTCTTGTATATAAATCTTTAAATCTCCAACAGTTTCGTTAGTTCACATCTCTTAAGATGAAACTGAAGAATTGAAGGGTAAAACTATTTTTTAATAAAAATTAATAGAAAATATAATATTTTTCAGACATTTTTGTTAATAGTTACAGTTTCATAAAGGAATACAAAGGTACTGATATACAACTGACAATATTGAGTACTTTAATATTTTTAAACTTTAGTTAATTTAAAATTTTTATTTTATACCTTATTATAATTTTATTCTATTCACAATTAAGTTAACTTTATTAATATATTTATTAATTATTTGCCATTACTTTATAATTTTATGGGCATATTTCCCATTTTATTGAGTTTATAGTTTACCTGATAAATTCGTGTGAGGTATTCAGATATAGAAGATTTAACTTTCTTCTGTAAATTCTGAAATGCACATTTAATTAGGTTGTTTATTATGCATATATATGTATTTCATATATTTCATTGTTATAAAATAAAGATTGTTGTTATTGTATAGGTTTATTCACATATAATTTGTTTATTCTTTTAGAAATTAGGAGTGAAGATCAAATTATACATATATTTTCTTAAATATTTATCCAGTTTTGCTAGTGACAAGCATTATATAATACTATCTTTCATCAATGAATAATTGATGATATAATTCATGATACTATCCTTACCCAATATCAATTTTTTGTATATACCTATATCTGAACTGTTTTGTACCATTGATTTGTTTGTGCTTATAATGATAACATTCTATTCTTCATTTTAATTATGAAATATTTCATACTTACAGAACAGAAGAGTTAAAAATATATCATAAAATAAATATGCAGCACAAAAATTATAATTATATTTTAATATCTAAAAGATAAACAACTATCATTATTCTTTAATAAAACTGTGTTGTGAAGTATCACCTTATTATTCTTCTAGTTGAAATTTAGATCACCTTCTTTTCATTTCCAAGAAAATATTCTGCTGGATATCATTTTAACATAAAGAAACCAGAAATATTCTCTGTCTTTCTCACAATCAACATTCACTATGCAATTAATGAGTCGTGATATAAATTATTTTGAAATTGTTGACTCATTGTTCTGCCTTAATCTACATGTTTGGTGAGTTTAACTTTCTTAGATTTCTAGATTTCGCATTAATGCTATAAACAATTCAAATCGAACTTCCGAAGCCATGTCTCCAGGAAACTTTGCCCCATCTTTGCTTTTCACAGAGTAAAGCCCACAAAAAGCCTCGTGGCAACTGAAATGCACAAACACATAGTTTACATTGTGTAAGAACATGTCAGGGAGAGGTCCCAAGGGCTTTTTACTGTATAAGTAGTCCCTGAGCACAAAGACGTAATAAAATTAATCTTACCTAAATCCCCAGATCATTCTCTCAAAGTCTCTTTTTATGCACTGTGAAATTCCCTTCTGAACTTCTTTCCAGTTTTCTCATCAAAGAGTAACTCAGTTGATCTTGCCAGTGATTATGGTTCACTGTATTTTTCAAATATGTAGTAAATTTTCCTGCAGTAAAGATAATTAGGAGCGTTGTATGACTTCTGGTCTATTTTTGAGATCTTTGCCCTGTGTGTTTGGTCTCCAAATATGTTCTTACTTTTTCTCATTCTTGTTTCAAAAGGAAAAAATGGTAGAAAACATATTTTGTTCATATGACTTACTGTTATTTTTATTGTTCTTATTTATTTTCACCTAACCTCCAAGTTTTTGTTTCTCTCTCTGGTTGATCCATACATATCTTTCTGAATTCATGGTCTTAACCCATTTGGTTCCTGTTGATGAAACCTAATGAAGTTTCCCCTCTGATACTACAGATTTGCCTACTGATAAAATGCCACACAAAGGAATAAGGATAATTTCCTATAAGGACCTATACTTATTTTATTAAATAAATAAATAAATAAATAAATAAATAAATAAATAAATAAATAAATAATGTTCCATAAAATGAATATATATATATATATATAATTAAGACTATTTATAACAGAATACTACTTATTTGTAAGACTATTAGGAAACTAAGATATTTATCTTAGTGGTTTAATAGTTTTGGTTTATAGAAATCCACAATATCATTACTAACACAACACTAGAGTTCCCCTAGCAACGGTGGGAACGTGATGTCATACTGAATCCATTTTTTCCTCTCTGCCTCTCAGTTTCCACATCTATACTTCCACCAACCTTCTCCATTCTAGTCACTTCTCGATATATGGCTTTCACTTGCTCAGGACATCTGTGTATTGTTTTATCTCTGTTTTTCCTCATTCTGCTCCTCTGTATCACATTTCTTTATCATATCTGGATGAGCTATACAATCTCTTCTACTGACCAATTTAGAAAACTTTTATTTGGATCTCGCTTTGAGCTAGAAATTCTCGAAATGTGGCCTGTGAAGTCCCAGTGGTCTTTGGTATGCTTTCAGAAAATCTGCAGTTCAAAACAATTATCATAATAATACTGACATTTTACTTCCTTTTTTCACTTTATTGACATTTGCACTGAATGTGCAAAAGCAATGCTATGTTAAATTGCTAGTGTCATAGCATGAATCAAAGCAGTGGCAACAAACTATCAGTACTAGTACTAGCACTACTACTGGTACTAGTAGTATTCTTTACAGCCAGGCTTTCTTGATAAAAAGAGTTCCACTTTCACTTGAAAATGTCCTTGAAAAACAGTAATAATGATGGGTGTTATTAAATTTCAGTCTCTGAGTACACGTTTTATAATATTGACAAAGTGGAAGTTATTTATAAAGCACTTCTGCTGCATCCTAATTCATAATGATTTCTTGGAAAAAAAAAAAAATAACCACTTGTGCAATTGAGTTCCACCCTGAATTTGAAGCTTTTTCATTGAACATTATTTCTACTTGAAAGAATGACTGATAGACAAATAATGATTATTCAAACTTGAGTTTCTGTCACATATTTTCTTGAAACGAATGAAGTAAGCCTGCCACTTCAAAGAAAACAAAAACTGTCAGCAATGGTAATATTTGAGCTTTCAAGATGTTAAAGACTGAATGTTTGTGTCCTGCTCCAAATCCTCATGTTGAAATCCTAACATGAAATCCTAGCATTACGAGATGGGCCTTCAGGAAATAATTAGGACTAGATGATCATCAGGGTGGATCCCTCATGAATGAGATTAGTGCTCTTTGAAGTGTCAGAGATTTTCCTGCTTTCTGCTCTCTAACATACGATACAGAAATCTGTAGTCTGCAATGCAGAAAAGGACTCTCACCAGAATTTAACCATGCCAGCTTTCTGATTTGAGGCTTCACCTGCTAAAATTGTGAGAAAACAAGTGTCTGTTGTTTATAAGCCACTCAGTCTATGCTACTTTGTTATAGTAACCCAAACCAACTAAGACACAAAAGAAAGTTACAGTTTGGGAAAATTTCTATCTACCATCATGATGCTGACAGCTTCCCAATGCCTATGGAAATAGCAGATGACATTGCTTATGTTGTTAATGAATGTGATTTCTTGATATCATATAATAAAATGTGTCCATTTTTGACACATTTATGAAACACTTGTGGAGTTTTGGTGTAATATCAAAATAAAATATCCTCAGTAGTATGAAAAGGCTATTAATACACTGCTCTCTTTTGTACCTACGTATCTATATGAGGCTGAATTTTCTCCATATTCTTTTATCCAAAACTACAAATCACAGCATTTTGAATTCAGATGTAGATATAAAAATGCAGCTGTCTTCTATTAATCCAAACATTAAAAAATTTTACAAAAATGTAGCATGTAAATACCACTTTTTTCCACTAATTTTTGTGTGTTTTAGACAATATAGTTATTTTTTATTTAAAAGTGCTAACTTGTAATTGGGTTTTTTAAAGTGGGTTTTAAGTGACAATAAATGCTTTTAAATTTCTGTTTTAAGTAAATACTGATAGATAAAATCCATATAAACAAAAGCTTTTTAGAATCCTGTATATTTTTAAAAAGAATGTATAGATATCTTGAGACCAAAAATTTGAGAACTGCTGTAGTAGGATGCATTCAATGTATTGCTCAAAATTTGTGAGTGTTCAGCACAACACCCATGCTCACTGTACTGCCTGTGGCTGCTTTCTTTAAGAAAATACAATGGAACTGGTAGGCAATCTGAGGCTATTTTATTATACTGGGAAAGCATGTAACTATTTTTTCTCAATGTCTAGCCTTATAAGGATTTTATATTCTGCAATGACTTTTCCCTATCCAGAGTTTCTCAAACTATCTCTCCTGCTTGATCTATTTGTCTGTATTTCCAATGAGTAATAAATTATTGAGATTTATTGAGGTAAAGACATCAATGAATGTTGGACTTAATTACCTAGTGCTTTCTGCATTTGCTCAACATCTTAACTCCACTTGTCATTTAATTTGGAAGAAGGAGATTAGGGTATTTGTTATACTCATCTGGTCTTGTTGCTTTTATAGATTTGGTCATCAGATAGAATTGAGTATAGAACAGAAGTTTTAAGAATCTTCAGGTTTTCCCTTATTCTACCAAACTTCTAGATCAGAGTTTCATAAATGACACATTTTACTGATATGGTGGAGTCATTTCTTACTTCAGTTTTTGCATTGTTACACTGTCTATAAAACTAGCCTCTGCACCTATTAATTTTTTCAAACTTGCTTAATAAACTATTATCATACTTATATATTGATTTAAGTTTTAATGTTTAGAGATGAACATTTTATTTAAATTAATCACCAAATTAAAGATTTAACTATAAGATTAATTGATATTATTATTCACAGATTAGGGAGTCAGTGTTCAGATAAATTATTTACTTGGGATAACCTAGTGACAATATAGATGAATCAGAATTTGAACTGGAACACAAATTTTATTTTAAATTCTGTTATTACCAATATATTTTAATTTCTTTCATGTAAAACATTGTGTCCTGAATTAACCATTACAGTGATGAACAGAGTAAATTTCACCATAGAGATTTCTGTAAATAACATGTGGATGTTTGAGTGAATGAGAAGCTTTAAGGTTACTTCCTGACTGATGTCAACATCAAATACATAATTAGGAACTCTTCCTTTCCTTTTTTTCCTCTTTCCTTCCTTCTATCTTTTCTTTCTCTTATCTTATGTTAGTTAATAGTTTAATGGATGAAGGGATTAATATCTGTAGGGTACCTTTAATATTGTAGTGCCAATTCAATATGAATGGACATAGAGAGGGATTTTAAAGTAGATATAATGCAGAAAATGGGGATAGTTCTAACTATTGGTAGTACTGATAGAGATATTAAAAAAAAAAGATAGAAACATACACACACAGAGGGAAACGTGGAAGGGAAGGTAAAGATAATAGACTAAGAATTTAACTGTAATACTGATTAGAAAAACTAAACTTTTACTCAGCTCTACAAGTCCACATGAGAAATCATGTGCTGAAAAGTAAAAATGAGTCAAATTCCCTAATCAGGCCTTCTAGGAATGGCTAGGAATATGTTATATGTGAGAACTAGAAGAAATTGTCTTGGGAAAAAAATTAATAATGATGAGTCTCATCATTTTCCAGCACTTCAGGCTCACTGAATTAACAGATCAAACAGATGGCAGTCAAACATAAAGGGACTCTGGTTCACAATGGATCTATTATTATTTGTGTAAAAGTTAAAAAAAGGTCATTCAGAATTTTCACTTTTAATAAACTTACCTCAATGGCACTTTTTATAAGCATGGAGAACGGCTTTTGGGGGATTTGTTACTATAACCATTTGTTGTTGCTACTATTATCTATTACTACAAATAGTTGTCTCTATACATCTAACTCACTAGCTAATATTCATATTATGTTGCTTTGCATTCAAGCTTTTTGTTGAAACACAGAAGGTCATAACTCTGCAAACTCAAATTTTTCCATTTTTAATTGTAATTAGCAAATTATTAGAAATTAGTACATTAAATGTCATTTTTTTCATGTCTCACCTTGCAAGCTTACTTTGTAGATAACATTTGTTGAAATATAAAACCATGAATTGAAATGAAAACAGCTTTATATTCTAAATAATGCAGGAAAATGGGAGATTAGAATTGATTAATAATTGTTTATTCTGCTGGTAATGATAAAATTATTTTTAAAGAAAATATAATATAAATTCATTTGTATTTCTGTATGACTTTTTAGGATAAATTATGTAAGGAGAGTAATGAACAAACACAAATGAAAGACTTAAAAGACAAAAAAAAACAGCAGAATAAAATTGCCTATATCTTGTTAGCCATCTTTATTTTAGGAGACAATTTCCATTTATAGTTTATCTCTGAATTACTGGAATATATGAGACTCTACACAAAAATCTTATACCGATATCATTTTGTTAAAATTAAATGATACTTTTTAGTTTCCTTTTAGAGTGCCAAAAAGAGTCAAGTAGTCTCATAGTTTAAAACTATTTTAACCAAGAAAAAGAAAAATGTCTGTTTCCAAATAAGACAAAAAATTAAATTTAAAGATCTGTAGCTGTCATTCAAGTTATATGTTGACATAGGTCATTAGAAAACAATAATTTTCAGATACAATCATGTCGTTAAGATATTTCATGTATTTAGTTTTACAGTCATGCACCGCATCATTTCAGTCAAACACAGATCGCATAGAGGGTAATCCCATAAGATAATAATGGAGCTGAAAATTTCTTTTGATTACTGACACTGCTGCCACCACAACGTTGTAATGTGACACATTACTCAAGTGTCTGTGGTAATGCTGCTGTAAATAAACTTACTGTGCTACTGGTCTTATAAAAGTGTAGCAACATCCCATCGTGTACAGTATATAATATTTCATAATGATAATAAATGACTAATATTGGTTTATGTATTTACCACATTATACATTTTATTGTTATTTTAGATTGTATTCTTTCTACTTATAAAAAAAGTTTGCTATAAAACAGTATGCCTCGTTACGCTCACAACAGCCTCATAAGTCTCCTGTTTACTGTGTCTCTTGATTACATCATTTTCTATCGTGCTTGATTTAATCTCTTGTTTTATATACTAACATACTACAAATTCCAGAGGATAGGAAGAATGGAATTCATATAACGGATGAAGAGTCAGAATGGCTTTGGAACTCTCAACAGCATTTTAAAAAAATACTATACTGTAGATAATTCTCTGTCTCTCTTTTACATTTAGATTATCGGTTGGGTTTTATTATGAAATAGACTTTTACGATAAAAAAATGAAAATAGAGAAGTCTCTCATATAATTGAAACACATGATGAACCAAAATGGGGGTGGGGGTAGGCAAGGAGAGAGAGAGGATGGAGAAGGAAACTCTGTATTAGTTAACATTACTTGTTTTGCTTACATTATTGCTACTTCTCAATCATGTTGAGTCAGAATCAAGACCAATTCCTTCACATTTAGTTAATTAACAAAACTAGTATTTTTTAAAGCCATTTCAGTTTTCTGTTAATTAAACACAAAATAGTCCAAAATTATGGAAGAATTTTTTTTTAGGACAACTTGAGTCAATGTTATGATGCATTTCCTAAAACAATAATAAAAATAAAAATTAATTATTAGGTCATGAGGCATAGTAAGTCTATATCTGAGACACTATAGTCAAGTTTAATCACAATATTTTAAGATATAGACCAACGAAATGTGGTATATCTTTAGCAGTAAGAACATAAATTGATAGATTGGGCAAATGATAATATATATTTAGAGCATATTATTTTATGTATAAGACATTGAACTAAATATTTTTATAGGCAAGATTTTATTAAGTTCTCAAAGCAAATGTTAATAATAAATATATCATAATATTAATGCAGGAAAATATTGAAAGAACTAGAAATCTATTGCTATAAAATAATTGCTGTTATAAAATATTAAAGTGTTTTGATGTTGAAAATTTATTTTGTATATCTACTGAGTCCATATCTGGAGCCAGATTGAAGAAGCAATTGGAAAGCAGATTTTAAGTCAATATTACCAGTATAGGCATAGCCAGTCAAAATGGAATGAGCTATTTTATGAGGCAGTGAGCTGGAAATGTTCAGGTAGTGTGTGAATTCCATTTTCTCAAACTATTAAAGCACATCAACTAGCAAATCATACACATAGGGTGGAGCAATAAAATAAATAATCTTTAAGACATCTTCCAGCTGGACAATTTATTTGATGAACAGGCTATGACACACTTGATCATATCAGTAGTCTCATTGCGAAGTTCCAGATATAGTATGAGAGCTAATGTGTCCTTCGTGATCCTAAAAGGGCCGAGTACAGGATCATTTTATTTATATTATTTTATTTTATTTAACCCATATAACTGTTTTTAAGATATTAGTATTATCTTATTTTCAGATAAATATTTTCAGATAACTGCAGGTAAGAGAAGTGAAATAATTTTTCAAGTTCACAAGCCTATTGTTTGGTAGAATTGATATCTACACCCTAGATTTCTCAAGTTCTTCTTTTATTATTATTCATAGTTTTAGCCAAAGAAGCTGTGGTCATTCTTACTCATGTAAAAAATCATTTATCACAATAATGAATTTACCTGAAGAAGAGTTCTAATAAAATCTTACATAGTCACTACATGAGAACTAACATGCAATTCCATATCTAAAGGAATAACAAGAATCTGTTATTTTCTTAAAGAATATACCACACATGTGAGCAGGCACATTCCTGTATGCATGCATACACAAACACCACATCTATTTATTTTTATTTTTAGAAATATTAAATGAATGTATATTCCAGATATTCTGCCTTAATTCTAGAAATATATTTTTTAAATTATTTTTTAACATCATATAAAGATCTCATACCAGTGATCTTTCCAGAAAGGTCACACTCTAAGATATTACAAGTGCCTTGAGTAATTAAGGGTGAAGGACTAACAGACCTTGTCCATTCTTAAATAATCATTCTAGTTTTATGAAAGAAAAAAATAACAGACACTAATAGAAAATCCTTGATATCAAAAATTGAGGCATAATTTTCTGGCCACTCTAGATATCTTCTAAGAGGAACAAATGGCATGAATCATCAGCCTAATTATAGTAATGTCAGGGCTTGGTTTAACTTGCAGCAACATTTATTCTCTGTGCTTGGTTACATCTCTGTAATAATTACAGAGATTTGGCAACGCTGCTTATATAACCATTGACCATAAATTACAGTTAGACCAAACAGCTTTGGAGACTGATGGCAGGGCAGCTGACACTTTTAATTTACTGATCCCGTTGTCATTAGTGTAAAGTAGGTGGTGAGGTGAAAAGAGGGTCAGGGCTAAATTCTTTACATGTGAAATTCTGCCCACAATCATAGCTGACAATTACCTTTCATAAAACATTATCAGACAGTCTTAACAAGAGTGACATCTGCTGGCCCAGCATATGCAGTTCAAACTGTTCCATGTTTATAATCCTTTGCAGTAGCCTAGCTTTATTTTTGCAGATGGCAAATCAGCTGAGTTTATAATTACAAAGGACAATATTTAGCACAATAGAGTTTTTATTCAGTTATTTTGAATTTCTAGTTTAAATGACAAATTCTAAATTCCTTTGGTTTGTTTTTTTTTGTTTGTTTGGTTTTTTGTTTGTTTGTTTGTTTTTTGTCGTGACATTTTATGTGCAGTTTCATTTATGGGTTTTTCTTCCCAAGAAAATCAGATTTTCTTTTTTTTAAATTTGAAAGTAGGATCTTTATGTTTAGTAGTGTTCTAAAATTTTATTTTTCGTTGGTTGTGATACTCCAAGACAACTTATGTTGAGTAAAATAATTAAATTGCAAAAATATCACTCATGTTCATTTGTAAGGTGTGTGTTATATTTTCAGTCATCATATTTGGTGAAGAACGAGTGTTCATTGTTTTCTTGGTTACATGTTCTCTCTTTCTTGGGTGAGAGTGTGCATGTGCGCATATGATTTTCACTTCAATTCAGTCTGCAAGGATACTGCCATCATTGTGAATATCTTATATACTTTGTGTCTTTATCATAGGTTGCTTTTACTTTCAGTAATCATCACCAATAGAGCTTTCTTTTTAAATAAAGTGAATAATTGTGCATGCATTTAAAATTTATAATGACTATGATGGAGTTATAGTTTTAACTTAAAAAAACTACCTTCGAATTACTAAATTCAAAATTCTTATATAAGGAAATATGTAAACAAACATTTAAAAAAATAAAATGTCCATTACATTAAAAATTGGAAATGACTATTGTTTACACCTCATTATTTTTAATTCCAGAATTTGTTCCTATGTAAAACAGATAGATATATATTAGATTTTGAGTATTTACATTAGAATGATAGAATCATAGTGTTCTATAATTTGTTTTTAACCTAAATGACACTATATCAGGTTAGTAAGCATTGATATTCTTTTTCTGTGATATTGTCTTAAGATATTCTATAGAACAATGCTGTTATTTTTTAATAATGCAGAACAGATACAAAAGCACATATACTAAGAACATCTGGACATTTATACCTTGATCATGTCCTTGTCCCTCTTTCCTTAAAACCAAATTTAGCATCTCGAAAAATTCTAATATCAATATATCACATTCTTGAGTTTCTGTTTATATATTCCTTCATTTCTACTAATTTAAACATTATTCATGAAACGCCACTGAAAAAGAAAGTGCAAGATTCATACTGTATCAAGTCACTATTAATTATCTGAATCGCTTAACCTCTTTTAGTCTCCATTTTCTTACCTGTAAAGTTCATAAAATCTACTGAACATTAATGCAAGAATAATTTTTTGTATATATGAAAAAGTGTTCTGTAAACTAAAAAGCACTTTAAGAAGTTGAAAGTAATTAATGAATCTCATATCTACCTACATTTCCTCATTTAATTCTCCAAAATAACCTTATGAGGTAAGTAAATCTTCATTTTTGTGAGTATAAAATTAAAGAAAGATAAATAATATGCCCAGATTAAAGATCCAAGTGATAGAACTGAGAGTCAAACCCAAGTAATTTTGTCTCTAAAGCCAGAAAGTTATGAGGACAAATCAATTTTTGATATAAATTTGCTTATTAAGAAATGTATAAATAATAATGGAAGATAATGAGCCTTAAAATTTATTCTTGACTAAATTAAATATTCTCCATAAGACCATTACTATAAATATTTCACATTATAAAATACACTTTAGACATCACAAAATAATAGTGTCTAAACATTTCAACTGTTCCTATTTTGAAGAGAAATCAATCTTAAACAGTTGCATACCATTTTACTATATATAAATGTTAGCTTGAATTAAAAAGAATCAAGAAATACATTCATTTTTATATCAAAAATAAATATCATAATAAACACAATGACTATATGATTCAGGCTTTCAATGAATACTGTAATCAAATTTGTTTTTTCTGGATAATTAAGTGAATAAATATATAATCTAACTTTTTATATTTTGAGAACAATCTAAATTAATTTTGAATTTGTACAGGGGTTAAAGAGTTTATCAGTTTCTTTAGGTTATATCTCCAGGTATAACTATCCACTGTTAATAGAATTGTATCTGAAAGAAAAAAAAAAAAAACATGCTATGGTGTGTGATAAGCATAAAATGTGGTCTTGCTACTTCACTTCTGTGTAACTCTGGCCACTAGAATCCTCTAGAAAAAGAGACAATATTTTGTGGAATTTCTCTCTTAACTTAGCTTTGGGCATCTCTGGGAAACAATTTCAGAAGTAAAATTTTAATTTGTTCTAATAATTTTTTAATTATAAAATGGATAAATTATTTTCCTGTCAGTTTAAAGTAATTGGGAAAATAGCTTTATATGCATTTTCATAATTTAAATTTTTAAATGCAATATTTTAATAGATCAATGCTAACCTTATGATACATATTTTTGAAAGTTTTAAAAATATAAAGTGATATACTGACAATATTATTACATGCTTTAAAAACTTACATAAAAATATTTTACAGCACAATCATTCTTTTTCTTACTGCCCCCATAGATAATTGGCTGGGACATGTGTAGCTTGTGCAAGCTCATTTGAAGTGAAGGCACATAGCAAGTGTGCAGTCCACTTCAAACACTTTTTGATCTAATTTTTAAACCATTATTTTTTGAACTTTTGTACTATTTTCTACTAAAATCTTCTCTTATCCTCTGTTCCTGGATTTTTAAAAACTATATCTGGTTAGTGACATATGTTTGCCCTGTTCAACACATAAAAAAGATTCTACTTTAAAAGCACTTTCAGTTAGATGGAAATAAATGTATATTCACCCAGCAAGATGTATCTTTCTTTACATAAATTTTCTTGAGTTAAATTCATAATTATTTTCTGCTGTTACTACTCAAATTCTCATTGACAAACTAAAACCAGCTCCTAGAAACTTTGATATCAATACTTTTTTAATTCATTGACTATATGGACAATGATATGTACTTTTACATGGAAAAACAAAATAAAAGAATATTATATTCCAGAATGATCTGATCCTGGTTAATACACAATAAAAGCTAAGACACACAATTTTATTCTTAACCTTCATAGAACCTATTAAATTACAGATTCATGAGGTTTATGCTCTTAAATAGGAGGTTATTTGGAGCAAAACAGAGGTCAAAGAGAACATAAGGTACAGCCCTTTCTTTTATGAAAACTTTCAACTTCCTTGCTTTGTCTTAAGATCAGGAAACTTATTATAAAGGAGTCTTTGAATATAATAGAAGATTAAACATCCCATTAAATATCACCAGAATAACCCTACATTCCCATCACAACACAACTTACCACCTAGTTTTACACAAAAGTTTTATGTTCTGATGCTTACTTATTCACACTTGAGATGAAAATCAGCTTAAAGTGGTTAGATACTGGTTAAGGCCATATCTAAGTCAAAGTTTAGTTACAAGGAAAAAAAAACGTATCTCTGATTTTAGCAGAAAAGGAATTCATCAAAAAAATATTGGGCAGCTATTGAGTCACCTAAAAGGCTGTGGAACAGGCATAGAGACAAGAAGAGTTACCCAAATTCACACTCAGAACTGGTCCAGACAGTAGTCTGCTGTGACCTTCTCCAAGTACTAGCTCCTACTGTTGAACCACTTGTCAACTTTTAGTAGGAGAGCGTGAATGTTGTAACTAGTTCATCTGCCATTAGGTCTTTGCACTATTTCTTGTTGTAACTGACACCATACCCAAAGATATTATTTGGATCCTTATTCCCTGTTTCAATAGACCTGTGTGGATGCACCCGATAACAATTGCCAAATCCTTGTCGCATTGCTCATACACTAGTTTCAAGGGAGACTGGAAAAATAAACCTTTATCATTTTCATAAATCACAGTGGAATACAAACCTACCTCTGACCAACACAAAAAAAGAGTTCTCAGTCAGGGAGTAACTTCAGATGTTGGACATCTAAATAGAATGACAATGTTTCTGCAAGCTACAGGATGATGGCAGATTGTTTCAGATAAGAATACTTTGTACAAGTATTTTGTCACTGCATAACACAGATATTAGGCTAGTCATACTGTTATATATCTGTATTCTTATCATCCATTACCCAACCACTAATCTATTCTCATATATTTCATGTTTTTGTTACAATGTATTAAATACTCTATTAATCAGTATATGGTAAATTATGGTACAGTATCAAATACTGCAGCAACGAAAATAAAAATCTCACTGATTTAACCAAAAAAAAAAAAAAAGTAAATTTCTAAATTATATCAAAGTCCTACTTGGATTAAGCCACTCTCTTTGGCATCTTTTATCCAAGAAATAACTATGTTATACACTGACAAAATATTTTGCAAAATTGCAGCATTGTATTGCATTGCATGAACATATAATTACTTTTACCAATTCTTTATTGTTAGTTATTCAGATCATTTACTATTTTTGTTATCATTAACAGTGTTGTATTTATCATCCTTACTCATTGATTTATATTAACATGCAAGATCATGGCCTCAAGATAAGGTAACATAGATTTACATAACATATTTTAAAGAGAAAAAGCATACCTGACTACAAGAGCAGAGCTCCCCAAAGCTAGTTGCATGAAACATAAGCCTTACAAAATATTTAAATAAAATCTCTGTTTGGCAAATTATACATGTATTAATGAATGAATTATTTTTGCCAAGTTCTGTGTACTACATCTCTCTCATTGTATAAGTCCACAATACACAATTATTTTTTAGAAGCTCTGGAAACTACACTGATGCAAATTAAAAAACAAGTGTTTAAGTGTTTCTCAACATTAAAAATGTAATCTAAATTGATATCTTACCTAACTCATCTTCTGTACAATATACTTTAGGAAACCCTGTATTGGTGAAGAATTTTTAATATAAAGGGTAAGTAAGAACAAGGAATATTGTTTTTCTCAGTCTGATGTTGCATCTTTAAGATCTCTGACCCTTGAAATCTTCTGAATCCATTTCCCCAGAAAAATTTAGGAAAAAAGAAATATTAAACAGAATGTATGGCTGAATGTCATGAATTCAGTGATTCAAAAGTTCTATTCTCTCTCTTATTTTAAAATGAATAAAATCTACTTTGCTCAATAATATTGTCTGTAAAGTCATTCTGGGGACATTCTGAAGAGTCAAAGAGGTGTTCCATCTACATGCTGGTGGGCAAGTTGAGTAATTGCTCAGAGGCAGCAGTTATGAGTTAAACATAGAAAATGAATGACATAAAACATATCAAGATATAATCATTTTCATTTCTATGTAGTGAAATTACAGATTATTTTAATTTTCTTCTCTGTGCTTTTCTAAACATTCTCTTATGACTAGAAGACAACAATGTGTTTTAGAGAGAGGAAAAGGGTATTAAATGAAGACATGCCCATTGCGTTTGGAAAATAATTATATTGCTACAATTTGGGGTCGGAAAATAGTCTTTCACATGATTCTAGTTTAGAACAAGTTTATTATTATATTATTATTATTTCTATGTTCTGTAAATAATCAAATATTATGGAGTTATTCTGATAACCACTACCTCCTAAATTTAGAATTACAGCATACAGGATCATATAGTTAGAGATTAAGACCACTGATTTAAACCTAATTTCCATTTTCTAATTTTCATGAAACATAGGTTTGCTTTACTGGTTGGTTTGTTTAGAAGTAATTATCATAAGAATTTTTGTTACCATTCTACCACTACTTGGTGACCAGACACAGTATTTTGGGTTCATGTGAAAAAACACTCTCAGTTAAAGACCTTAATTAATGTATTAAAGCACCTGGTAAAAATATATTTTTATTCCTCATCATGATTAGGAAAATATAACCACCAGAGCGAACAAGAAGTTTTAGAAAAAGTCAACTTGAAAAATCCTCATGGGAAATTGTATCACAGACTTAATTTAAAATAGGACTGAGCTCTTTTCTCCTGGGGGCAAGAAAAATAGGAATGCTGGCTTAAAAGCTACTCTCCATTTCCAATTTCCAATTTGCAAGTTTTACGCCAGGAAAGTAACTTTTTGGTTAACTATCCCTAAACTCTTCTACATTTTAAAACGTTACATTGGTATTCATGTAACCTCCTGAAGTTGCTAAAAAAAAACTTGCTAGCTCTTACCCCAGTGATTTCTAATAGGAAATTTAAATATCTACTCAGGCAAGAACAAGAAACATTCAGGGAACTGTGCCTAGCAGTTGATTGATTACAGTGGCTGAAGCTAAGAGTCCTAAATTAAGAGATACACATGTGTTCAGCCATTCATGTGAACAAAGAAAATATCTGTATAGAAGAAAATATTCTAATTTAACAAAATGACCATAGGTCATTAAAATAAAAAAAAAATAGTGATTCTCTATGATTCCATTTATATAAAGGTCTAGAATGGAGAAATCTAATCTGCAGTGATTGCTCCAGATTGACTGTTTCCCTCCAAAGTTCACATATAGAAACCTAATTAATTCCTAATGTGATAGTATCTGGAGGTAGGGCGTTTGGGGGCTAATCGGGTTATGAGAGTGGAGTCCTTGTGGCTGGAATTCCTGTCCCTATAAAAGAAGCCCCCAGAGAGCTCCCTCATTTCTTCTACCGTTTGAGAACACACCCCAAAGACAGCCATCTATGAACCAGGAAGTGGGCCCTCACCAGACACCAAATCTGCAGGTAATTTGACCTTGGATCTCCCAACCTCCGGGACTATGAGAAATCCATTTCTGTTGTTTATAAGCCACCCAGTCTATGCCATTTTGTTACAGCAGTCTGAACAAGTTATGACAATAGTAGAAATCATGTCGGTGGAGGCCTGGAGTAGGGGAGATTTTCTCTAAAGTAACATAAGAGAATCTTTGGATGATAGATAGCTTAAATGATTTTTACAGGGTTTTATACGTTTTTAAAAACTCACTTTTATAATTTTATAGGTGTATTTTATTTAATGTATTTTACCCAATACAGTTACTTTTAAAAAAATGACTATAAGCATGTCAATCCATCATCTTGCCATATATAAGAAAAATATTTTCCCAAATTTATTATTATTTCTTGGCCAAAATTTACTTTTCTCTCTATTGTTTATATTTCTCTCTGTTGTTCAAAAACAAATCTGTATAAATCCATCTCTATTACTTGGAAGAAACAAAGGGATAGCGAAATGTTCCAGTATTATGAATAAATTGGGTGATCCTTATATGTGAGAAATAGCATAAGTGTTGTGATGATTTGGAAAAAAAGCATAATTATGGATATTTGAATACATCTATTGAATATATAATGAGAAATCTTTGGGGCACATCTAATTGGGAAATATAAATAATAATAGCCAACCTAGTTTTTATGACTTCTTGTGTAGATATAACTCCTGTCCCCTGTATATCTCTCGTTTATTTTATAATCCATGACTTTTTCATTTTAAATTTATAAACGTCTCAGTTTTAACTCACAAATTCAAGATAAGCAGTTACTGCTTATTGCTCTGATTATTATCTTAATTATTTGTTGAAACAAGTTTCAGTGTAAGGGAAGGACAGGCATGCACCTCTAGGTTGGTCTGTTAAATAGCCTGAGAAATGGCTGAAGTCATCTGGTTCTATCAATGTCTTCTTATGTAAGCAGAGAAAAACCCTGAGTACAGCATAGATTATAATACCCATCAGTTACCTGAGTTTAGAATAGTTATGGCTGTTATGTTCACTGAACTGTATCCAGTTGGCAGAAGTTAATCTAGGGAGAGAAAGTCTAAATATCAACAAAATGTGTTTCTGGTTAGATAATAAAACCTCGGAGGAGCTGATCAGTTGGCAGTCTTCCAGCTCTGGGTCTGTCTCACACCTGCTTCATCTATTTGTTTTATATGACCTCTGGTTTATACGCTGTCATAGTTAGAAAAAGCAAATTGTTCCAGTCATCTAATTGCCAGTGCCGATTTCTTGACTCAGTTTAAGAAATTCCCGTGAATAATGCCAAAGTTCCTCATAGAAAGTAGAATCTTTTGCCAGCACATGTAATGCAGTTAGGATTGTGCCAATTTGTCAAACAAAAGTGTCCTCTGTATGCAGAACATTTATTCTGCTGGAGCCTAAACCTGATTCAATGGGTCCAAATGTTAAAATTCAGCAGATCTGAGATATCAGAGGAAGTTAGACCACCTAGGGTGTAGACTGGATCTTTCTTTTTCTTTTTTTTTTTTTCCTTTTTGTCTTTTGCATGCATTTTAAAGCAGGTAAAATAATAATTTAAACTCAAGGGAGTAGGATATTAATATATTATCCCAACTAAATTATTTATTTAAAAATTATTAGCAGTAGTCAAATATCCTATGCTTTATCCAAGTCAAAATAATCAGAATATAAGAGTGTATGGTAGAGGAGACTAAAACTGCATAAGGCATAAGGAAGTAAATTTTGACAATTTGCTGAATTTGGCTTACAAGGTTACTCACAATAAAATATACCCAGCTCTCTGGTTAAAATAGTGCTTTGAGAGCTTATAATGGAAAAAAAAAGTATAAAGATTGGAATCATATTCACATCCTGGCTTTGTCATTTAGCATCTTTGTGGATTTAATTAACAGTCTCTCCATCTGTGAACTAGGAGTAATAATACTAATTTGACAGGATTGTTTGAGGAAGAAGAATTTTTTTTTCATTCTGGCTCTATTCCCAGTCCTAGGATATTGATTTATCAACATTAAATGAGCACCTAGAGTGTGCTAGATTTTAATGTGAAGGCTGGAGATAAAAATGTAAATGGAACATAGCATATAATTTTAAGATATTCCAAAACCAGTTGAAGAACAACACAATAATGGACAATTTCAGTATAAAATGGTAAGCAGAGTGATAATAGATTTTCATGGGGTGCTATGGAAGCATAGAGGAAGTGAATTTTTCCCAGAAAATAATTCAGTGCCACAAAATGAGATGTTTCTTGAGAAAAATTTTGAAGACTGAGAGGACGTACCAGGCAGATGATGAAAGAGCTTAAGAAAAGGTACACATATTTGGAGTGGGAACCATTTGCAATGTGGTATCATTAACTTTGTATATTTCTACTCTACTGTGTGATTTATGTGTGATTGACACAATTGAAGTGTGGGGAGTACCTATCCTCATTTTACAGAAAAGGCATCTGAAGTCAGAATGTTTAGGGAAATTAACCAAGATTGTCTGTCTAATAAATTGGAGATCTAGGACTCAAAGCCATTTTTGTTAGCAAGTATATTAAACAATGTCTGCTTTTATAGCTGACCAGATTGACCACTGATCCATTTACACAGATTCCTAAAAATTAACATATGTTAAAGTTATAAATATATAGTTTAAAATTTTGTTTATATTGTTGAAGTTAGGTATACAAACACACACACACAAATATATAGACATTTACCTATCTTAATAAAGAGACTATGCTAGATATTTGTAATTTGTTTTTAAAAATGATAGCAAAGAAGAATTCTCTGAATATTAATAATTACATGGCGTGTCCATTTTGGCGTAAACTTTTAACCAAAGGGAGTCATTTGTCTGTCTTTGTTTTGGTTTTGATTGTGTCATCTCAGTTTGCTACCAGAGAAGCAATTCCTTCTCCTTCACCATCAAACAATAATTTCTGGCATACTTTAGAAGTCAAAGAGATTTTTATGTTAAAATGAACTTGATTCATTGTTTTCTACTGTATTTCTAATTGTTCAGCTGATTACATATCGTTTTTGGAAGCTTTAGCATTTCTGACCCTGGTTCAGCTTTGTCCCAAAATGATTATGTTTGAGTTCAGAGAATGGAGAAATTAGGAATTACCGTTCTGTGTGCAACTGACCACCTGCTGAAAAGTAAAGTAAGTAGTTGTCAACAAGATTAAAATTACTGTCAAGTTTACGTAACTATATTGGAGGAACAGGATTTTGTTGAAATTAAGTATCAATAACTACAGGACCATGGATATGCATATTGATTATCATTAATGTTTGACATCTGCATCTTCCTTAAGATGTTTCAATTGTGTTTCTTGTCAAAAACAAAGTACCCAACAGTACGCTCTTTGTTAATTTTCTCTAAAACTTATGGTACATATTTGTGTCTGTGAATCTAACATTCAAGAAGAAAATATTTTCTCTTTGTTAATTATTTTGTATTTCAGTATGAAATTATTTTACGTAAAATGGCAATATAAATTAGATAGATAATAGATAGATAATAGATGATAGATAGATAGATAGATGATAGATAAATAGATAGATAGATAGATAGATAGATAGATAGATAGATAGATACATACATACATACATACGTACGTACGTACGTACATAGATGATAGATAGATAGATGATAGCTAGCTAGCTAGCTAGATAATATAGATAGATGATAGGTAGGTAGGTAAGTAGATAGATAGATAGATAGATAGATAGATAGATAGATACCACCCTGGGAGATTCTGAACAAGTAGTGATCATTTGGCCTTCACATTGGATCATTTTGGTTTTCTCCTTGATATTAGAATAATTAGAACGGTAGGTACTAAGAGGTTGGTGAAATAATGAATAATTAAAAAGAAATAGAAGTTTTAGATTTCTATAAAACAATAAATGGTCACCTAATTCTTAGAATATGCCAAGAAATTTTAGATTTGAAGATGAAGACAAATATGGTGCACCCTTTAACTTCAAGGAGTTTATAGCTTGGTAATTGCAAGAGCATTTTTCTTTTTTTGAGAGCAGTTGGTATTTATTATAGAGAGCAGTCACCTTATTTTGGTAATGAAAATGAGTGAACAGAAGGTTACAGTTCTGAAGTACATCATAAATTGATGAATAAGGCAAGCAAATGATCTGATTTTTCATGATGGTGGTTATTGCCTTACAAATATAGTTTAAGATTTATAAAATCAGACACATTCATATATTGATCCCTGGAAATTTTCCAGAATTTTTTAATTTTCCAAAGATATCTCATTTATAGGAAGGCATAGATCTATTTCTAACTGATTTCAATATTACTTTTTAAATTTATCTTTTTTGCTAGGGCTCAGCACCACTCCCCAGATTCTCCAACTAGATAAAAACTCTTTATATGTCTAATATATATTATTATTATTGTATGTGTATGTATCTTTCTACACATCTGGCTTATCTTTCCCCAAATGTTAACTTCAGTAACTACAGGACATTTGGTCAGTATGAAATATATCTCTAATCTGGACATCTTTCACATGTCTAATTTTACCACTCTAATACAAGTTACAATATCTCATGTGCAAAGTCCTTTAACAGCTTCACAAAACCAATATTGCTATGTAAGAAATGTGAAGACAGTATTTTTGTCTGTCTATCTAGGACAATATCTGTCCCATAGTAGGCACTCAACTAGTTGACAGACTAGACTTATAATAAAACATTTCTATGCAGCTTTACCTATGTGACACATTTTTAGAGCACTAAAATATAAAAGAGAATTGAGAAAGAATTCAAACTCTTTTTGCTTCCTTTAAGGAAATAATAAGAATACATGGATAATGTTGGAGTGATCTAATTATGTCAACAAACTAGCTTCCAGCTCTCTTTTGACACATACAGTAGTCTTAAAGGTATGAGAATCCAAAGACAAATAAAAGGTAAATGATGCAGATTTGCTCGTCAACTATCTATAAAGTTCTTAGGCGATATATAAGCAACTGTATATACAGGGTGAGTATATAACCTATGAAAAAGTGCCCTTGCCAGCAGTTAATGAGTATGGAAAGTGCTCGATTCCTTTGGTAAAACCAATTTTTATATAGCCACTGGAAGACTTTTAAAGGTTAAGGTTTTGATGTGTGAAACTTTGAGCTCCAGTTTGAAAAAACAGCAGAGGCTCAACTCCAGGTGTTTAAAATACTTCATTAAAAATGTAACTACTTACATTTCCTTATGAACAGCCTATGTGCCCTCAAGTGCTATTCTAATGTACTGTCATTTGATCAAAACACAACCTATGTGTTTTTATAGCAGCATAACAGAGATTAGTGGTCTAATGTGTACTTACCAAATGGTGAAAGTATTCAAGCAAAGCACACTGTCTGACATTTGTCTCCGAATATCTGCCTCAATAGATATATCAGCCAAAAGAGGAAGCAGCAAACTTGAATAAAAATTGTTTTCCTTTTTTTTTTGCATCTTAAAAGACAAAAGTAAGTTATTGAATACAATGAAAGACAGATAATATAGTTTGATAATATACAGTCCAGTGGTTCTACTCAACTGGCTACATTTTCGGAATCACTTCATATCCACTAGAATGCTATTATAAAAAAGATGGACAACAACAAGTGTTGGTGAAAAGGAGAAGAAACTGGAACCCTCAGACATTGTTGGTAGTGATGTAAAATGGTACAGCCACTTTGGAAAACAATTTGGCATTTGTTTAATATGTTAAATAAAATGGCCATAAAATCTTAGCATTTCCATCCCTAAGCATTTTCCAAGAGAAAAAGAAATGTCCCACAAAGACTGGTATGTGAATGTTTATAACAGCACTATTCAAAATCAAAAGTATAAACCATGTAAATATCTATCAGCTAGTGAATGGGTAAATATTATGTAATTTATTCGTGCAATGGATTTATATTTGACAATAAAGTGAGTGAAATTATTGATACATGTCAAAATGTATGAACCTTATCGACATTATGTTAAGTAAAAGAAGTTGATTGCAAAAGATATTTTGTATGATCCTCTATATATGAAATGTGCAGAAAAGGCAAATCTTTGGAACAGAAAGGACGCTAATGGTGGCCTTGGCTGAGGTGGAAATAGTGGGTGACTGCCAGTGGGCATCATCTTTCTTTTGATGGGGTACGGAAATGTTCTAAATTCAGATTATGTGGATAACGACACTGCTCTGTACATTGATTACAATCATACTTCAATGAAGCCTTAAAAATAAGATATTATCTTCTCAATTTACTATTCATAGTTAATCATTTTTGTAGTATCATAGCATATTCATTTCTTTAACTTTCTTCATTAGCTTTCTTTGATGACAATTTGTATGTGTTAGGTTATGGCTAAAATTAACTTTTATATACATACTCCTGTTATGTGGTATTCCAGTGAACATTGATGGAAGTTAAATGTATAGAAGTTTTTAAAATTTAATTGATCATTTTATTTTTAATAGAAAATTGATAAGAAAAAATAAAGAATAAAAAATGTTACCAGTATGGAAAGACAAAATTAGTATGTAAAAAAGTCCTGAAAAGTTGATAAGAACATTTTATAAGGGTTTCATTGTGAGTTACTGCTTCCAGTTCTTTAGTGTACTGCGTGCAGTCTGGTTTAAATGTCACTCATCAACAAAAGCCAAATATAATCTCTGCTTATATTTGTATATGAAGACAGTTCTGTGGAATGACATTATAACTGCTCAAGAAATGCTCTCTCTAAAATAATATGCATTCGTTTTCTTTAATGACCCAAAGTTTACAAACAATATCCCAAAATTTTCTATGTTAATTAGCATCATAATAAAACAAGTAGAGGTGGTTTCAGTCTTAGAGGGGCCTCTATGCTTTTCTATGTCAGAATCAGGTAAATTTAATAACTAGTGTTTTAAAAGTATAACAAATGCAATGAGATCATTGTATGTGGTCACTGCTTTTGAGAGTAAAGAAGGCTGTGTGGGAACTTTATCATAGAAAAGATCAGTCATTCTTGTTTCTGTAATTCTTAATCCTGCATTTTCATTTTCGATTACAATTGTTCTATGTTTTATTTCTGTAGAATACAACTCTGATATAAGATGATAACCTAATTTTATTGCAGTTGAAAGAGGACATTATTTATACTACAATTATAATCAATAAATATTTTGAATTTTTGTCTCAGTTATAACACATTATTTATCATATAGTTGTATCTTTTAGCTCTGGTGAGAAAAGTAAATTTTAAGCAAATATCTAATGGCAGATTTTGTTTTTTAGAAGTAATTTTGAAAGTGAATACTTGAGGAAGTTGGTAACTTAGTTGGCATGTAGAGTTTTAAACAATGATTTGCAAAAGATTCTGAAATAAAAAATAGTATTGAAAAATCATAATCATGATATTAATTAAATTACTATCTTCTGAAATTATGCTGAATAAATATATAAACATTTAAAATCCTTATGAAAGAATTATAAAACAGCAGGGCTTTGGGGGGAGACAGATTCTAGGGAACAGCATTACACATTTTATCTCTCCTGCTGTCCAGGTTATATTTCAGACTTTTTCTTTTAATATCCCTTTTAAAAAAATAAAAAATATATAGAAATCACCCTGTTTGAAAACATGTAAATGTTTTCTTCTCTCAAACAACAGCTTAGACATCAGGAATAATAGCTGGCCTATAAAGGATAAAAACACTTTTCATTATAACTAAAATGGCAGTACTGGGACTCTCAAAAAAAGCTTAAAAATCATTCAACCATTATCTTATAATATTCTTTGTACTGCCTCTAATGATGTTTTTAACAAGGAAATATTATATTCGGCAAGAGGGTTATTTAATCATATCTTAAAATAATTCATGAGAAAGAGAATTCAAGTGACGGTCATTTTAATCAATATTTAAAATCTCAAAAACAAATAAAAACAAACAATATATATATATATGTTTATATATATATGTTTATGTATCCACAGATATTTATATAATAAAGATTTTTAAATATCTCTTTATATTTACTCAGGTACTTATACTTTTCATGCTCTTTTGTGCTTTGCAAACTCTGCTTTGATCTGGAATACTTCTCATCATCTCAAGAACTGTTTGTTGTTCTTATACTGTAGATCAGCTAGAAATTACATCTGGCAAAAAAAAAAAAGGCTTTATTTTCTTTTCATTTTATAGCATATTTGCGGGGAGAGGGGGTATGAAATTTTAGTTGGCCAATTTTGTTTTGGAGAGTTCTCTCCACTTCCCATTTGAGAGAATAGATTGTATAAAATTAATACTAATTTTTGTTTAAATATTTGATATAATTCTCTGGTAGAATCATTTAAATCTTGAAATTTCTTTTGTTTGGGGGGATGTCTTAAATTAGGAATTAAATGTCATTAATGGTTATAGTGCTATCCTTGTCTTTGTCTTGGTTGAACTTTGATGGTCTGATTTTTGAGAGATTGGCCATTTCTGTTTTAATGGACAAACAGTTGCTCATAGAATTCCTTTTTACTTTTTTAATGACTATGAGATCCCCTTTTTACATTCCTCATATTGGGAATGTGTCTTCTCAATTCGTATTTTTCAATCTTACTAAAGGTTTATCAAATTTATTGATTGTTTTAAAGAACCACCTTTACATTTTATTGATAGGCTCTATTTTCTACAATTTCATTTATTTCATCTCTTGTCATTATTTCTTTCATTCTGCCTGCTTTTGAGTTTTTTGGTCTTCTTTTTCTAGTTTCTTATAGAGTGAAACTTAGATTATTGATTTGACATCTTTCTTCTTTCCTAATGTAAGTACTTAGTGCTACAAATTTATCTCTGAGCACTGCTTTAGCTTCAATTCAAATATTTTGATGTGTAGTATTTTCATTGTAATTCTTATCTATGTATTTCCCATTTAAAGTTGCCCTCTTGGAACAACAGATTATTTTAGCAAAGTGCTACTTAATTGCCAAGTGATTTTAGAGTTGCCTGTTGTCTTCCTAATATTGATTTATAGTTCAATTTTATTAGAATCAGAGAATATACTTTGTATGATTTGAGGCTTTTAAATTTGTTAACATTTATCTTATAACCTAGGAGATTGTCTGTTTTGGAAAATGTTCCACCAATGCTTAAAAAAGGTTTTTCTTCTGTTGTTTGTTGAGTGGAACAGTCTAAATATGTTAAATAAATCCTTTGGTTTATTTTGTTCAGATCTATAGCCATCTTGATGTTCTATTAGTGCTATGAGTTTCATCAACAACCCCAATTACAACTGTGAATTTATCTACTCTTTTAGCTCTATCAATATTGGTCATATATCTTGAGGCTCTGTCATTTATTGTACACACATTTGAGGTTGTTATATATTCTTCATGTATCATTTATTTATTGTTACATAATGTCCCTCTTTGTCTTTAGTAAATTTATTGTCCAGAATCTACTTTATCTGATGTTAATATGATCACTCCTGCTTTTTGAAGTAACTTCTTGCATGGTATATCTTTCTTCCGTCTTTCTACTTTCCATCTACCTATGATATTGAATTCTAAGTGTACTTCTTTCAAATGTCATATAGTTGGAATCTATTTTTTATCCACTCTCAATTTCTGCTTTATAATTAACTTTTTAGACCATGTGCATTAAAGATACTTATTAATATATAAGCTTTAATTCTATAGTGTGTTCTTTCTTTTCTGTTTGTTTTTTTGTTTTTGTTTTCTTTCCTTGCCTGCATGTGCATTACTTACACATTTTTTAATGATTATATATATATATATATGTGTATATATATATATATGTATATATCATTGTATGTATATATATATATATATATTTTTTTTTTTTTTTGGTATGTTTGACTGTGTTATTTTCCATAGTTTTTTCAGTGATGACTCTAAATATTCAATACACATGATTATAAGTCTACTGGCATCAACATTTTACCATTTCCAGTAAAGAAACCTTACTTCTATTTAAATTCCTTTAGCTTCCCTACTGTTAAATATTATTGTCATGAGTGTCAGATGGTGTTATACTTTCTACCTAAATTATTATATATCTTTAGAAAGCTCATGAGAAATAAATAGTCTACTTTGTTTAATAATATTTGTATTCTTTCTATTTCTCTTCTTTTCCAATGCTCTAAGATTGTTTCATTTATCATTTCCCTTTTTTTCTGAAGAACTTTTAAAAGTCATTTCTTAAGAGTAGTGACAAATTCTGTTAATTTTCCTTTAGGTGATAATGCCTTTATTTCCTCATTATTCCTGCAAAATAATTCTGCTGAATATAAATTTATGGTGGAAAAGTCTTTTCTTTCAGCAATAGGATAATGTTATGCCACTTCTTCTGCCCTCCAAGATTTCATATAAGAAATTCCGATCAATATTTTCCTATAGATAATGTTTCATTTCTGTTTTTTTCTTCACCTTAGTCTTCAGAAGTTAAATTATAATGTGTCTTCCCATAATTTGCTTCAGGTTTACCCTACCTGATGTTAACTCAGGTAGTTTAATTTGTCGGTTCATGATTTTTTTTGCCAAATTTGGAAAGTTTTAAGCAATTATTTTTTGAATATTCATTTAGTCCCACTGCCTTTTTCCTTACATTTTTGGACTCTGATGATACAAATGTTTATTTTTTGTTATTGGCCTACCAGTTTCCTGAGGTTCTGTGATAAATAGTAGATGACCTTTAAAGAAAGAACTAAAGTTAGAAGGTTAGCTAGATAAATAGGGGATGAAACAGAGAGAATATCATGTGAAAAAGCTTGAATGCAACAGATAAGGATAAGTAAAAAAAAATGTAAATGTAAATTCAAAATTAATGGCGTGTGTAGTTTTAAGAGGAGAATAGTGAGTGCAGACACTAGATATCCTAAAAGCGCTAGAAAGTTGGTTAATTGTGTTAAGCAAGGGAATGAAATGTATTGGGCAATATCACTCTGATTTCCATGTCAACAACTGCAACAGGAAAAAGAGGAGATTGGATGGAAACAGATGATAATAGTGTTTTATTTTGGATCGGGAAATTTAGATTCTGATAGATGATTGGTAATATGTAGTAACTTTGTAACAGTTCATCAAAAGCTTCATCATGAGAGAATGCTTCTACTGAGCCAGAACTGATTCCACATCATTAGCATTTTCAATCACCATTACCCATCTCTCTTCCAAAAGAAAACAACCAGCCCAGCTGCATTTTTCAGCATGGTAGACAATCCAGAACTGGCGCTAGATATAATGACATGGAGTTAGCATAAACAATTAATAATAACACCATTCTAAACACACATAACTAATCATTTAATTTAAATTTAATGGAATAGCTCTTCCATGTTAAATCTGATCATGAATATTAATGGGCCTAAAGAAAGCATTTTACAAAATAAAAAAGTTAAGATCAATAAGATGACACTAAGAATACATAAAATTGAATATTTAAAGTACTAACTATAAACAACACTATATGTAGGACATATTCTGTCTTTTAGTTACATAGTCAATGACTGGATTTTAAATATTCTGGCCAAGGAAGAATTTGTATGATCTTCTGGAATTTATTGGTCATTAAAGAACTTATAGACACAACAGTTTCTGTTGGAGCAGAGTAAATCCAAAACAATTCACATTTGTTAAATAGATACAACTTAGTGTCACACCACTTGATTTTGCAACTATATCAGGAATGTAATTCATAATTTACCACATGGTTTGCATGCAAAGATGGCAAGATTGAAGAGAGGCAGAGAGAGGGAGGCAACTAGTATTTGTGAACACTCATTATTCCTAATCATAGGTCAAAAAGTTTATTTATGGCATTGAAATTAATCCTTACATAAAATAATTACTCTTAATTTAATCCATTGTATGATCTTGGCTGTCAAAAGAACATAAGCCTTATAATCTGCAAATACTATCATGTTGCTTTTTGAATTTTAATTTATATTTTCATGACTATATTACTTTTTGCTGGAGATTTCTCCACTGTTTTTATATTTTAATCAATGTCTTCAGTTTCTTTCTCTGTCCCTCTTTCTTCTCACTCTTCTGAAAAAAAATCAATCTAATATTTAAACAAGTACTTCCACTGGGCTCCTAGACCCCCAACACAGAACTAAGATATATACATATGTTTTGGAATTACTGTAATATGATAATATAATATTGGGCATCAAATCACCAAATGTGTGGAAAATTTTAATTTCAAATTGTGTTTCCTCAGATTGTGTCTGCATGATTTTCCAAGTTCCTGAAAGAATTAATCTAGCTAAAATTCAGCAGCTAGGCTTCTTTTCAAGGTTTTTTTTTTTTTTTTTTTAATTACTGGCATTATGAAGAAGATCCATTGGTTCCTCCTGTCGTAAGTGGAGGAATTTGAATACCACTATCCGAAGCATTAATATCTTGGCTGCTCTAACCTCATTTAAGACTTGAAACCATAAAGACCTATGATTTTTATTTGCTTTGTTTTTATATTTCTGGTCTACATAAATAGTTTTCTTTTTTTTGTCTAAGTAAAGTTGCTTTTCTCACTCTTTATTAGTTATTGATCTGTGTTTGGAGAAGTGGGAGTAGCAAAAAGTGAACTGACACAACTCTCTTGACTGAGATTCATGGTTCATCATGCATTTCACTGGTGAAGAGCACACTCACTGTATGGATGTGGGTCAAGTCCATAAAGCAGACAGCAAGTCTTTATATCTAAAACAAGTATGGTACAAATTTTGAATGACACTGAATGTGTATCATTTAACATGTAAAATCTTTTTAGCTGTTATTTTTTTTATTTTTATTTTCTCTGTACTTTCTAGTTTAGTTGTGCAGACTTGACTCTAACATATCCAAACTGCATTTAATAGAATTCTCAAGAAATGTTTGCTAAAATAATTTTTCTAACTGGGAATAGTGCACTTAATTTTCAATGCCCGACTTATCCTGCTAGTTTCTTTGAAAATAAATAAAGATCAACGTAAAGATTTATCACACAACTAAAACAGACTCCAGATATTTTTACTATGACTCAGACTGCGCAGGCTTCAATGTCTACTTGCTGACTTTAACATCTGCATTACACGAAAACCTCTATTACTCTTTCCCAGTGTAGGCATTACAGCTACTTCACAGGTTGGGATTTTGCAGTCCCATTTTAAGCTCATTAAAGTGACTGTTATAAAGTAATCTTATAGGAATCAAAAGAGTTTTACTTGCATTTCCTATTCAGGAGAAATTCATATTATAGTAGTAAACAGGTATTTATGTACTGTTTTTCTTATTGATTATTGTTTCTTATTAAATCAATGGAACTCTTCCCATTTATAAGGATTATCTGATCACTAATGTGGAACATTTGACATGTGTTGACCATGTTAATGAAAATGATCCCTGGCACAGCACCTTCTCCAAGCTGTAAAATACAGGTCGCAGAAGAACTGATTAGTCACCATGACAGAGTGAACATCTGAGAATGACTTTTCTTTGCATATCATTTAAAAAAAATCAATTAGCAAAAACATAGAGATCAATATTATCTGGTGTAGAAAAACAAAGGAAAAAAACACAAGTCTGCCAGCTATTGCTTCTTATTTTGTGTTTCTTTTTGGCCTAGCAATCTTGGGAGAAGTCACTTAGAAAAAGATGTAATAAAGGTCACATTCAGCTGTAAGAATTGCCCTTTTGTGTCTTTTTAGAAGTATGGTGCTATCAAATCCAATACACAGTGAAAAAGTACATCATTGGACTACTGTGATATTTTATAAATAAAATTTGAAAATTGCTTTTTGACACTAAACCAAAAAAGGAGTATTTATTGTGTTCTCTTTTCTCTTTATTATTGAGTTTTTTCCTAGTTTTGTGGTAGCTTATAAAATGTCAAACCCAGCATTTGGTAATATTTTTGAGACCTATGAGTGCCACATAGCAAAGTATTAAATCTGTGTTTAAAAGTCTCTGATGCAAATTAATTCCATAATTTTATATGTTTTTGAGGAGCTCAAGAGAATATTTTTTACCTTTATTATGAGGCATAGTTTAAAGGAAGTAAATCTATAACTTTCCTCTAAGAAATAGCATATACAAAATTATACAAAATCTCACATGGTGTTTTGAGCCAAACTCATTATTTAAGTTTTGAAGTATTCTCTGACAATGGGCTCTGGAGTCTATTTTGGAGTGGTATGATCTTTTAATCAAAGATAATATAAATTATTTTTTAAACAACTAAAAAAAAACTGAAAAAAATAAAAGGAACATGAATTCTATTTTACTTAATATTGTTATACTGTAAAGAGTTGTCAAGGTCTAATTTGGAACTATGTAAACAAGGTAAGCTCTCTTTTTTTGTGATATAATCTTACTTCCTTATAGTCCTGTCTCTTGTTTTCTAAGAATGATTATTATGATTTTTTAAGGATATTGAAGTTTAAAGAGGTTCAGTGGTTTGCTGAAGTTAAATTTGATAAGCGAAGAACTGAGATTTGGTTTTATTTTTTGCTGAGTTTCAAAATCTGAGATCTTTCAACTAGAACAATATAAGAAAGTCTTTAAACCAGTGTCCTTCTAGTTAAAAGAAATAAACTTCATTTCAAGCAAATAATATCAATTAATATTTTACTTACTGTGCATAAGGGAACTGTGATAAGCTATTGCAGGAAGAGGTTAAAGTACAATAAATAATTTGGAGAAGCCGGATTTAGAAAACGAGTGTAAATTTGTGTGTGATCAAAATTTAATAAATAAAGTAACATCAACAGCAAATTGTAGGGCTTTTTAAAAATTAAATTCTAATTTCTATTTACTATTCTCAAGATTCAGTAAGACTTGCATGGTCTACAAAATCCATATTTTAATATAAATCCCAGCTAATTATTACATAATTAATCATAGACAATATTTTGAGAACCATTGTTCTAGAATCAGAAAATTATGAAATAAGAGTTTGCTTTACTATTTACATGCAAATATTGGAATGAAAAATACTTGCATTATTTTGTTCCTGGCAATCTCACTATCATCAGCATTTCAGAATGTCTACACTGTTTACAACCAGACTACACATAAAGAATACTAAAGAAAAAAATAATAAAGGCCATGCACTGAAAGAATGTGTCATGCTTTATTCTGCCAGATTCTGAGTAGAATTTGACAGACATACTTATCTATCTAGGACTTTGAAAGGAACACAAGTATTTATCTCCAAGAAACTTCAATAACATAAATAAACTGTAACCTTTGTGAGATGCCTCTGGAGACATGGACATATAAGATGTCCCTTTTTATTATTGCTCAGTAAGTAAAAATGTGGTCTTCAAAAATTTCACTATTACTGATATACAACAGTTTTCAAACTATTTCAGTGTCTCCAATGTATAAATACAATTGCTGGAACAAAAGTATTATTTGTATAAATATTGCCTACCTTAATAATGGAGAGTGCTTATAGTTTATGTATATAAAATATATTGCATATAATTATATATATCAACTTAGTCAAATGCTATAAAGAGATATAAATGTGACATTTTCTTGATTGAGCCATTCTCTGAAAGATTGGAGATAGGTTCACTGGTAGTTTTTGTAAGGTTGCTGATCTGAAGCATAGCTGAAGGTTCTTTGCTGTTGGCCAGGAAGATTTCTGAGGATTATTTGAGGTGGGTCTGGGGAAGGAGACCGTAATGCTGGCTGCAGAGCTGGACAGTGCAGAGGTGAAGTCGCTCGGGAAGCATGAGTCATCGCAGACTGTTGGCTTCATCTTCTGCCTTCACCTTCCCAGTCAACGTTGAAGGTTGGGCAAATATTCCTTTTAAAGGTTCACATGGGACATACCGAACGCCTGCTACTGAACCAACGCTCTAACCCAATCCCCAGCCCACTGGCCTAGTGCAAACTGGGTTGCTCCCAGAAATTGGTTAAATCCAAGCTTATTTTCAGTCACCCAAACCCGCTCCCAACTTGAAAGTTATCCACAAACCCCTCATGTCTCAGAGGACGGAGTGCTTGATGTTTTTTCACTGGATATTGTCTTTTTCTACTTGGAGCTGCTTCAGCAGCAGGTGTCTTCAAGGTTGCCCTTCCAGGGTTAAGGATCTTGTTGGGGACCCTAAGCCACTTTGGTCTGAACATACTCATTGTCCATAATACCGCTGAGCTGCTTTTCCTTTGCCAGTTGCCACTATCTTTTTCCAACCACTGATACACACTGAGTGTTTCTATGGTGATGTCGGTCCCTGGGTTACATTGAGCTCTGGCTAGCTAGGCACTGTCCTAACCGCTGGCCGCCGCCTGGGTCACCGCTAGTCTCAGCCACCTGACCCACTGCAGCCTCTGCCTCATGCCACACCTCCCTCCTCCTGGCTAGTCGACTGGGGTTGGGCGGGGCGGGGAGTGTGAAGAGTCGCTAATGCGATGGGGCTGTCTTTGTCTTTTAATGTTGTTTCAATGTCTTTGTCTTATGTTTCTCTGTATAAAAGCTTCAATAATAGACTCATTCTTAGTGAAGCCATTGCTAAATTTCATATGAAGAGGAGCAGCCACCAGGTACTTGATTAATGGAGGTTGGCTTTGGGGAATCACTAAGCTAAGACTAATAGAGAGGGAAGAACTGAGAAGAGGAAACAAACACTAAAATAAAATAATAAATATAGGCATGACTATCTTAAGGACAAGAGTTAAAAAAAAACAAAGACAGGGAAAAAAATAGTACACAAAGTGGATGAAACCACTTAATGAACTATTTTGACAGCGATGAGAACCTAAAAATCTGGCTAAGACAGCCTTGACCTTCCCTTCAGCTTGACAAGCTTTAGACAGGTTTCCTCATGACTATAGGCTCCTGACCTCCCTCTTCTTGGAGCATTGAAACTTGCAGTTATAAATTCCTTCTCTGTTCCTTTGAAATGTAAATCTGCTCCCAGTCTCTTGCCAGTTTTAAACTCCAGCAATGTGTTTCTCAAGGATCTGGGAGCCATGCCTTTGAAATGAAATCATCAGGAGAGGTAGCACCCATTTCCCAGTCTCTGCGGGAGAGTAGAAACTTAATATCTGTATGTGACTATTAAACATAGATGTTCTAATCGCATTGACCAACCTCTCCCCTAAAGTCCTCCAGTACTTGTCCACTAGTTCTTCCTGGTGCTTAAAAAGAAATCCCACCTTTTATTTTAACTGAGTTAAATTTGATCTCTCTCTTCTATTGCTAAAGTCTTCACCTTATTGCTGCATTCTTGAATAAGGTCTTCCTTGCTTGTTTAACTTCTCAGGTGCAAATTGTCTTTGACGAATCTTCCTGATATTATACATAATAAACTCAGAGGGGTGAAAGAGGTCAAATATGTGGTGATGGAAAGAAATCTAACTATGGGTGATGAACACACAATGCAATATACATATGACTTACTGCTGAATTGTACACTTGAAACTTATTGGATTTTGTTGATCAATGTCACCCTGATAATTTTGAATAATAAAAAATAATTAAAATTATGATTGCAAAAACAAAAATAAAATAAAATAAAATAAATAAAAATAAAATACAGAAGAGGCATTCTTTACTCTTATTTTCTGTTCTCCTTCCTTCTGTAGGTCTTCACTCCCTCCATCCCTCCTCTTTTCTTCTTTTTAAACTTGGTGGATATGGTTTTTAAAAGTCACTATCTGGCTAAAAAGTTGGCTGACCCAGCAACTCTGCTGGAAACCAGAGGTGGATTTTCAGAATTCTTCTGATAGTTAAAGTTCTAGCACAGTTGACAAAGGCTTGGCAAATTTTCTGTTCAAAAGTTATGAAAGTAACAGTAATATTAACTAAAGTCATATTAATTATCTCTTCTTTAGTTATAAAATGATTGAGAAAATATATACATATTTATAATACTCTCTTTTTCTACTATTCGATACTATATTTAAAGTAATTTTTTTTAAAAAAAATTTACTCTGCTAATTGTCCATTCAAAATAACCTCACTGTGCCTAATTACAGTTTCTTCAGATTATTTTGAAGCAGATTGCTTTTTTTCTAACTCATTGTTTATAGTTTTCTCTTCCTAATCCATTTCTTTCAACTCTCAATTTTTACATTTCTCAGCGTTTCCCTGGAGTCAATGTTTTCTTAAGAAAGGGCCCTGAATCCCTAGATCAGTACTTCCTGAGGTTTTATTTTTCATCCTGATTAGCTATACCAAGATTCAAACTGTGGTCTTTGTTAAACAATGAGCCTAGCCTCATCCACCCTGGTGAGGTGAACTCAGAAGCTATTTGTTAGCTCAGTTAAAATGCTGTAATAGATTTGCTATATAAAATTTCTATTAAGTTTATGTAATTCCTTGAAAAATAAGTCTGCATAGTAAAACTAATTTGCATTAATATATTCTAAATAGTTGTGACAGGCAGCTGTTTCCTTTTCTTTAGAGCTGGTGAATGGTTCATATAAGTACACTAAAATTTTCTGACTTTTTTAGATAAAAAATATGTTAAGAAAATGAAAAATGTAAGTCATACCTTCCAAACATGAAGAAAAACATAAATAAAAACTCTGAAAACCTAGATTAATTTTTAGTCCCTTCAGAGATCAGCTAATTAAAAATTAGCACTTCTTTCCACTAAGTTACTTTATATTCTTCTTATTATCAATTTCCACTGACATCTCAATCAATCATATGATTAAATCAATTTATTCATTCTATTCTCTTCATAAAATTTGAACTTTATCTTAATGACTTTTATTTTCATTTTTGTAAATTTACTTAACTATGTCCTATGTCTTAAAATTCCATTATATGCTATGAAAAAGTCTTAACATAGCTAAACATTGTGGACCTTTCAGTCCGTTATTTGGTCAATTTATTTTCAAGCACTTTTTTCATTACCAGTAAATTTATATTTTATTACTTTTAAATGATTTCTTCTAGATTTTATGTTTTAGCCTTACATGAAGTCAGATTAGTCATAGAGAACTTAAATTATTATTAAAATGTTTATTTAAAACTGATTTTTGTTGATTTTATGATATACTAGCTCCATTGTCAAAATGTTATTTGGAAACTTGCACATTTTATGAGCAGTAGCTGTCAAAAAATGTTTGTGAAACAATAGAGAAAACTTGAGAGACTCTAGAAATTTTATTGAGATATTTATACAAAATGGAAAAAGCTCCAAAGTTATAGGCTTGACAGTAGTTGTTTCTTTAAAAGCAACATGACATAGCAATGTAATAGGAATTATTAGCTAATAAGAACACTATTTACACAGTCACCTAATGTTTCCTGATTCATTCAATGACATGTCAGTTTCCAAGATCTTGTACTATATCAGTGTTTTCCTTGTTACTAATGGTGTTAGAAGTATGTGGGTTTTGTTAATTTGAAATAAAATAATTTTATACAAAATCACTACCATAAAGAAGGTACTTTATATAGAAGGTTACTTATCTTTTCCTTTCACTCCTTACTTAGGGTGTTAAACTTTCTCATAACTAGAGTTCGTGCTTCCTTCAGTACATTCCATGCCTTAGAAATTCCTTTTTTCCTCTTATCATTTTGGGTGGCACGCCATATATTTGAATTAATAAGAGCTGGTGTTACAGAAGCCACTTATTTTTATGACCATAATTAATATAAGATACATTGGTGAACATGGGTGCTTAGGTATGGTGCATGTGCTACCTAGCTTGAGATGTGAAAATATGACTAAATAAAGGAATTTAAGCCATTACCAATTCAAAGGAAATGCTGAAATAAACTACAGAAAGAACTTTGGGTTTCAGGACTACTTGGAAACAGGGGCTCAATGCTGTCACTAATCTCTCTCTTTCTAATATTTCTGTGTCCGTATGTGTGTAGTAAAGAATTTAACCTAGCCCAAGGAATGGTCAGGCCTTTGCCCTCCTGTTCTGGAAGGTAATCTCTAAATCTTCGGAATGTCATACATTTTTAGAGCAATTTTGTTTGCCCAGGGGCTTGAATCACCTGAGTCTTTTAACAATGTAATTTAGGATAGAACTGGCCACACACTAAATAATCCAACAATATGACAGTGTGAGGGTTTGGGCAAAATGGTATAAGCTTGATGCCTGAGGAGCTGGAGTCTGCAGAGATGAGTCACTTAAGAAGCCTACCTTGTCTATGTGATGTAGTCCTGATGAAGACTCTGGACTCAGAACTCAAGTGAGCGCCCCTGATTGTCAATACTCTATGTGCATCATCACACATCAAGTCCAGGAACTTGACACTGCCACCTTTGGAACTCTCTTAGACTCTGCCATATATGGCTCTTCCGTTGATTAACTTTAACCTTTATCTTTTAGTTGTCATAAATCTTAATCATGACTATAACAGCTTTCAGGAAGTTCTAGGGAATATCAAAACTAAGAATAATCTGGAATATCCCCAAACTTGCAGCTAATGTCAGAAATGAGAGCTGTCTTTTGGACTGTTTTCTAATTTTAAATATGTCAATTTTATTTTCTTTTTGACACCTTGTAGGAAACATATCCATCAGGAACATTCATGCCTTATTGTCTGTGGTGAAAACGGGTTAGATATTCAGCAAACTCCTTTCCCCTCCCTGCCTCATGGATGAACATTTTTCAGTGCCCCTCACATCTCCGTAAGATCATGTAGTTAATTCTCACTACTGCGCTATGAGAACAAGTCCGATATTATATCAAGGTTTAGACAGATAAATATGGGAGTATCTGTTTCAAAGTCTTTCTCACGTTACACTCAGTTGTCAGCTAGATGTCACCAAAGCAGTTTAAAATATATATATGAAAGATTCTAGTAGGAAGGAAGATTCTAAGAAGGCTAGGAAGATTTTGTTTGCCACATGTGGCAGGGTGAAAATTGTCTGCTTCCTGAGCCACAACCACTTAACAACAGTAACTTAAATTTGACTTAAAAATATATCTTTGTATTGTTAAATAAAACTGATTTTTTTTTTATCCAGCATAATATAGCCTAACCTAATTTATCAAACTCATGCTCAGTCAATATATAGAGAGAGAATGACCAAACTCTCTTTGCTTCTTAGTAACACATTCAGGGAAAGATACACTGTGGTTTAGTTTGAATCCCCCTTTGGCTGCCCCCACTCCCCACTCCCTGAAAGAGAATGCTAGATCAACTTGTACTAACACAGAGGACTCCACAGGAACTGTGTAGATACCAGGAAAAGAAAGTCTTAAAAAAAAAAAAAAAAAAAAAAATGGGTGCTGAGCAGCTAATCCTACTTGTGTCCATCATAGTGGAGTTTGGGACTTCAAATTTGTTTTAACATGATTTGCTGCTATTAAAATTTATATCTGCTTTGAATGTTCCTTTTATTGCTGTATGAACTGTATGAACTATAAATTCAAGCTGTAGGCTTAAATTTATTGTCAAGGTGGATCATATTGTATATCTGTATGCATAAACATGAAATTTTGGTCATCTACATGTTAATTGTTCCCTACTTTACCTGCATTGATTGTTTTTAATTGTATCTATATAGAAAGTTAAATTTAATCAAAACCAAAAGCCCTGATTGATCCAGTCAGCCTGCTCACTCTGTATTGGGCACTTTAAATCAAAGTGGGACATTCAAATTTAATTAAATCCAGAGGTCTTGAATACTTTAATTCTAGTATTATTCAGTGCTTTGCCTATGAGCTTGATTCTCCTCCCCTCAATATTGAATTTAGTAGCTGTTTTTAGTTCGTTTAGATACAACATTTGATGCTAGATAGAAGCCAGACATTGTGGTATTTGTTCATGAGGTACAAAGTTTTGTTAGGATAATAACAAATATAATAGGCTCTGCAAATTTTATTAAATGGTCAGCACTATATTTTTATATCTTCCCAGAAGCAACTCTCAAATGGAAAAAAAGAAAAAAAAAACTGCTTCAAGAATGTTGATGTATTTCAACCACACATAGAGCTGACAAAAATAAATCAGAGTTTTCAAACTGAGGATTAGCTATTGGCCTTCTTATATGAGTCTGACTCTATGCTGGTTGCTCTCACAGGCGCTATAGTATCTTATTTTCTTAACTTTGTAAAGTAGATAATAATAGCTTGATTTTACCAATGAGGAAACTGAAGCCCAGAGAGATTAAGTAATTTAGCTATATTTATACATTTAGTCATTGTGTCTAGATTCAAAATCTTGTCATTTGAAATTAAACCAAGTGTTCTGGTATATCATGATTTTTAAATGAATTCAGACAAAACTACAACTCATAGATTCATGAGAGAATACAAAATATGAGTGATATTATATGTTAAAACTTTGAATTCCTCAAAAAGAACCTTCATGTCACTGCTTTCTGAGTGGAGAAATTACTGAATTTCTGAATTAAAAGTACTATATTATGTGGAAAGTATTTCTCTATTTGAATGTATTAGAATAAAACTAATTTGTAACATGGCTTTTGAACAATTTTTGAATAATATTGAAATATATCACTCAGTGCTGTAAATATATTGTAATAACATATTTAGATAATGTATTATAAAATGACTTTTTGATTTTAGCAAATGTGCTAAAGAAAAATAATTATTTTGAAAAATTACCAAAATCTATCAGGTTTTATAATTTAAAGAAATTATTGATATTTGTGCTTAAATTTTCTATAGAAAATAAAAATAAGAATAGCTACCATGCAGTGATGGATTATTTCCATAATTAATTTATTCATTTACTTACTAAATGTTGGAGCTACTCAAAATTAAGTTCTAGTTTCCTTTTCTTTTTAGTCTGCTCTTTCTCCATAGGCATTCACTTGTTTAATTTTTTCTCAATATTTTTGTCAGTTTTCTTCAAAGGGTCTATTATATTTTAAATTAGCTGTGTGAGACTGTCAGAACTTTTCAAGGACATTTAATAGTTAGTTTACTTTTTATAAGTTAAATAGAAATAATATCTCTGTAATGTATTGACTGCATTCTAATAATTTCACTTGATAAAATTACTTAATAGTACAAATTGTATATTCTTGGATGTAGAAACTTTAAGACACTGTATTTCATAAGTCGTGTTATCTGGGAAGAAATATTACAGTATACTAAAATTTTATAAAGACAGTGTTGAGTTTAAATCCTCTCTGTGATTTTATAGCTCCTTTTCTTCACCTGGGAAAGGGGATAATAAATTTAAGATCATATTGCTATTCTAAGGCTTGAAAGAAATCACACACACACACACACACACACACATTCCCACTTAGCACAGAGTGTGCTGAAGAGTAGACAAGGAGACATCAGTTACAATTTGGTGAATAAATAAATGAGTTAATTTCAGACTATTCATTTCTGATCTAAAATGTGAATTAATTGAGTATGACTGGGCAAAAAGTGGTGATGAGGAACCTACACTAATTTTTGGAAAAAAAAAGTTTCTTAATAGAGGTGACATTTTTGCTGAGGATTAGGAGAATATGGAGAGAATAAATTCTTGAGAAAAGAGGATAGTATTTTTGGTGAGTGGGAAACCCAACAACTCAGAAATTGTAATAAGATTTCAAGTCTATTTTATATTTATTGTGGAAGTTGTGCTTGTAACATTAAAGTATATCCAATCATCAAAGCTTTAAGTTTTTTTCTAAGTAAATTCACCCCTGTGGTGGATGTAGGCATGTAGAGTAAGTGAATAATTGGGTCTAACTACATTTGCTGTGACTGTTTCTTCTTTAGGTGAATATAAAGAATAAAGTAGAAAGGAAGACCATTTAAGTGTTTTTGCAAAAGAATAATTATAATTATTATATGATGCATGAAGTGCATGATTCTGAAGAAGGGTAAAGGTCATATGATAGTATTCTTGAGGTTAAAGAGTTGTTTTGCAAAACATATTTGGATAAGTGAATCTATATTTTAAAGAAGTATGTCCATTAAGTTCAATGTTTATGTTGGTAATTTGAACTACAAAACCTGTCTATACATAAAACAATAATAATAAATATCCTGTCAGTAATATAGAGCTTACTATATTCTTAGGATGAAAGAATACGCACACACATAAGCTCACGCACACACAGTTTCAGATTGGTCATCAATTGCCTGATAACATTCGACAAGTTGAAAGGATGCAAGACCACACCAGGCTTGAAAAGGGAAGGAATGCAAGGATATTTGGGAAAGGAGAGGATGCAGTGTTTGCCTGCCTGTAGTTTTGTATCCCTCCTAAATTCACAGCTGAATTCAACCACTTCCTATTCAAGAGTTTGCTTCTCCTCTGTAGAATGTACATATGTTCTGCTTCAGTTTACCTGATACTTCTGAGTTAAAAAGGCAAGAGACAAAAATAACAATAAAAAATTTTGGAAATGAATGTGATAAAACCTGGGGAAAGTTGAAAATGAAAGAGAGGAAAGAAAATTGACAAGAATGAAGAGAGGGAAAATAAAAGAATATGGTGAAGGCATGGGTAGCGGTAGAGGAATTTGTAAAATCTAAGAGAAGAGAAGTGAAAGAAAACTTTACCTGGGCTAGATATATAACAAAAGAAGACAAGGAAGTTTGTTACTGTGAGAGTAAGGTGACAGAATTTGTTAAGTGGATAATTTTTTTTCTGCCTAAAGGAACAAAGGTTGTTTTTATGTGGTTTAAGAATATACCAGTATAAATAATAGGGCTGACTCTCTTAAAAGCAAGGACATTCTTTTATGGCATTGCACAGACAGGAACACTTTGCTAGAGATACTAAACACACATATACACACACACACACACACACACACACACAAACATGAACATACTCTTTTAAAGATTGTTTTTATTTTAGTTTAAATTACTACAGAAAACTCAGCTGCTATGATCTCCCCTAATCTTGTAGTACTTGCAACACCAGAAAAAAGCTGTCTGTTGCCTTTTTAAGCTCTACTCTGACCTCAGCTACTTGGATCATATCATGATATAAAGAGATTGTGTTATTTGTGGAATGGCTAGTTTTATCTTATTTTGAAAACTAGAGTCACCTCAAGATGACATTTCTTCTTTTGACACATTCTCTTTTTCTTTTTCAAAACCACGAACATCAAAAGAAGCACTGAAATCTCCTTCTTTTGTGTTTCCTAACTTGCTTTCTTAGTACTGTTTAAAACAGTGACCTTGGAATTCTAAAGAATCTAAAATGATTTGGAGAAAACTTTCCAGCTGATGTTGCTTGATATGTTTTCAGATCAACATGTTGCAGACAGAATCTTGAGCTAATTGAAAACTCCACAGGCTCAAATTTTTGTGCAATGAACTAAACTAAATGTCCCATTATAATGATTGGAGTGAATATAGTTTGATACCAGAAATTCCCAAAAGTACCCTACTGGTTCTCTAAAACTAAACACATTCAAACCAAGCATTATATGCATTGAGGTTGACTTTGGTGACTATTGTAATTCCTTCCTTGTTACTTGATATTCCAGATATGGAGAAGGTGAATTAGTTCATCGTTTCATGTAATTTGAAGTGTTCAAAAAAAAAATCTCTTCTCCTGAAATATCACCAGAAGTTTTGTCATAAAGAATTCATTCTCAACTCACAAGTACAGTAATTATTCATTCTTTTATAGATTTATCCAGCAACTGCTCCTCAAGTTTCTACTATAAAATAGATACTTTTCTAGGTCCTGGAGATGTGGCTCTGAGTAGAACAAAATTCCTGCTGTTGTAAAACTTGCATTCATACATATAAGTCGATTTGAACAGGAGACCACCTTTGGTGCAGCTAAGGAAATGGCAGACATGATGGCAGGAAGAAACTTGGGCACTACATGCCCTGAAAGTTTTTATCTACTCTCATCAAAACCCAGTAAATTTATGAACTCCTACCAAAACCATGGTAAAATAGGAATAATAGTTAATATATTGAAAAAAACTCCAGTAGGAAGGATTACCATCCTTGTGTGATGTTTATTGTATTTGAGATCATGAATATCTAAGACTACAGAATGACTATTGATTAATTTTACAATTAAAATTAGAATGTAAATTTAAAAGATATTTCTATCAAAAACTAAAAATATTATGACATTAGAATAATAGCTCCCCTCAAATTGAAGAGAAATCCATGAATCAGCCTGAGCTATTAATTGCCCTGGACTTCAAAGATAATTAGAAGTTGAGGTATCCTGACAAGAATAAAAGAGAAGAAAATTTCAGAAAGAATTATTTCACTTCTATTTCTTCAGTTTTTCCTCACCAGTGAAATAACTGAGAAAGAAACACAAACTAATCATATACTATGTCATGACAAATCCAGAAAACTTCCACAAGTGACCTCTTCATGAAAACCAAAAACTCCAAAGATGGTGGTCAATGTTGGTCAGGTGATCAGTGATGAGGTGGCACTCTTGAGATTGTAAATAGTCTCCAAGTTGTTCTCAAAACTGCATCCCTTTGAGGTGATTACTCCCATAATATGAACAAATACAGTACCAGTGTGTGCATATGCACACACACTCATCCCAATACACACACAATCTTAATATCTCTCCAAAAAAAAGTGTCAATCAAATTGAAAAGGGAAATGTCACTGAAAATGGAGGCAAGAAAATCAACTTCATTCGCTCAGTAATGGTACTTGGAGAAGGCTATGGAAAGCACATGCCAAAATGGAAAAAGTTCAGATCTGAGGCCAGAAAAAATTAGATTGCATAAAACAACCTCTAGTTCACTTTTTAAATGATTTTTTGCCATGGCAATTATACATGAATTTATGAACTGTAAGAAAGACAATCATATTAACAGAAAATGTAGTTTAAACTATTTACATGTGGGATATAGTAGTGCATAGATACAAATCATTAAAAGAACAATCATTTGTTATTGAAATTAATTAAATTACAACATGTCAAATCATAAATCTATGCTCCAATGTTTATTACATAGAAAGAAAAAACAAAATGAAAAACAAATCATCTTCGTAGTTGCCTCATCAATATCATAGTATATAAATATCTTTATTTCCGTTTAATAAAATTACTCCTTATTGTTCAGTTATCTGTTTGATCACTGTGCAAAAGAATGTTAAATTACATATTAGACTTTTGATATTCATTGGTCTTCAAAGAAATCAAGTACTTTTAATGAATTAAGTTCTTTCTCTAATTAACTTATTTATTGCATGATCATTTGAACTATTACATTTTCTTTGTCAGCACTATAAAAGAATGCTTAGCTGATTTTCTATTTCTTATTCAAAATAAAAATTATTCAAAATATGTCACATTTCTATCCCCAATTTAAAGAAAACAAATGCCTGTTCTATTTTTCTTTTTGTCGGCTGTATATCAAAGTTTGTATGTGTCAAATGAGTGGTAACATTATCATATAAATCATAGGTCAAATTACGTCTTATCCAATGATGCTTTTGTCAAATTGATTTTGTAAAGTAGGAGGCAGATCCATGCACATGTATGTGTTAAGAGGTTTTTCATGGCATATTATAATATTGTTAGCATTCATTTCTCACCAAAATAATATGAAAGTCAAGCATGATTACTATATTTTCAGAGAAATACAAGTACTGTTTCAATAGAATGCTAATACTGATAAGACTACAGATCATTTTCAGAGAAATTGAAGAGTAATGGAATTGGGCTGGTATATATCATTTGCGTCTTTTTCCTGAATTATTATTATTATTTTTCTGTCTTTTGGAAACAGCAGCAGGATATTAGAAAAAAAATAATTCTACATCAGCTTCTTTAGTTCCAACATTTGATACTTGCAGCTATTTGCATTTATAAAAGTTAACTTTTTTAGCAATTACTTGTCCATTTTGTTGTATTGTGCCTAGAATGAATTGTTGCCTATTTTCCATATCTGAACATTGTTTCCTTTTAAAAATACAACATTTTTGAACTATTATTATGTGGCATTTTGTGTATTTTATTCAACATTTTACTCTGAAGAAAACCTAGCAGCTATTTAGAATTTCTTTTTTACTGAGCCACATGTTAAGCATATTTCACATATATAAGAGAAATAATTTTTAACTACATTTTGCACATTATAGATGAAGGATATTAATCTGTAAACAGAGTAAGTTACTTTCCCAGGTGTGTAATAGAATGTGAATCCATGTCTGTCTGACTCCAATGTCAAAGCTTTTTTCGACTTCCTATTTTGTTTTAGATGGAGTAGTTAAAATCAGACCAATGCACCTTTACCAAGAACTAAAAACATTTTAAATAAAAATAAAATTTTAAAATAAAAAAAAAAAATAAATGCAAAGAAATGAAGGGAGGAAATAAAAGAGAACCAAGCAAATTACACTGGTTAACTGATGAGAAAGACAATATTTGAGGGTACATTGGATAAGAGGATGGGAAGGCACTTGAAGAAGTGAACCAAAATTCGTTCAGCCTATTTTCAGATCTGTTACCCATGGCAGGAAACTGAGCATACATTAAAGATACGTAAACTAGAATTGCAATGAAAAAGAAGAGACAATAAACAATAAATCACATTCAACTCTTTTTCCATTTAAAACTTGTTCTGATTTCTAAAGAACATGGGACAGAAGGCAAAGATGGGAGAACAAGATGTCAGAAATGCAGAGATATTTGGACAGTTTGGCATTGCTGGTGAGATAAGTATGAGACTAGTGTTATAATTCATAAATTGCAATGAGTATTGATTCATTCAACAAACATTGTTATATTAGGAAGTATTTAAAATTATCTGAAAAGTTATGAAACAATGCTCCTGTTTTCTAGGGTTGTCTCGCTTTGAAAAATCTACACCTATATTTAGATAGTTGTATATATATATATGTTTTCTACCTTTTTAAAATTAAAGTGTTATTTTTATAATGATCTGACAACCCACATAAATTCCAAACTGCTTTTATGGCGCTTTTCCATTATTTTTTTGTTGCTTGCTAATTACTTTTCTTGCCCAATTTCATTTGCAGTTTGAATAAATAAACTGTTACTTTCTGCCTGCAGGTTACTAGAAGAATAGTCAATATGCAGCTGTAATAAAACCATAAATTTCTTTGAACAGGCAATTTCCAACTTATACTTCCACAGAGGGTTTTTAAATCTCTACTGTTAGGGAAACAACTTTATGAAAACTGCAAAGTTTCATGCTAATTTATAAAGTTCGAATTCAGTGAAGATGGAATAAAATAATTGGGCATTATATTTTGACATTGCAAAGAATAATTTCAGTGAAAATAAAAGTGGATCCCTTTTTTCACATTTTTTTGATATATATGTTTCTTAAATTCTGTAAGTGGAAGAATTGGTTTTCATAGTGACCACTTAACAATATGTTGGCAGTGTGTCATCCAGCAAAAAGTAAGGCTTGATAAACTTGGCTAATTTTAATAATTGATATTCAAAGTCAAACTTCATTTATTCTAATTCTCGTTTTATTCATCAGTAAACCAGTAAAGCATATTCATAAAAGCCAATAATTTCAGCCTTTGTTTTTTCTTTAATAAAATCCTAAATAAATTTAAAACTTATGTTTGTATTTCTAATTGAATTTGTCTAGTGCTGAGATTTTAAAAAAAACATAAAATCTTATTTACAACATGATAACATATATACAATACTGCATTAATATTAAAGTTTAGAATTCCCTAGGGAAAATGCCTTCTTATTTATACTTTTGAGTCTTTAGTGATATTTTGCTTTGAAATATTCAACTTCACAAAGAGATATAAATCACAAATTTACTCTTATATGTACAATTGTAGGATATTCGATAACATAGTAAAATATATTTATATTTTTTTGAGAAAAATTAATGGGCACAAAGCCTCTCAAATAAATTTTTTTTTACTGTAGGCACCTATAGCCTAATTATGTTTATATTTGTTTTTAAATTTTTTTAGTAAGAACTGCTTTCTTGAAATACAAAGGCAAATTCTAGATAACTAACTTCTCTAAAATGATGCTAAAAACTGATTTTTACTCTGTGAATGTCTTCAGGGTCAGATAAAGGACATATACTGCATCTTAAAGCAAATGAGTGATTTCTCCTCTTTTTGGCAAATTCTCTAAGTGCAATATGGAGGTGATGATGACCTAGACATTCTCCCTTAGTTGACAATTTGGAAATATTTCACCAGCCTCTGCTAAGACTCCCCACTGGTTCTGGTTTTTAATAACATTAAAGTGCACAGAAGTTCAGCAATTTCCATTTACATGGGAGGAAAGAAGAAAGAGGGCTTCCAGAGCCTATTTAGTAGAGGAAGATGTTTATGGAGAAGGGTCACACTTCTGAGGTCATTGTTCTAAAAACTTTTGGATAATTAGGCTAAAATTTGCATAAACATCAGAAATTTGGAATGCTCATCTGAAATAAGCTGTTTGAGGTCATTTGCACAATTTTACTGTAATGAGCATCAAAGGGCTTTAGCCAAGGGGCTCAGCAGTATTTTAGTGATCATAACAAAGGAGTAAGGAAGAGCTGACCAAAAGTAGAAAACTCAATATATATAAAATAATTAAAGAAAAATAGAGTGGTTATGAAACATAGGGTTGGAGCTAGACATAAAAATTAAGACATAAGAAAAAAAGGAATGATTGCAGAGAAGTATATTTCTCAAAAATATATTCTAAGAAATAAATATGTCTGAAAACAGGAAAATAAAACACGATATGTCAAATTTAGATTAACAGGTGTGATTTTGTATAAATTAGTAACAGTTATAAATTATAAATTAATTAGTAAATATTTCACAAATTTCAAATATGTGGACTGACAGGTAACATGAATTTCCAAGTAGAATTTTAAAAATCACTTTAACAATTTTCTGATACTTGTATTTAAAAAGATTATTGGATATAAACACTTAGCATACTAAAAATGTTTTAAAGTATTGTTCTTCCAAATATATAAAAATATTCTCTACAAACCTCAAGTTGGGCTCAAATTACTGAACATTCCAATCATTAGACATCAAAGGAAGGGTATTATGTGTTGTGAAGGTATATATTTACAAAAATATATTGCATGAAACCTTTTAATTTAATACACCAAAAAAAGATATATCTTGGAAAGAGTCATGAAGGTATGTGAGCCAAATGTTATCTGTTTTAAAATTTATTTTTCAAAAAAAATTAAAATTGGTAAAAATTTTGTTAGCTTTCACAGAGTTAAGAAGAGTCAAGAGGAAACTAGAGAAAATTAACTAACCTCTGCTGAAACAAATTCTTTCATTAGTAACAAATATTTCATCAGACTTGAAAAAATTCAAAAGTCTTGCTTGTTGACTATGGACCTTGGCATTCACCATCTTTACATACCAGGGATAGCAATGTTCCCTAATTACTGTGAAACATTGTTTAGAGCTGTTGTCGATAGAATAATAGCTTCCCAGAGACTCCCACATTCTAATCCCTAGGACCTGTGAATATGTTGTGTTATATGGCAAAGAGGAGTTAAGGTCACTAATCAGGAGACCTAACATAAGGAGAGTAACCTGGATTATCCATTGACATCAGTGTAATTACAAGGATCCTTAAAAATGAAAGAGGAAGGCACAAGAAGAGAGTCAGAGAGAGATGTAAAGAATGGTCAGAGAGATGCAATGTTGCTGGCTTTCAAGATGGAAGATGGAAGCCAGTAATCAAGGAATGTGGCAGGCCTCTAAAAGCTGGAAAAGGAGAAAAAAAAAAGAATTTTCTCTAAGAGCCTCCAGAAAGAAACAAGACTTTGCTGACACCTGGGTTTTAGCCAGACAAGACCTGTGTCAAACTTTTAACTTACAAACCCTTAAGATTATATTTTTTTGTTGTTTTAAACCAATAAATTGATGATAATCTGCTGTGGCAGCAATATAAAACTAATACGAGTTGATAAATTTTTAAAACATTTTTATTTTCATTTTGAAATTCAACACATGCATACACACACACAGTGCATAAAACATAAGTGCACAATTTAATAATGAATTATCATGATGTTGTCACTGCTGCTTAGGTCAAAAAATATAATATTGTCAGGAGTCTCCAAAGCCCATCTTTTCTCTTTTTTGATCACAACTCGTTCCTTCTTCCTGATAGAATATAATAATCATTCTCAGCCTTTTGTTAGATTTTGACCTGCTTTGAAGTTTATATAAATAAAATTACGCAATTTGTACATTTTTTCCCTCTGAGTCTGGCTTCGTTTCTTCTGCTCGATATAGTTTTTTTACTGTGTGTTTTTTCTTTGTGCATTTTTACCGTGTATTGTATTCCATTTTAACATAATTCCATAATATATCAACTCAGCTCTCAAAGGATAGAAAGTTAATTCTAATTTGGGGATAACAATACTCTATGACCATTTTTAAACACTTAACATAGTGTGTATATTTATGAGCTGTGGTGGGATAGTCGGGAGTGAAATTATATTCAATGTGGACAAGACCTATATACAAAGAATAGCATAGATAATGTTATTTTTTTCTGCTCTCTGATTTGAATATTTTTTGTTTTGTTTTTAATTTTCAAGTGCTTGTCTATTGTTTACCTATATGTGGCTTTATTTGCATTTATACTTTTGGGGTATCATAGAGTTCTTGATTTTGTGGCTCAATATTGATATTTTTCACCAAGAACTTTTCAACCGGTATTTGTTTTCAAATATCACATATGACATACTTTTTTACTCTCTTTTTGTTTGAGTAGACTAAGTTAAACCTTAGATTTATCTTTCGTATACTTTTAAAACTATTTTCTAATTTTTTTTTTTTGTTCTTTGTCTTTTCCAAGCTCCATTTTAGATACTTTCCATTAAGCTGTCATTTATTGCAGCAGTCCTCTCCTTCGCTGTATCGAAGCTGCTATTATAATATATATATATATATATATATTGATTTAACTCAGTAATTCATTTCTCAATTCTAGGATTTTTATTTCACATTTCTTATTGATAGTTCTGTGCAATTTTATACCTTGTATTCTTTGTGTTAGCATATTAATTATAGTTTTTGTGTTTTACAGACTATGTCTATAATTTTAACATCTAGATAAACTATGGCTCTGTTCTTTTTTTTTTTTTTGTCTCTTGGTTTTTGGTCATTTTGTCCTGTTTCTTGTCATGTCTTATATTGTTTCACTGTATGCCATACATAGTGTATGAATGAAAAGATACTAGAAAATATTAACAGCCCCTGGAAATGATTTAATTTTCCATCTGGCAGCAGAGTATGAGCAGGCGACCTTGCTCTAATCAGGCATTTAAGTAAACAAAGTCTGAACTTTATATAGTGTTCATTTTTCTCTGATAGTTCCTTAAAACCAAATGACAAGTTTTTGTATATTTTCACATACTGCAGTTTTAAAACTACTTCTTTAGCCTACTAATTCATCAGCATGTTTTTAGCTTTCTTATACATTTAAAGACTTAAAATAATATTTTATTTTATTTCTTTACAGTTATAGTATATTTCTTGTATAGTATTTCTTCTATAGTATAATTTAGTTCTCTCCTCAGAACATGCATTATTAAATTATATTTTCTCTACTGCTCTCCCTCCTCTCTCTCTCTCCTCCTCCCTAGTACACACATATTATTGCATACATACATATATATTACATGAGGTTCCCCAACTTTATACTGACCCTTAAAAATAGTCATTTAAAGTATTATTAGCAATATAGGCAAAACTCCTTATAAGAACACATTATAATTCACGCACGTGGTATTGCTCAATTTACTTAAAATATGTACTAATTTAACATAACACAAACTTAAAACTTATGATTTGAAACATGTAAATGATAGTAATTATTTCTTCAATAACAGTCCTTAATTTTATGGTGTAATATATTTGAAATAAAAAAAGAAAAATTTTTTAAAAATAAAACTTGGTATGATCCTCTACTCAGTATTAGATACAAGAGATCTTGAAACATGGATATCTTAGTTTAATCATCTATTTGCTAAGCAAGTGCTAAAGTACTATTATACACTAGACACAGTTATAGGTGCTAGTAATTCCTTATCTAAAAAAAGACATAAACGTTGTCTTTAAAAACATGCAGTCTAGGCACTAAATTTATAGTACCTAATTTTCACTAGTTTATTATCATAATGGGATATTTGTTGATATCACATTGATTTATTTAGTTTTGGGGTAAGTAACAAACAAAACTTTTAGAATTGTCAGGTCATATTAGGTTGACTTGGTGAAATCCTGATTCATCTTGGAGACCACTTATTCCATGTTTCACATCTTTTTTAATACTGAGATCCATAAAAGCTTATAACTGTATCACAAGGAAGAAAAATGGCAATTCCATGTAACTTTGCATGCATAAATTGAAAATGAATAAGAAATTAATTTAATTTCATCTAATATTTATATCATTTGAAATTTATTTGCACTTGAAAACAAAGTGGTGAGCATACACGATGATGTGTATTTCAAGATAAAGAGAAGCATCATTATAAAGATCATAAATGCTAAATACTCAAGTATATCTAAATAATCACATAATTTTTTTAATCTGCCACCCAGATGTTTAATATTCTTTAGAGGTTAGTTTCCTAAACCATGTGCATTATTATAATTCACAGAGGCAGTATGTAGGAGCTGTGAATAACAGTATTGTATAAAATGCTTTCTAATCTATAATAGCTAATAGGCCACCAGTGACTACTGGATCAAGATTTAAAAATTGGATGTCTCATCAAGAATAATTCACAACTGGTCTACGTTCTGCTGATGTAATAACATAACCTTGATCTCTACACCAGATCATGATTGCAAAATAATTAATTCCATTCAGTTAGTCCACATTAGTCATGATGGATGACTTCATTTATCAAGATGTTGGGAAATTATTTAGAAAAATTCCTAACATATCCTTAACCTCTCTGCTACCTAAAGCAAAGGCAAATTTGTAAGGTTGGTTTTTGCTATGTCTATAAGGAGATTTATAATCATTGTTCTGTGCTGCCTGCATAAAATATAAGCCTTGGGAGTATTCTAGCTATATGGTTTCATTTCTGCTATATTAGAAAACACTGAGTTAATGTACATTTGGTCTGCCTAGAGATTTCAGGTTAGGGTCACCTATGACCTTACAATATAGCCACAATGGGTTTTGATTCATGGTAGAACTTATACTTTTTACTATAGGGAAGTAGTTTTCCTAAAATTATTAACCTATTACATACAGTTCAACAAGCAGTCCTCTGTGAAGCAGAATTCCTGAATTAATTTCCACTTTTTTGGACTAGCTCTATCTCGAATTTTGGTGCAGAATTTGTCCCCTTGAATACTGATATATATTCTAAAAGGAATGCATGCTCTTCCCCATGTTTCATAAAATACAAAGTCCAGGAATATGAGACTAAAGAATACAGATCAATATAAGGAAATTAGTAATTGTGGGCATTTGAAATCATTGTGGCAGACTAATTGTCCTATGTTTGAGGGTCTAAGAATGCCCAGGTCCTGAAGCTTATTAATTTTCCTTGTGATTATGTTTTACTGTGCAAACCAGCTAGATGTTCACTCTCTTTGTTGACTTCTTAATATTTAGGTATAGTTTCAAATTTTGGGGCACTGCATACATTATCTTGCATCATGCAATTAATTTTACTTGCCACATCACATTACACCATTCATTCAATCTCTTTTCTCTTTCTTTATGAGACCTCAAAAACGTGCCTCGTGATAATGTTACTTAGCTCAGGGAACATAAACACCATTTTAATTTACTTATTTATTTACCCTATTATTCCACTTTCTCATTCCATCTCTTCTCCTCCATCATAGGCAATGATTCTAATATGTCTAATGTTACATTCAATTTATGTAATGCTCTTTGGTTACATATGTCATTCTCTTTCAATCAATAGTATTTTTTTAAGTTGCATCTTCTTCATGTGTGCATTTTCTGTGTTGCTCCTAACTGTTTATGGTACTCACAATTTAATACTCAAATGAACATCCTCATGACCACATGTCCTCTCATGGGTGAGAATTCTTTGAGATAAAAATCCAAGAGCAGAACTGCTAAAAACTATGAGTTTTTCATGTCTAATTTGGCTGATTAGCCACAGTGATTGTCTGTCATCTGAATGGCTGCACCGTAAACACTCACAAGAGCTGTGTGTGAGGGTTCCTCTACATTTAAGTCCTAGGTAAATATTTGAATTATACAGTTTTCTAATTTGGTCTCTCTGATTGCTTTAAACTAACATTTGGTATTGTTTCATATTTTTATTTCTCTAATTATGAATGAGATTGAAGATTACTTTATCGGCTTGTTAGACTTTGTGTTGCTCTCTGGTTACTATCTCATCACACTCCTCACCTAATTTTTCTTTTGGGCTGTCTGGATTTTGCATTTCTTTTTGTTTTTGCTAATTTATGTGCTCCTATTGCAGTCTACTACACTGATTACCTTTGCCCAAGATGTTCTTCTCTGAAAAGAAATGTTTAATTTTGATGTTATCAAAACTTTTTTTTTTTTTAACTTGTGTTATCCCCTGTATTTTTCTCACTTGGTTTAAGAAGACTTTCTTTTTGCTGAGGTTCAATCTATTTGTAATCATCCAAACAAGGTTACACTTTAATTAAATTAACATCTTTGTCATTATACTTGAATCCCTGTATATTTGTTGATATTGTTCTTTTTGTTGTTGGTGGTGTTTTCTTTAGTAGAGTATGTGTACTTTTGAGGGTAAACACTGTGTTAATCATACACCCAGTGTCTAGCAGAGTGCCTGATACATACTTAAGTTCTCAACAAATATGTATTAAAAGAAAGCATTTGCAGCCATGGCACTGGAAAAAGGGTAGATGTCTAAGGGGCAAAGAATACAAAGTAAGGTAGTTACTAGTGACATGAGTAGATAGTCTGTGTGAAATCTTGCCCTCAGTACAGCCTCTAATCAGATTCATGGAGAAAGCTTATCACCATTTGCTTTCCTGGTGGTTCACCCCAACTTAATTGTTTCCTCCCATCATCAGTTATTTCACCTTCCCACTTCTTATTCAGGGAACAGCTTCTTCTCTGAACAGTAAAATAACCTCTAAATTGTTCAAATGATCTTGTCTATCTATGTGTTTTTTTTTTGTGGTACATAATTAGAATTAACTTTAAAGGGACAACAGAGTTAAAAATGTTCTCAGTTCTTTCCTCCTTTGATTACTTCAAAAGAAACAGATTAGATATTCAGATTTTAGAGGAAAAGTTTCTTGGATTTAAGTTTTAAATCTCTTATTAACTAGAAATATAACCTTAGACATTTTTCTTAAATACTTTAACCTTCAATTTTTTTTTTTTTTCTTAAATAAAGAGATACATGTAGAGCCCTTAGCAGAGAGACTGGGCATATAATGAAAGCTCATTCATTATTAGTTACTACCCATCAATATCTATGAAATTAAAAGAAACCTTGTAATACGAAATCATGATGGATCTAGTGCTATATTTACTCCTCTAACAGGAACTTCTAGTAGGTGTGAATAATATGAGTGTCTCAGATACAATGTTCATTAAAAACTGAAAACCGAACAATGTAAAACCTTTAATTGACCAAAATGTCAATTTGGCTCATGTAATGCCATTGGGTTAACATAAATCTTTACTATTTGTCTCACAAATTGGATATATTTCTTCAAAATTTCCAGTATGAGGAACACGTAAAATATTTCTGTTTTTGAATGTTTAAAAATTGAGAATGCAGAAATTAAATTATCTTATGTCACGGTATAATTATAAAATTTTTGGAAAGAGACAGTCGCTGTAACTATTTGTGTGTGTGTGTGTGTGTGTGTGTGTGTGTGTGTGTGTGTTAACATTTCTGTCCTCTCTCTGGTAGCAGAGCGAACTTCTTGTTATCCTTTAACCACAGCAGTGCATATATGTTTTAGAAACATTTTTTTTTTCCTTGGGACATTTCTCTCCTTCTTATTTTTATTCAAAACAAGAAGATAAACAGAGTGAATGCCTTGTTTGAGCTTGCCTTTAATTATTGATATTTTTAAATGAAATTTTAAAATAACAGTTTCTAATAATAAAATGTTTGGTCAAAAATATCATTCTGTAGTTGTTTTCTAGATCCTCTCCATTAACATCTTTTTTTAAATCTACTATGAATCTTTACCATCATTATGGAAATATCCCATAATACTTCTCATGTAGTCACCTCCCAGTTCTTTGTGCTTTTATGTAACAAAAGGTTTTCAGTGAGTTATATGTATTCATATTTCAGTGTCTTTATTTTCTTTCATTCTTTCTCAAACTCCTTTTTAATCATCTCTACCATTTCACCCAAAATGCACTTGTCAAGAACACCAATAATATCTTGGTTGATAAATGTAATTATTAATTTCCAGTGCTAATCTGCACTTAGCAGAATTCTTCATAGGCAATCACTCCTTCCTCTGGAAAAATCTTTCTTCACGTGGTCTTAGATGCCATTTCTCTTGGTTCTCCCTCTACTTTCCTAGAAGTTCTTTCTTAGTTCTATTGCTCTTCCTTATCAATCCTTTCTCTTTTAAAACACAATTCCTCTGTAGTTTCTGTAGTTTCACCCAGTCCTGTAAATTTAAATATCATGTATAATTTGATGTTTCTAAAATTTATATTTTCAGCATAGCTCTCCCCAAATACAGATAATGTATACATTTGCCTACTTGATTTTCCATTCTGAAAGCTAGAGAGTACTTCAATACTAACACATGTAAAAACAAGCTTGTGTCTTTCTCTTCCAAACTTGCTTCTCTCATAGCCCTCCCAGTCTCCATGAATAGCAATTCTATTCTTCCTGTTGCTCAGAGCGAAATCTTTGGAGTCCTTCTTGAGTCTTTGGGATCATAAGGAGTCTGTAAGTACATAACTACACAGGAGATTTTAACTACAGCAAAATAAATGATTAGGCTACAATCTAGTAATTCTAGTCCTTGTTATTTTTTCAATCTATATTTTTCCTCAATCAGTAAGCTTGAGATATATATATATATATATATATATATATACTTATATATATATGTAAATATTTAAAATATATAATAAATGTATATAAAGTGAGCTATAGAATCTTAAAATGTTCAAAGTCTGCCTTAAATTAATTGAACATCAAACCTAAAGAGACCCCTTTAAAGGGACTTGAAGTATTAATCTAGAGATCTAAAGTCTATAGATCCAGACAATGGCACATAACAGAGAAAATGACTATTTATAGCATAACAAAGAATCATTGACAGAAACATGTGACTCAGAGAAACAACTGTCACAAAAAGACTCAAAGGAAAATGATAGAATGAGTTGCGTATACAAGACCTTCTCAAAGTATTCTGAGAAGACAAATTTTATTATCCCTAGTTAGCAATAGAGCCAATATTCAAATTTACTCATTCATTCAATCATTCAACAACTATCCATTAGCTAAAAATTATATGCCAACTATTGTCCTAATTTCTGAATCTTTGATCTTACATATTAAATCATTTTTTAAAATAGAAACATGCTACCATAAATGACCAAATGAGGGAAATGGATAACACTATAAATATGATTAGTACTAATAATACATAAATATTTGTAAATAATTTGTGTATTATATTTATTGAATATAATAATTATCAAAGAACATAGTTTGCCTATAGAGGGAAATTCATTAATAAATGGAAATGACTCAAATCATTAAAATAAACAGGAAACCCAACGATCTTGAAGTTATTGAATATTTTATCAAAGCTCTTAACTTTAAGATAGTTGAACATAGCATTTTTAAATTTAAATATTTAAATTCAATTAGTACTGATTTTACTAGAAAAATAGATATAATACATGAAAAACCAAGCTTTCTCTTCCAGAATATTTTAATTCTGCCAAGTTTCACAAATTACAGCACCAAAAGAGTAGGCCCTCCAAAATAAAAAGACTTATCCTAATCATTATTTTATATGATGAAATATAAGTGAAATAGCTATCACAATGTCATGATGGTATTTTTCGAAGTATTTTCTACTTATTTATTCATTGTATTGATAACATGGGCTTCAATTAGAAAAAATCAAAGGGCTATTAAATATTTAAAGGCCTGCTAATCCTTCTGGATGTTGGCAAGATAGGTTTTCTCCTATCAGGAATACCAAAAGTTACTTAGGACCATACACTCCATGTATAATTTGAGTATAACAATGCCTAGTAGTTCATTGGTTTGCATTTTATTAGCTGAAAGACTTTAATATGACAAGTATAAAAATGAATAATGAAGGGCATCTCTTTATTTGAAAATCTTTTTTTTTTTTGACTTGCCTCACTGTTGAATGCATATAATTATATCCTTTCTTCTGTTTATCTCTCTTTCTGTTTTATTATAGAACTACTGAACAGGAACCCTGTCAATGTGTGATTTATTACATACCTGAAATGTTGTTGATGCTCAATGAGGCAGTGAATAATCTGTTCCCTGGAAAGAAGTTACACACATTTAGTGACGTTAAATTTTCATTCCTGTAGAGCAATGCTACAATAGTGTAGTCCAGGGCCTGGGTCCAGGCAGCAAAATGCTGTTCTGGATAATGTAGTTATATGTACAGTGATCAAGAATTGGAATTTAAAACCTCTTGTAGGTATTTACCATTGCAGTGACATCCTTGTGCATGATGAGTCAATCTGTCTTTACTACGGGACACAGATTGGTCAAGGTATTATTTAACTCTGATTCTCAATCACATGTGGTAACTTGTTTGAACACTTTGCCTACTGTCAACTAAAGAGAATAGAAATATGATTATCATTATTACTAAAAATGTCTCTGCAATTATGAGATGTTAATGAAATTAAAACAAAGATGTTTTCTGGGAAATGTTAGTGAATCTATGGCAATGTAAGTAGCTTAAGTCCCGTTATTTAGTGATGCCCATAGTATGACAGATTCAGGAACCGGCTAATAATATAATAACCAAATTCTAGGAAAATAAAACAAAATATTCTTTGCAATTATTTTAGAAATGTACAATTTGAACATTTTCTACATAGTGATGTAGAAAAATTTGTATTGTTTGTACTTTAACCAGAACAATGGGTTGTATAACATTATGAAGGCTTACCTTGTCAATATAAATGATTCAAAGTTTAAATTTTGTGTAAAGTTTGTTCTGATGATACAACTTCAATGACAGAAATATAAGTCATGGTTATGTTACTAGTAGTCACATACCTAAAAATTCAGATACAACATTTCAACGTTTTTAAAAAAACTCTTTGTTTGGCTTGATCCCTTTGCTCAAAATGTTTAAAGCATTTTAATAACAAGTCAAGTTTTCTGAATGCATTGGAGAACACACAATTTGAGACATTTTTACTACTACTCTAAACAAGAAAGTTCAATTTCTCCATAGCTGGTTTCCTCCTATGTTATAACTATTCTACCTATATTAGAGAAATATTTAAAACCTTTTATAATTATGGAATAAAAGAAATGCATTACTAAAGCATTAGAAATAAGAAGAAAATATAATATGTAATCTAAAATCTGAAAAAAAATTTTAATTTTGAAATTTAAAGCCATTATACAATGAAAATGAGAAAATCAATTTGGTAATAGTAGGTATAATTATTTGATAAATATAAAAATATGTAGTATTTAGGAAATAAAAACAAGAAATGAGAGAAAATAAATTTTTAAAAGTCATAATTTATTGGAAAATTAAGAGAAAGGATTTTAATAATTAATGTGATTCCCTTATTGATATAATTAACATTCAATTAGTTTGACCATAATTGTTTTATAAAAAAGATGTTTATATAAAACCAAATATTAATAAATAAGGAATATTGTACTCTTGTAGAAAAACATTCATGGAAAATTTGAATTGAATATTATTAAAATTAGCCAGTTTAATGCACTGATTCAATTTATGTTGTCTTCATTTGTATTACCTTTCTCTTTCTGATATTACTAATCATACATTTCTTGAACAAACCTGGTTAGTGAGGTTGCATGTTACCTATTTAAATCACCACAGGATCTCTAGCTCAGAGTAAATAATAGCTTTGAGCAACAATAAAATGTGACTAATAGCTTTGTTCATTTGCACACTGTAAGCAAGAGACAAAATCACTCATGGAAAATCATGATTGGTGGAATGAATAAATGGTAATTGTAGCACATTAAATTAACAAAAGACATTATCATATATTAATATATTCACAGTTTATTACAGTTTAGAAAGATATTCTAATCAACACTGACAGCAATTGAATAGATTGGTTGTGCCCAAAGGTGCCATTTATTAATTTATCTTAACAAATAATGTTATTGTATCAAGGTAAGTTATGTCTCTTTGTATGTTGCGGGTTTGTGTATTGAAACTTGAATCGGACAGGATGCTTATTCATTTGAAATTTTATTAAATGTAAAATTATCCTAAAATGATGTTTTACTGAGTTATTTTAAGGCTAAGTATTTTTATTTTTAAATAATTCTTTTAAAAACTAGTAATAAAGGATTATATTTGATCTATTAGTCAAACCATCAGAAATTATAAATTTTCTATTTACTTTTATCTTTCTTATATGTAAACCAGAAGTAGTATTCGATCTAACTTTTAATGTTGTTGAATATATAAACTGTGATAGAATTAGGGAATCAAAGAAAGTTTAAAAAAATGATCACTGTAATAATTATGATGCAAATAGTAGTTTAATTTAAAATGAAGTATTTTTAAAGTGCAAGCAAAAGGAAGTTTTATTTGTGTCCACTCCATTGTACATAAACAATTCTGTATTAAGTAGGACCCTGACAAACAATCTGGTTACTCCAAGCATATTTTCCTTGCCTTGCCTTTGTCCTTTCTATCTGCTGCTCAGAATAATCCCTTTTATATTGTTTAATGTTCCCAACATTTATCTATCTATCTATCTATCTATCTATCTATCTATCTATCCATCAATCTATCTACTGTAAGAATACTTAATATGAAATCTACTTTTTTAGAAATGTAAATGTACAATACAGCAGCGGTCCCCAATGTTTTTAGCACCAGGAACCTCTGCTCCTATGAGAATCTAATGCCTGATGATCTGCGATGGAGCTGAGGCAGTGATTCTAGCGCTGGGGAGCGGCTGCAATGCAGAAGAAGCTTTGCTCACTAGCCGGCTGCTCACCTCTTGCTGTGCAGCCAGGTTCCTAACGGGGCATGAACTGGGCTGGGGACCCCTACAATACAATATTGCTAATTAAGGACACTATATTGTATAGAAAGTCTCTAGAATTTGTGTAACTGAAACTTTGCATTTATTGAACAGCAGTTTTCCATTTTCCTCTCTTCCCAGCCCCTGGCAACCAACATTCTACTCTGGTTCTATAAGTTTGACTATTTTAGTTACTTCAAATAAATGGAATCATGCAGTATCTGTACTGTGATTGGCTTATTTTATTTAGCATAATTTCCTCCAGGTTCATTTATGTTTTCAAATGTGACAGAATTTCCTTCTTTTTTAGGCTGAATAATATTTCATTATATGTCTAAACCACATTTTCTTTATTCATTCATTCATTGATAGACTTTAAGGGTTTTCCATATATGGTTACTTTGTGAATAGGCTACAATGAATATAAAAGTGAAGATATCATTTCAAGATCTTAATTTCAATCCTTGTGTGTGTGTGTGTGTGTGTGTGTGTGTGTGTGTATGCTCAGAAGTAGGATTGCTGGATTATATGCTAGTCCTGTTTTGTTTTGTTTTTTTAACTTTTTGAGGAACCTCTATACTGTTTTCCATAAAAGATGCACTAATTTACATTCTCATCAACAATATACAAAGGTTTCAATTTCTCCACATGCTCACCAAAGATTTTTGTCTTCTTTTAAATAGCCATTTTAGCAAGTGTGAAGTGATATTTCATTGTAGATTTGATTTGCATTTCCCTGATGATTAGTGATGTTGAACACCTTTCCATATACCTGTTGGCTATGTGTATTTTGTCTTAGGAGAAATTTCTATTCAAGTCCTTTGCCATTTTTATTCAGGTTATTTGTTGTTTCTCTCTTACTAACTTACAGAGTTTGAATATTTACTCCTTATCATATATGGAGTTTGCAAATATTTTCTTCCATTTCTTAGGTTTTCTTTTCATTCTATTGATTAATCTGCACTGTGTGCAGAAGCTTTTCAGTTTGGTGTTGTCTGATTTTTATATTTTTGCTTTTGTTTCTTGTGCTTTTGGTGTCATAGCCAAGAAATTATTGCTTAGACCAATGTCACGAAGTTTTTCCCTTTTGTTTGTTTCTAGAATGTTCAGTTTCATATCTTATGTTTAACTATTTCTATTTTGAGTTGATTTTTATGTATGATGTATGGTAAGGGTTCAGTTTCATTCCTGTACATGTGAATATACAGTTTTCCCAGCACCATTTGTTGAAGACACTCTTCTTCCCCTGCTGTGTATTCTTGGCACTCTTGTCTAAGATCAGTTTACCATACATGTACAGATTTAGTACTGGACTCACTATTCTGTATCCTAGACCTATATATCTGTTGTTAAGCCAATATCATGCTATTTTAATTACTGTAACTCTATGATATATTTTGAAATTGAGAAGTGTGCATGCATTCATTTGTGCTCTTCTTTCTCCAGATTGCTTTAGCTATTCAGTATTTTATGATTCCAATTGAAATTTAAAATTATTTTTCTTTAACTATGAAAAATACCATTTGGATTTTGATAGAGATTGTATTGAATTTGTAGATCACTTTAGGTAGTATAGAAATTTTACAATATTAAATCTTCTAATCTATGACCAATCCCTATTTATCTTTTAAGTTTCAGCTACAACTTTTCTTTCATGATAAGAAGCATTTGCTGATAGTCATTACTTTTGTTTTCTTTCTAAAACACTCTATTATAGCATTTGTAATAATAGATTATAAATGTTGTTTTGTGTGTCTCTTCCACATAATACAGAGCAAAAGGAAAAATATTTCCAAATGGAAACAAGATCCTAACACAGATACATATATGTAAACACACAAATATGTACATGTACATGCATGTAACTTATACATATGCATGTATATACATATATGTATACATTATACCTTTTCACACATCATTTTATTGTATAGGTTTGTTTTTATGATACATTTTATATTATTAAATTAATGTTATGATTCTAATAGAATAACACTTTAAGATATACCTTCAAGCACTGTCTGCAAATTTATGCAAAATAGCTGCTCATCTATAAACTGAATCTCTCTCTTTCCATACATGTTATTATATAATGTGTATGTATGTGCGTGTGTGTGTGCGTGTGTGTGTGTGTGTGTGTGTATACAACACACACACATTCATATGAATTTTAAATATGTATGTGCTGTTATTGAAGAAATAGCATAATCTAATTTTCTAATTTTCTAGGATAGTTCCCTTTCTTGGAGACTTTATACTATTGGGGAATAGCATAACCTAATTTTCAGAAGTTTTTTTTTTCTGGGATCAATTACAAAATGAATTTGTAAAACCATTGAAAATGCTGGTTCAGTTTATTATTTATCACTTTTGTGAGATCTCTAGATATAGTTATTTACAATCAAACAACTAAAACAAGACAATATAAATTATTATATATAAGAATATTTATCCAAATAAAAAGATTTAATCACAAAACATTATTCATTCATTTATTTATTGTACTCATTCAATAAATACTATCTGTATGGACCTGGCATTTTATTTAGTACTTGTCATGAAATTATAAGCACAGCAAGCAAAGTACCTGCTCTCACAGAACTCAAAATCTAAATAGAGAGGTATGATGAAAGTAACAATTAAAATCAAATTAATTTAGTATTGTCATTTTGAAGAATCTAATATTAAGGTTAAAGACAGGGTGACAAAACTTCATAGAAATTTTCTATGAAGAGGTAACATTGACATCTATTTGAGTGTTGAAAAGTTGCACAAAAATAGGAAGAATTATTAGCGTTTTGGGGGGAGGGTAAAGAGAATAATAGATATGTGCAAAGACTCTGAGTCTAAATAATGCTTGATAAATGTAAAATCTAAAAGTGTGTACTGAATAATTTGAAAAGTGTGTACTGAACAATGGGGAAAGTGGCACAAGGTAGACCTGGGGAGCTAGAAAAGGAAAATTATCAAGGTCTTGTGGGTCATAGCAAAACATTGGGATTTGATTCTAATTTCAGTGGAAAAATAATTGCATAGAAACAATGTGATCTGATTTACATTTTGAAAGCTTAATTATTTTGCCTTATAGAAGATAGATTGGATTGAGTCAAGAACTGAAATGGAGAGATCGGTTGGGGAACCATGCTGTGCTTCAGACCGTAGATTTATCCAAGCATCACATATTTATTTTGCAATTGTTGTATGGTGAGATGAGAAAAAATACGAAAGAGCAGATGTGATTATTTTTCAGAAATTACAAAATTGCAATTTACTGATCAAATGAATTGAAAGAGTTATTTTCTGTACAAAACTATTCTTTAATTAAAATATAAAATTCTCTATGGGCCATTTACATTGTGACTAAATAATCTTAAATTTGAATATAAAGCCTTCCAAAGAACGCATCTGTTGCATGACAGTGCATATGTGAAAACACATCTGGACAATTAATTTAAACTTTGAAATTTGACTTTGAAATAAATATCTATACTATTAAAATGAAAAGTTAATGATTTTCAATCTAGAAAATAGCAAAATCTTTCAGTTCATAAGGGAAATACAATATAAATAATTTATAATATTTTATTAATATGAATTATTGGTAATTACTTGGCAAACACTGTTCTGCATTTTGCTTATGTCTCTTCTGCCTACAAACAATTTTAGATAGCTATCAGTTCCCAGGGTATACTGAGAGGACAATATCTTTTGATTTCAAATAAAAACCAAAGGAAAAAATGCTAAGCCATCTTGTTATAAAGATATTTCCATTTGTGACAACATGGATGAAAGTGAAATAAGTGAAATAAGTCAGACAGAAAAAGTTGAGAACCATATGATTTCACTCATATGTGGGATATGAAGCTAAAAGCAACAAACATGGCAAACAAACAGAGGCTCATGGACACAGACAGTGGATTAGTGGTTACCAGAGAGAAGAAGGGGAGGGACGAGGTAGATAGGGGTAATGGGGTCAAATATATGGTGACAGAAGAAAATTTAAACTTGTGTGGTAAACACACAATGCAATATACATATGACATATTATTGAATTGTACTCTTGAAACCTATTTGATTTTATTAACCAATGTCGCTCCAATAATTTCAATAAATAAGAAAATATTTCCATAGATATTTCACTACAGCCCACAATTTTTAAATTTTGAATAGAGTCACATTAGCAAGTTTCACAATCATTTTTAGTTATCATGTGGATTGGAGTATTTATTTTGAGTTGATTAACAAATTCTCTTTTTGTAGGTTGATTAAGCGGAAGAAATAAATATCACCAGAAGGTTACTCCAGTACAAGAGTTAGTTATATGAACTACCTTTAAAGCAAATATGTATCATTTTGCTATCCTTTAATCAACTAAACCTAAAGTTTACCTTATATAACCTTAAGACTTCATAGGATGCAGAACTCACTTCTCAGTATACAAGATAAAAAGACTAGATATTTACTTAGTCAGTTACCCTGGCATTTAGAGCAGGGCCATGGGGCCAGGGTACACCTACTCAGATACAAAACAAACAAACAATCAAAAACAAAAAAAAAAAATAGTATAAGATAAAATAAAACAAAAAAATTAGAAATTTTGAATGCAGCATTAGTGGTGAGATCCAAAAAGCAGGCATAATGAAGAAACCGAACACTTTATAGTAGTCACTCCTTAGCCGGAGTTTCCCTTTCCGTGGTTTCAAGTACCTGAAGTCAATCATGGTCTGAAAATATCAAATGGAAAATTCCAGAAATAAACAATTCATAAGTTTTAAATTACATGTCGTTCTAAGTAGCGTTATTAGTGTCATCCTGTTTTACAAGGGAAGATAAAGAGGCTTAAAGTGTTTACACAATTTGTCAAACTAATAGGCGGTGAGTATGAAACAGGCTGTTAGGGTTCAGAGTTGTACTCTTAATCACTACACTACAGTGCTTTCTTCACCCATATAAAAATAAATGCTTTCCAAAGCTATTAAAGCGCTTTTCAAAGATGCTGACACATTACTTGCTAATGAATTTCTCAAGGCTTTAGTGAAGTAGAAGTGTTAAGGGTCCGATAAGGAAATACAGATGCAAAATGAGTGATTTACAGTTTATAAACCCACCCTAACTTCTCCATATTCCTACATCTGTACTTAGAGATTATTTCTTCCCTATTGGTTTCTAGTCAGTTATCAGAATAAACTATCAATTGTTTGCTGAGTTAATTTTCTGGAACTGAATCTCACTAGTGGCCAATGATTAACACATATACTATAAATCCTTTTATATATTGATAGTCTTACAATTCATTTCAGTTGAAAATGGCTCATTAATTTTAGTGGGTGTGAAGGGTAAAATGACCAGATGCAAAGTGGGTTCTGTACACAAAGGACCAGCTTGTAAATTAGAAGCATCACGCATGCAGGAGTTTAGCTTCAGGAGCAGCTGAGATCACATAGTTGTCAACCTGCTAATATTCCACTTATTAATAATCTAAAACATGAAATAAAATTAGTCTTAAAAAAGGCAAAATTAATATGAAATAATAGAATCATGACTGTTGAATTAATTTCTAAGCCAAGTCAATATAGTTCACAAACCTAGAATAATAGGCTTCAGAATCTTCTTTCTGGTCTTCTCCAAAGAAAAAGGAATAACTATACAATCAGAAAATAAAACACTAAATTTTTTTGAGTATTTGTCAACGGTGGTTCTAAATTTGCATTAATCTGGAAGCTAAATCGTGCTCTTTTTTCCTTCATAGCAGTGAAGGCTAAAGTGCTGAGTAATAAATGAAATAATAAATGAATGGGATTCACTTCATGGTAAGAAACTTCTTTGACTCTAAAAGTAATCCATTATTTTTTTCACAACTTACTAGATTAGTAATTGAGAAATAAATATGCTTTACCATAACAAAAATTCTCATATTATTATTTGACCAAAGAAATAAAGTCTGGAATCCAACTAAACAGATTAAATTCAGTTCTACTACTTAAAGGTTTTGTGACCTTACACAAATATATTGATCATTTTGGACTTTAATTTCTACCTATGTACTTGGATATTATAATATCTATTTTATACAATTGATATATATTTTATAGAACACTTATAATAATATCTGGCACATAGTGATTATATATTAGTACTTGATCAATCAGTCAAAACTAATACTACTACTCTGGGAAGTTCAAGAAAACTTATTCAACCACCTAAAATTTTTGAACCCCCCAATATAGATATTCCTTTCACATTCCCTTTTTGTTAACAATTGTTTTGGAAAAATGAAAAAGATAGGTTTTTTTAAAATAACAGCGAATTATCACATTATCTCCAGATAACACTTATTATCTACCATTTTGTGAAGTAACTGGGAATCTAGTAGATTTGGACATTTTGAGCTATCTACTCCACAATAAAGGTCACTTCTCTGCACATTTTCTCTTAGACCACTAAAACAAGAAGACAAATGCTAGATAAGTTTCTCAGAAACTTAAAGGAAACACATATCATATGTTGTAGCATTTCTCTGTCCCATTTGGAGTCAGAGAAGGCTTACTTTGAAGCAGCCCAGACGACTTTAGAGATGACATAAGATACAGTATATACAGCTCTACTATCTATCTATTATTACTCCATTGTATAGTGATAACATAAATATCTTTGCAAAGATAAGTTTGGTTCAACTCTATGGCAAAGCCCATTAGGAGAGTCACAGTGATATTCCCTGAGTACTAGGGGAAGAAAACTGTGCTATTTTAGATTAATTATTTTTTCTTTGACAAATTGTTCTTTTCTTTTTTCCTAGACAGTGGAATAAACTAAAATGTTTACCCATAGAACATGAAATTGTCATCCCATCTGAACTGCACACGGTGACTTAGGAGTTATTACATGCTATTAGCAATAAACATAGACATTTCCAGCTGAACTTTATCATGAAGTAAAGGCAGTACATATGAGATTATTTCAAGTATGTCCTCACGCTCACAGCTTGACTGTGCTGCCCCTCCATGTCTCATCTCAAAACACATGCGTGACATCATCAGTAATCTCTGTGACCACAGGTCTGATGAGAAAAATACCCAAACCTAGTTTACAGATAACACTACACTATTTAGCTTGCACCAGCAAAAAGTATACTACACCAAACCTGAAATCCCACTTTCGCATAATACTAAATTAAACTTTTAAATAAAGTAAACTTCTTAGCAGTCAGAACCTCAGCTGGGACAGTCACATTTTCAATTTCACCTCAAAGGAGAGAAGACCTAAGATGAGTTGTCTATGAATAATTTATTTGATAGGATAATCAGACATTTAGAAGAAATAAAATAAATGGATGGATAAAAATAAAAGTTTGGGAAGACATTTATAAATGGACCTCTTCATTTTTGACCAGAATTTAGGAATATTTGTGTCTCATGTGGATGGTCACCAAAAGCTCTCAAAGCAGAGAAGACTTGTAATAAGACAAGATGAGCAAGATCATTCATTTTGTCATGTAGGCCGGCATTCTTCCCCAGGTAATAGGAAAGCAAGATCCTGGTTGCAGGGCTGGAGACTATCCAGAGTCTCACCAACATGGCTCTTCTCTTACAAAGACTGACCTGGTTACTGCCACGACTCACTCTCTAGTACCATAAACCTGAAAACCACTCATCCACTTAAGGGAAGATGATTACATGGGAACCTTTCTTCCATTTCCATCATGAAGAGGGCAGTGGTTTATTTGTAGCATGTAGACTGTTGTTCAGGATTTTATGCCCCTGCAGGATTTCAATCATTAAATTTGGTGAATGTCATACCCACTGCCCTGTGAGTCCACCCAAACTGCTTCTGCTCAAGGAACTTAATTTACTGCAATGAAAGAAGAAAAGACAATTGTTTTTATATAGTCATGACTCTTGATACAGGTAGACCTTATTAAAACCTTTAAATTTTTCTTAAGACAAATTCCAGAATGCTTAGGGTAGCCTACAAAAACTTACATTACCTGGCTTTTACTTTTCTCAAAGTCTCCAGCTATGCTTTCTTCAATTCCCAGTGATCCAATCACAGACTTTCTTTTTGCCATTTTTTCCAGTATCTTATTCAATCTCAAAGCCCTTATATGAAATGTTTCTGAGCCTATGACTCTCTCCATCTTTCTTCCATTTCTTAGATACCTCAGATTTAATAATCATTTAGGTGTCAGTTGAATGATACTACCACAAAGAAACTTCCCTTTACTTAGCAGACTACATCAGGACTTTTGTAATGCTGTCACGGCTTTCTGCCCTTTTTCATTTTTCTTATCACAGTGTAATTAATTGTTTAATAGCTATTTTTGGTGTCTTCTCCTTTGGAGTTAAGTTCATAAGGTGTAGATCATTTTTCACTTATCTATTTCTGTATTCATATTATCTAGCTCTGTGTTTATACATAATAATTATTCAAAATATTTGTCGAACAAGTGAAAAATGAGTAAATTTTAAGTTAATTTCTCATAGAGAACTTTGAGTTTTATAACTAATGAATGAGAGAAAGGACATTTTTCCAGTCACATTCTCATCCCTATGACCCTTTCATGATAGCAGAATGATAAGTTGCAAGGTGAAACCCTTATTCTAACATATCCTTCCAATATACCAGTTCCATATCTGTGCCGCCCCAGGTCACATCACCTGACACTAATCAACATACTAGCAGTCATTTCACCCATGCAGACTACCCTAAGCATGGAAGAAAATATTGCATATTCAATGTTTATTCTACATCATCAAATTATTCTGGGATTTCTATGACTTTATTAGAGCATTTCTCATTATAGGCACATAAGACATTTGTATGAAGCAAATTATCTGACAAAGGGACAAACATGTTTCTGGCTGTTGAAAACAGTTGCACATCCAAACTCAATGCTCAGATTATGATGATACACTTGTCAAAACACAGTACAATTATGTTATGAATAGGAGGTTGATTTCATATTTTAATTTTAATGAAGATTGGATATTTGAATTCTGTAGACATGTATCTGAGTTTAAGAACCATCAAATGCATGTTTAAATTGAATGACTGAGTCAATTATTTCTCCAAAAGTAGTTATTAAGAAAGTTTTAAATACATAAGAGTAATGGAACAACTCATGAATATTCTATGTTTCCAAAATTAATCACAAGTAGACTTCATATTTTATATTTGTGGAATCATTATTATATGATTTGGAGTTGCTTATGAGTTACAAATTAATGACTGCTAATAACTTCTGGAAGGGCTAAAGTGACTAAAGGACATTAATAAGCCATGTAACACTTGGCATAATGACCTCTATTATGTATTTTGGATCCGTACTTCCCTTTTTCTGAAAGACAACCTTTCCTATAGATTTCATTATATGTGGATGAATCATAACACACTAAAATAGTATAAACAACATTTTGTATTTTATATTTTGTACTTTTAGAGTAGTAAAGTAGTGGTTAAATGTTGCTTTTTTCTGCAATATGAGATTTTTTTTATTTGATGTTAGTTTAGTTTGAAATTATTTTAGGTATTTCAAACACCTGAAAGAGAATATAAAAAAGTTTAAACTACACGAAACGTGTTTGTCTGCACATCCTCCCCAAGAGCACTATGTCCCCTCTTCATTCAGATACCATTGAATTTGGTTGTGTACAGGGAATAAGTGTGAGAAATTGAAAGAAGCAGGGAAAAAGAATAATTATGATACAGCACAGTCCAAGGTTAAAGAAACATAGAGTAAATGTTTGGTATCTGAGTACTTGAAGATACATGCCAGCTGTTTTTTTGCTAAGATCTGTAATTTTAAACCTATCTATCTCAACATGAGAGGGCAGGAAATGGGCTATTGCCTATGGAACTCTAGAAAATTTTGTTGATAAAAGGAAAGGACAAATATTTCTGATTGAAATTTAGAATATTTAATAAGTGAGTTGTATTTTTAGGGAAGTTAATTTTAAGGGCACTGTCTAAGAATAAGTTTTAGCTAGGTAAAACATGACATAAAACCCATGATCTAATATTATATGGTATAGTATAACTTCATTCCAACCTGGAGTGTTAGCTTTCTTTTATCAGTTCTTAAACCTATTTAACCACACCTTCATTATTTCATGCATTCAATAAAAATTCAATAATTTTAAGGGTTAGCTGTGTGAAAATACCGAAAGATTAATAAGATAAAATTGTCTTGTCTTCAAAAAAAGTCAATTTCCTGTGGGGAGTTAGGAGAGCAAACAATAGTACAGTGGAGGAAATTTCAAATAAGAATGAATGTGATGTCAAGGGAATGGTTATAGAACAAACTTGGAGAATAGCAAATAGTTCCATATTGGTGAAGTATAATGAATGCAAGTGAAGAGTGGTAAAAATTGAGATCCTAAAAATGTTTAGGAGAGAATGATCATGGATGTCCTAACATATAAAGCTAGCAATTATATACTTTATTTAATAATTAATGAGAAATCAAAAGGTTTTAGAAAGGTGGTTTTATTGATGATGGGGGTGCATATGTCTTTTCAAATTACTGGTTTTGTTTTCTTTGGATAAATAACCAAAATCATAATTGCTACATCATATGATAGTTATATTTTTAATTTTTTCAGGAACTTCCATACCGTCTTCCATAGTGGCTACACCAATTTATATTCCCATTAACAATGCAGAAATGTTCTCTTTTCTTCACATCCTCACCACATTTGTTATTTCTTATTCCATTTTAACAGATATGAGGTGATATCTCATCATGGTTTTGATTTGCATCTCCCTGATGATTAATTACATTGAACACCTTTTCATGTACCTATTGATCATCTGTATGTCTTCTTTGGAAAAATGTGTATTCAAATCATTACCCGTATTTTAATCAGATTGCTACTGAATTGTATGAGTTCTTCATATATTTTGGATATTAGTGCCTGATTATACATATTATTTGCAATTATTTTCTCTCATTCAGTAGGATGTTTTTTCGTTTTGTTGATGGTCTCCTTTGCTGTGCAGAAACTTTGTAATAAAGTTTTGTTCCTTGTCTCCATCTTTTGAAAATCATGCCAGGAAGGTACAGCTGTGATTTTTCTTCTTCAGATAAGTCTTGCTTTAAATAAGACTTAAGTATAAGGGAGGGATTAGATAACTGCAACCATCTATTTTTGAAAAAGATTAATGCAGCAAAATTTCTGATATTAACTTAGGTATAATTTAGAATGCATTCTCATGTTGCACCATCCATCATATACATGAAATCTAAAAAAATAAATAAATAATTAAAACGTTTATTATTTTATGTAACTTTTTGTTCCATTATGTTCATCTAGGAGAGTTCCTAAAAGGGAGGGGAAGATTTTCTTTTCTAGTTTGAATACATTTGATGTGAGTAAAAAAAACACATTATAATGAAAGTCCTAGAGAGTGTTTTCTTTACCAATCTTAGGTCAATTCAATGAAAAAAAATAAAACAAATTGTTCACTTGTGTACCCTGCTGGAAGGCAGACAAGCATTTGCTAATCACGTTTGATTTTGCCACACACTTTACTAAATATTTTTGCAAATGTTTGTTTACTTACCACAGAAACTGTTTAAAATAGCAATTATTGTCTCAATCTTTCAAGTGAAAGGACAATTTTCATAGACGTTATTTGCTCTAGGTCACTAAACTAATACATAGTTGAAATTTGAACTCAAATAATTCCGAAATACATGCTATATCCAATGGACAAATAAAAAATGAAAATATGACTTTAAAAAGCAATTCCTTAAGCAGATGACATTTTAAAAATTGGCCACTATGTCTACAAATTTGTCATCTTTTCCCCTTTAATTTACTTTTAAGGCTCTTGTATTTACTTCAGATTCTTATTTGACCTTTTCCATTTATTCCAGGATTTTACTCAATCATTTTTTCCTCTTCTCTCTTATATTTGCAATCTCTCCCTTTTCACTGGATTCTTTGTTACCAGCTGAAAACCTTGTTAATGTTTGTAATATACTTTAAACTAAAATACCAAAGTATAACACATTATTTGACTGTAAACTTTTCTAGCTTCTCCCCAATCACCTTACCCTTTCAGCCAATTTCTCTGCAGTATAAATGAGCATCTCTGGGGTCACTTTGTCACTTCCAAGATACGCTAAATATTTGGGAATCTGGCTTCTACTTGCAACATTTAATAAAGTTATGGTCTCCTCCTTGATATGAAATATGCATTAAATTGCTTAGTCCTTTCTTATTTAACCAACATAAAGCATTTGAAGACGTTGAGCACTCTTTTCTTGAAATTATTTTCTCTTCGGTCTCTTCACAACTGATCTTCTTCCTTGATCTCTGCTCCTCTCTTTGATTCTTATGCATTAACTATTCTCTTTTCAGGCCATATTTTAACACAGGGCACTCATAAATCTTAGTCTAATTTTAAGCTTTAATAATTTCAGAACTATAAGTGTTATCAGTTGAAAAGAAAAATCATTTGAGAGTTTATTTACTTTTTTTCACATTTATTGAGTTTTATGAATTTCAAGTAATAAAATTTTAGTGTTTTAGATACTCTGAATGAAAATATCAGATATTCACTGAGACAAAAATATACATAAATTACAAATTTATTTGAAAGTCACAAAACTAAGTTTCACTCTCTCTGATTAAAGATGGAAATGATAACCAACGTCTTGACATGAACTCCATTCTCATGTACCCACTGGATTACTGAGCATCCTCCATTAGAAGTCATCAGGCATATAAAAATCGATATGCTCCAAATTTTATCTATTTGTTTCTTCCTCAAATCAGTTCTACTCAAATGTTTTCATTATTTCAAATGATAAAATCTAATTATGAAAGCCCCAAATCTTCATTTCCTTTAACTTTAGCACCCAATAAGCCACACATTCTGACTATTCTTCTCTCCATAACTGTATATATTAACTCCTTTCTGTCAATAATATTAATGCTTTAATTAAAAGAAGTAATAAATTCATAATAAATTGTGAATATTACTCAATAGGCTTAAACCAGTCTTTCTATATATCTTATAACTTCCAAATGCCATATTATAAAATATGAACAGAATATCGACCACATGTGAATACATTCATGCACATGCACGTGTGCATGTACACACACACACAATTTATAGACTTTCAACTCCAGGTAAGGCCTAACAGGTCAGAGTAGACCAATGCTTTAGTGGAAAACTACTAAATGAGAAGAGTAGATTTTTCAAAATCACATTTTTGTAAGAATTAGTAACTTTGATCAATTATTCATTAGTGGTTCCATTGTGCTTTCAGAAGTCTTCTTTGATAGCAGCTGTAATTATACTTTATTGTACTTGGAATGGTCACCTTACTTTATTCACATAGTCTAAATTTCTTTAGAGGAGAGCTCATTTTATTTTTATTTTCTTATTTCTAACACCCTGTAAATTATTTACTGTTTGATAGTTATTTTTGAGTAAACAGTTATTTAAAAACCAAGTGAGAGAAAAATAAGTGAATATAAACATTAATGAGGGAACAAACCAATGCATATTAAAATATGATTAGTGGATATTTTCAAAGCTGGGTCAGCCACTGTGACCACAAGATGATTTACATGGTATTATTCACTGATTTAAATATGGTACATTCTGTCTATATCATTCATGATTATAAGCTGCTTTTGGTACTTTTTGAATCATGAAAATAAAATACTTTATTCTCAATGTATGTTAAAAACAGCACATAAATATTTTAGTTAATATAGAATATGCTTATTCCTTCGTATGTTAAGAAGCATAAGACACTTCGCTATTTAAGTAAACTTCTTCACAAAAGAAGTGATATCATTTGAAAAAGAAATCGGAGCTGAATATGATGTACATGGTCCACAGAATCCACTCTGACACTTTTCTAGCTTAAGTGCTTTGCTGCAGCCCTGTTTCTGGGTGGTAGTGTAATTGCTGCATAATAGAATCCCCCCACCCCGGTACTCAACTCAGTCAGTTGTACAACTAAAGATAAAGATAAATTCAAGAATCTAGTTAGTTCTGTGACCTTCACTGGTAATGAATCTTGTAGACTCATTAGCTGCAATTTGAAGCATTTTAAAATTAATTGCCTTTAGTTTAATGAAGTTTTTGCTTGCTTGAAAATCAGAACAATGGTAAGTATCTGAACAAACTCCTTAACAATTGTTTATTACAGGCTAGTTGTGACCTTGAAGAGGCTTTTTCTTTTTTTCAATTGTAATATTGTGTATTATATAGAATATATAGGAAGTGTTTTATTTTAATTTTTACAATCATTCTTTACACATTAGGAAACTTACTAAACTTGCAATCAGGTATAACTCTCTAAACTACGTTAAAATCTCTTCTAAATTATTTTTGTTTGATTTATGATTTTAATTTTTTGTTTATTTAGTTTATTTGGCCATTGTCATATTGCTCCAGGCACAAAAACAACCATCCTAACACTAGTGTATTATTATTATTTTTAAGAACGGTACATTGCAATATATATGCAAGCTTAATAGGAACGGAATTAATGCCAACATTACAAAGGAAAATAGTCATAAAAAGTAGTGTTAAATAGAGAAATAATTTATCCTGGAAGAAACTAGAATTTTTATATTTTGAACTTCTATTTTACCTGTGCACAAAAACATGTTGAAATATTTTCATTGAATCAATTGCATAGTTTACATATATAAATAAAAAGTCACACAAATTTTTTTTCTTTCAGAGTTTATTTCTTCTGGTACTAGCTATCTTATTACTGCTAGATTATTATGTTTCATAATTATATTGGGACATATTTTTCTATGTTTACAGAAGTCATTTACTTTCATTATTTGAACTGCATGCACTTGAGTTGTTTTCATAAAAGTAAGATGAATTTCACTGCAACATTCATTTACCTGAGTGATCAAGGACACCTATAAAGAGATCCAAAGTAAAATAGCTAAATTCTGGGTTTATATTGGCTTTTTACTGTTACCCAGGGAAGTTATTCAAGTTTTATGCTTTTCGGTTTACCCACTGCTAAAAATGTAGATAGGATTAGGTTCTCAAAAAGAGTTCCAGCTTTTATTACATTGGGATTATATAATGATAGAAATGATTAAGTAAATTATTAAAATGAAATTTAGAAATGTTAAGTGATTCACTCAGTCCCATAGCAAGTTTGTTTCAGTGCAAAGACAAAACACCATTTTTCTGACTTGCAGATTTTTATTATCATAATATAAATTATATAATAAAAATGCCCTTGCTTCAATACATTGTATTAAAAATTTCTTTTTTCCTTATGCATATATTTTATTTTATTATTTTTAAATTAAATTAATTGGAATGACATTGGTTAATAAAATTATATAGGTTTCAAGTGTACAATTCAATAATACATCATCTGTATATTACAATTCTTAAATCTTTATTTTAATTAGGTATCTATAAAATCATCACTGAGAATATGAAGGTATTTGCATAAAAGTTTATATGAGACCATTTCTAAAGATGCAGAGTAAACTAAAATGATTTCGATATGTTAATCCATACTGTATATGATACAAAAATAATATATTGTCAAAGCTGTTTTTAAACTTAACCTTGTGTCTTTCCATGAGTTGAAATTCTTCCAAACAACATTTGATGGAAAGAGTATTACAAAAATGTTCTATACTCCTTACCTTAAAAGTATATATATATAGTTCCTATAAGCGATTTGAAGAAAGAAAATGCTTCTGAAGCTTTGCAACATAAACATGCATTTTTTTAAAGAAAATAATATTTTCCTTAAAAAAGAGCTGGCAAATGAACGCAAAAACAATAATAGACTAAAAATTTCTATGTTTTAAGTGAACACTGAGAAGAAAATTCTTTATCACACAGGGCCATTAAAAGAATTAAGTGAGTTAATGTTTATGAAACAATTAAGACAATGCTGAAACAGATCAGATAATTAGTACATTAGGAAATTCAATAAAAAATAAATTATTAGTATAGTTAAATAATATTGTTATAATAAATCCAATTCTTCGAGCAACCAAAAAGTATAATTGTTATAAAAGTGTTTTATTGAGTCGAGAAGAATTTAAAAACCAGAATAAAAAGCATCAAATTAAGTGGATGTGGATGCACTACCAGATTGACAAGTTGAGTTGTTTTTTTTTTCCCCATGTTGACTCAACATATCCAAAGCTCTTTATGGAATCAGTTTTCTTCAATGCTTCCACATATTTTCTATTTATCTGTTTGCTTCATGGATTTATCAAATGCCATCACTTTCAAGGCCCGGTCCTATCATTACAGATCAGCACTTAAAAGGAAAACATTTCCCAAAATTTTTAGAACATTTAGACTAGAGGAGACTTTAGGAATATTCTGCCTTCTCATGTTGTCATGAGGAAGGTGAGGACAGGGCATACTGGTATGTCAAGTGTCTCATGCTTATTCAAATTTCAAATTGTAGTTTACTCTGACAATGCTATAAATAGAAATGGACATTTTCAGAAACAGAAACTCTTATTATAATCAGTAATTAGGAAGGAAGTAAAGGAAGAGAAAATGAGGACTAAAAAGTAGGAGACATTAAAGTGGAAGAGAAAGAAGAAATAGGAAAGGAAAAGCAAAGCAACTCACGTAAGACAAGAAAAAGAAAGAGACACGTGTGCCTTATAGTCCCAAAGTATGATTACCCAGGAAGCTCAGGATATCCTAATATCCAGACTCATATGTGTATGGCAAGGCTAGCTGTGAGTTTAAAAATTACAAATAACAGCATGCTCTCACATAGGTAGAGATACTTAACAAAAACAAACCAATGAATAAAATTCCTATATGCTCTGTGTGAAAAGGATTTCTAATTTTTTAATAGACCTCATCTTAATCCATATCAGTATTTTGTTGTTTAAAACTGAATTTTTTTATTTTAATAATTGAAAATTTTTATCTTATTAGACCATTGATAATTACTCTTTGAAACATTAAAGTGGTTAATTTTTTGATATGAGGAATTTTCCTCAACAAACATATAGCAATCACTGTGCTTTTAATTCTATATGTTGGCTAAACTCGCCTCTCAAGACTTTGCTTTGCAGCATTGTTACCAAGCTTTTGAGAATTTGAATCCTTGCTACAATATGGGAAATTACTACATTCTCTCTTGTATTCTTTTGTGATGACTTTTGTCCTAAATGTTTTTGATGTATGTAGTGAGAAGAGTTAGCCTTGGCCAACAATCTAACTCTCTTTGTGAGGGATGGTGGGACACTCATGGTTCTTCTGTTCTCTTGACATAAGAAGTAACTTTACATAAATAGATTAATCATATTTGAAAAGAGTCTGAGTTAAGAATTATTTATTATGAGTATACCCTGAATCTATGCATTTACAATGCATAGTTCCATAGTCACAGAGACTATACAATTTTCTGGGGTATAGACACAACATAATATAAACATTTGCCACCTTTTGATGCAATAACACGTAATTTATTTAGGGAATTTATCTCTTCTGAGACAAACAACGTTGATTAACGCAAAAAAAAAAAAAAATGCCTTCAGTGTTCTCCAGGATTTTCACTGCTCTGTCTTAGCTCCTCGATTGCTTAGCCCCTTTAAATCATTAGTAAACCTGAGGCAAAACTTCTGGTTTGTATAAATCTGAGAAGAAAATATAATTCTTTGTACACTTAGCATTCGCACCAAAAGTTGAAAATATTATTAAAAACAAACAACAAATTATATTTAAAACTTAAATACTTCATAACCTCATATAAGATTAAAACATTATAAATAGGCCCCTAAAAATAGCATGTTATTATTGTAGCCCCTACTGAGAAATTTTATTTTATATAAGAACTCTTTAACAATGCTATGTAGATATTGAACACAAAATTTATATAATCAGTTGTATAATTTAAATTAGTCCAAAACAAAAACAGATTTATAGATACGGGAAACAATTGTTGATTACCATGGTGGAGAAGGTTAGGTAAAATAGGTGAAGATAAAAAACAGTTATAAAATAAATAATCATGGGGGGTATAATGTATAGCTTAGGGAATATAGTCAATAATATTGTAATAACTTTGTATGGTAACAGATGATAACTAGACTTATGGCGAGGGGTCTTTTTGTAAGGTATATAAATGTTGAATTATCACTATGTACACCTGAAATTAATAGGATATTGTATGTCAATTATACACAATTTTTAAAAAAAAAGATATACTCCTTTCATTCTATTATACCATTTACAACCCATTATGTATTTGCTCTCTTCAGTTGCCAGCCGTTCTTACCCCTTGGTAAATTTGGAGTTAACTATGAACCTTTTCAGAAAATATGACCATTCAGTCCACCCCCAGGGATTTTGGTTCAGTAAGTCTGGGGTGGGTGTGAATGTCTATATTTTAAAACTTCAGAAGAAATTTTTAAAGATGATCTTATAGTTGGAGGCTACTAGGCATGATGTTTCCAAAATTGTGTTTAAAAAGATGTTGAACTAATTTCTTTCTTGATAATAAAACCCTGCTGTGTTCCCAGTTAATTTACTCAGTTCCTTTATAATGAAGGCCAGAGGCCCTGTCTTTTAAATTTATTTCTATCTGCAAATTCTGTAATTTCAGAAAGTTACTTAAAACATAGGGAAAACTTGCTTATTCATTCATTTACTTCAACTTGGCCTAAGGGAGTAACCTCAATATTCTTATTTATCTACAGTGTAATTAACATTAAATATCCTGAGACATATAATGAGAATTTGGCTCAATTTTCTCATACTTTCACCCAAAAAACTTACTCACTTGAGTAAATTCACTGTGCAAATTCACTAAATAGTTTTCCATTGCCAACCTGATCTATTATGCTCTAGCCTCAAGCCAATATTTTATTTGCCCTGTAATGCATGCATAAAAACTCTGCAACTGTACAGTGTTAGATTTCCATACACTCAAAATCATAGCTTAACCCAAATATTTTATATATATACATATATTCCTAATTCAGTAGAGTGATCGAAAGAGAGGAATATAAAGTTAGAGAGAAAAAAAGTAACCAAATAAGAGCATTTTAGTAAATTTCACTGTCTTGAATCAAAATAATGCCGCCACATAGGTAAGTCTATTTCTATTTCATGTATGTGCAAAATTAGATTATTCTCATTCTGTTACTCTTTTTCTCTCCCAAATATTTTTAGCTTTCAGATTTTGTATATGTGTGTGTGTGTGTGAAAATAATTCCTTTCTTTTCTATAGAAAGTTTTAAAATGTTGACTTTTTCTCTCTGGCTTATCCTTACAACAGTTCAGTTCACTTCAACAAAAACTTATTGTCCCTCTCTGTGCACCTAACACCATACTAAGTGATTAGGATACAATGATGAAGATAATGAAGTCCCCATCCCAAAAAAATCTTGCATTTAAGTGAGACATATAGCCATGTAAACATATAAATTCAGTTCAATTTAGTGTAAAGAAAGGTATGTGTTCATGGTTCTATGGAAGCCTGGAGGCAAATAAGTTAGTTACCGAAATGAGAATGAGAAAGAAGAGAGAGCCACAGGCCACGGGTAGATTCCCGACAAGCACACATTTTAATGGGCAAAAGAAAACGAAGAGCTCATAAACAGTCATAGAATAAATGATCACAGAGAAAGGATTAGATAAGAAGAGAAAGGTGCCATACGGTGAATTAGGAAAGAGTTTTAATGAAGCGGGAATTGCTCAAAAGTGTCAAATATCACAGAGAATTTCTGCAAAATGGGGCTTTAACTGTCCATAGGTTGTGGCAATACAAATGCTATTGATGACTCCTTACTAAAAAACCATTCCCCAGATGGTAGAGACATCATATTGCTTCAAGTTGGGGTAAAATTTGAGAGAACAGAGTTAAAGTATGTGATCATAGATGTTCACTAATCTTGCAAAAAGGTGAGTCGTGAAGGAGCAATAAAACAAATAAGAAACCATGGATGATATTCTTTGTCTTAAGGTAGAGACTCAGAAAACAGTCTATTAAAGTCTTCAGGAGAAATTGCATTATAATTCCTTCCTGAAATTGTCTCCGCATGTCTGTGAAAATATTTAAATACATGAGTAGACTGTTCTGGTAGTCTTAGAGGAAGAACAAGGGGTTAAGGAGAAAGAAGAAGGAGCCCCAACATCCTTAAGCTCTTTGCTGGCTCACACTGAGAGGAAGCACGCATCTCTCTACCATGTTCATCAGCATTGCAGCTTCTGGACAGAAAAAGGAGGGTGACGCATATTGTTACCAAAATGAGGTCCAACTGCTCATCTCCCATAAGCCAATAACTTGTAAGAAAGAGTATGGTAGAAGAAAAGTAAGTTTATTCAAGAGAGCACAGTGGATTTCTGTTGCAAAGGCTGTCCTGCCCCTTCACTGCAGGTAGGGGTCATTATAGGGAGAGAGGCTGGACAAAGGATAAGGGAGAGGGCTGCATCCTGGAGGGGACAGGGTGACCAAGGCCGTATCTAGCCTTCTGGCCTTGGCTTGTTTCTCAGGCTGCTTGGAGGGCAGGCAAGTAAAACTCAAGAATTAACAAAGGAGCGAGTGAGAAGCTCCTCTCTAGGGCACCAGTCGGCACGAGGAACTCACCCCCACAGTCTGCTCTGATGAGCACCTGGAGCTGGTCGAGCGGAGGTCCAGGGAGCACTCGGCCATCAGTCTTTGGGCACCAAATGGTCTGGGGACTGTTAGCTTCCTTTGAAGTCTATTTCTAAAGTTCTCAATCACGCAACAGAAGTTTCCCTGAAAACTTGCCCCAAAACTTATGATTAATGCCCTTATGCTTACTGACCACAATCCTTCTGGTCTAGCATTCTTTCCAGACTGCTCCCATCTTTGTTCCTGGGTGGCTAATGCTCAGGAGGACCAGGTTGCCAGAATGGCTCCGTGAAGCACAACAGACCACCCCCCCTCCCCCCAGAACTGCCACATAGCTCCTGGAATAATGCCAAGATTTTCTCTTAAACACCTTAAGCTGGACTGAGAAGGGAAGGCAGTTTTTGAGTGTTAACCTGCTGCCTTCTCAGATCACCGGTGCCCTGACAATAAACGCTTATTCTGAATAGCCTGAGTCCTGCGTGGGTCTGTTGGCTGAACGCCACAGCCAGCACGAACCCCAGCCTCTGTTGCCCTCCAGATACCTGAGGACAAAAAAGAAAAAGAATAAAAAAATGGTTACAATCATAAGACTAGAATAAAACCACGACAATCACAGTTACAATCACAGAGTTTGGGGCAGCAGGAAAAGACACCTGATCCAGAAAAACTCTTTATAGAGGAAAAGTTCAAAACAAGCAGCAAACAAAACTGCTTAATTCCAATAGTTGATAATGCTGACATGGGGAAGAAAAGTACTTGGACTACAGTATAATTCTCTTTAATGTCTTTGTTTTTCCCACTATATTTCAGTCATGGGTCTTTTCTTATTTATCTCTGTATCTTCAGTATTTTTATATGATAAAAAGGTGAATATAAATGGATTGCTTATTTTTTATAACTAGAATTTAAAATACTTACCTATGTGCTAATAGAATGTTACCCTTAAATTAATTTAACCCACATAGTGTTGTTAATACAGTAACATTTTATGATAGAATATTGAAAAGATGCAATTAAATTAAATAATTACTTTAAAGGATGAAAAAAAGAAAGATTCTTCAAAAGTAAACCTTGCCAAAGTTAAGTCTGATGTAAGAATGAGTGACATTAACCAACCTTTGACCAAAGAGCAGTAAGGAATATCTAATGAAAAAAAAAAGACTTACAAATTACATACGGTTTGAAGAAATAATAATAAATAGGTAATATTGAACGAGTGTGTATTATGTGCTACACACTTATTTTTCAGCTTTGTACCTAACCTCATAATCATCACTTTAACTTGAGATAGATACTAATTTATCTCAATTTACAAAAGAAGTAATAAAAGCACAGAGTAGTCAAGACACATACTCAAGTTCTGAGACTAACAATCGATGGAGTGAAATTCAAGCTCAGGTAATTTAGCTCCAAAGCCTACAAAATAAAACAATATATCGATAAAGCCATGAATATTATAAATAAAATTAATGTGAGGGTGCACACTGGTAATATTCAATCACTATTCATATGCAAGTTTGAAGGCCTGATGTGTGGTAGTTAGGTAGCCATGAACGACGGGAACGAAGGCCCAGCTGGGTAACCATAGGAATAACAACACTGATGGCCCAACCAAAAAGCCTGCCCCTAAGACCTCCCCCCAAAAACAATACCCCTACATCCTGGAATACACAGAAATAAATGATCACAGCCAGTTTAGGCCAGCCACGAACACTTGCACAGCAAGGAGTACTCTGACCTTTTCACCTCAGCCTCATTTATACCATCATTATAATGTCATGTATATGCCTGACAGTTCATGAATCTAATTATAACATATTGAATTCTGGGAAGGAACATGTGCAGTTGACAGTAGATTACATAACAGCCAACTGTCAATCAAAATGACCTCACATGTCAATCAGCTAGCACCACCCTTGTAACCACCCAGCATGGCCCAGATGTGACAGGCCTCCTACCTCGACTAGGCTACAGCCCTCTCTGGTGTAGCTATTTCTCTCTTGAGACATAGTTCAATAAATATTACTTTTCTTAAACTTCGCTACTCTGTAATTCTTTACTGCATTGGCAAAAAGGACCGAGGTTCCCCTAGTACCGGTCAGGCAAGAGACTTAGATCACACCCCATGGTGACACTGAGACCTATGGTGTAAATTCTAGTCTGAAAGCTGGCAGGCTTGAGACTGAAGAATAGCTGATATTTCAGTCTGAGACTGAAGGCCAAAAAAGACCAATGTTCCAGCTCAGGCAGTCAGATAGGAGAAGTTCCTTTTTGCTCAGCCTTTTGTTCTTTTCAGATTTTTATTGATTGAATGAGACCCGCACACATTAGGGAGGGCAGTCTGATTGACCTTTTCTACTGATTCAAGTGTTAATCTCATGAAGAAACCCTCACAGACACACCCAGAATATTTGGCCAAATGTCTGGGCACTTTGTGGCCAAGTCAAGTTGGTACATAAAATTAACCATCACAAATAATAAATATTCATTTGCTTAATTTTAGATAAAAATAATCATGTGATATTCTAACACATTCTTCTTGTACTCCAATAAAACATCTTGCATTTATTGCCCTCTCAGAACCAATACGCTAGGCTAGTCTGCTGCTCAACAGCTGTCAAAATAGACATCATGACAATGTTATTGATGAAGTAGGAGGCAGAGCAATTGAGAAAAATAATCGGAGATTAGTATAAATTAAGTTAGCTTTGAAAGCTTTAAAACATTTAACTAGAAAAAAATGTTATGTTTCCTCACTGCATGAGGGAAAACATAATGATGTGAAGAACTTTTCATATATAATAAAAATAAATCATTGCATTACAGATGGTACAGAGAATTCAAAATATAGAAAAAAACATGCAGGTATCTAGTCAAGATAGAAAGTTTGGCCAATAACCTGACCTAAAGGAAAAGGTAGGGAACCGTAATTACTTGAAAAACTGGTACTAGAGATGCTAGGTACTTTAAATGAATCTCATCATTCATGTTCAGTGGATTCCTTTAAACAAGTAGGGCCCATTAATTAAGATGTCATTGAACACAGAAGAGCAAAATAAATTAAAGGCAGTGGGGGCAGTGGATAAAAGGTAAGCTAGAATAGGAAAAGGAGCGCGCACACACACACACACACACACACAGACTTATCGAAAAAGAGCTAATAAAATATAAATATAGTTTAGAATAAACATGAAATAATAGCATTTTTAGACAAAGCTTTGATGCAAGTATTCTTAATCCTTTATTGTGACTATTTAATAATTGACTCACCATGTACTGATTTGAGCAAAGAATTACATTAAATGCTATGGGTAACTAAAAGATGTAGAACGTGTTATTGTGGAGCACAACACTTTTTTATTCCAGATAGAAAAAAATAAAGTATCACATACATAAGTAGAATATAATTACACTATTGGTAGTAGTGGTTGAGTGCTGAGAGTATCAAATTAGGAACAAGTTAATTTGTGAAAAAGAAATTTAACCAAGATTAGGAGAAGATAGATGAGAGGAGGGGATAGAAATTATAGCATAGGACTGTAAGTCTGATGATAGCACTAAATATATGAGACAATTATGATTAACGTATGCCTACATCCAACATATAATTCAAGCTCAATGATTAGGAAGAAAGGTTCCTTTGGGACTGGCAACATAGTAGAGACTTTATAATAAAGTAGAAGACTAAATGCTTTTATTTCTCACTAGGTACAAATTGGAATTTGTTCACTTATTGGGGTCACCAGACATAGATATAAGGGAAAGTAATTAAATAGCATTATGTCTCAGTTGTTAGGTTTAATGGTAGTTTGGATACAGTAGAAGAGTAAACACCATGGTTTGGGGGTCAGATTAAAATATCTACAATTAAGCGTGGACAATTTTAAAAAGTGAAATATATAGAAAATGGATGGTATGAATGACAGCTATAAGAAATAAAGCAAACACGTCCCAATTGGTGTAAGTGAAATTCCAGAAAGGGGAAAGGAGGTGAGAGGTACAAAGACAGAGATAAAAATAGACCACATGGGGAAATAAAATATTTAAGAGATCATTTAGTCTGATCAGAGTGGAAACAAAACAACAATAAAATATTGCTTATGTGTTATTAATTTTTTTAACAGAGCACAAATTAGAAGGATGTAAATCCAAGATATATATAATTAGATAGAACAATGAAAGGAAGGAAAGGAGGGCGGGAGGAAGAAAGGAAGGAAAGAAGGACCAAAGTCCATGAAGCAAGAGAAGAATGAAAGGCAGTAACAGCCATAAAGAATTGCAAAAAATAACATTATTCTTTCTTTCTCATTATTTCTTTGTCTCTACCCTCACCACCACTCTCTAATTTCTATTTGATTCATATGTCTGTATCATTCTTCTATTGCTGAGCAAATCATCCTGCTATTATTGATTTTGTTTTCTCTTGCAATAGATCAGTGTGACTTTCATAGCTCAAGTTTTATATCACTTTCTAGTTTAAGATCACAACTGGTGTGTCTGCGCCACTAATCCTAATTGACAAGAAAGCAAGTCTTAGTGGCTCAACTGTAGCTATAGCATGGGGTCCAATATCCTGCTGCCCAGTCAGCAGTGCTTAGAAGAGCAGAATACCAGAAACACTGTTATTTCTCTAAAAGGAAAACATTAGAATAGAAAGGAAATGATGACCAAAGACATCTCAAAGCAAAACAATATTTTGCAATTTTAGTAGATCTTTATTTGTTTAACAACAAATGTTAAATAATGTAGCATCTCTTTGTTAAAAAAAATAATGATTCTTTAAAACAATTAGTTGAGAAAATTTGAATTTCACTTTCTAAGAAAGTTTTACTTGGCATTTATGGGGCAGCTATACATATAATTATTAAATCTATAGTCTATGAATATTTTAATATAAATGTGAGCTGTCATTTTTGATAATAGTCTTTTGAAAGAAATCAAGAAAAATGTGCGTGTTCATGTAAGTGTAATACTTAAGAACACATTAATAATTATCATATATATGATATATTTATTTAAATATACATGTGCAGAAAATATCCAGCAATAATATTATACTAGAATTTTAACAAAAAGACTTCTGGATTCCTTGAACTATTCTTGACCAAAAAGGGATTTTTTTAAAGCAAAATTGTGTATGCCTTTTGATGATTGTCTGAGAAACTAAAAATGTCCTTAATGAAAAATTGGTTTATCACTGTTTCACAACTACAATTTTTTCTGTTTATATTATTTTCAGGCCATTAAACTATTTGTTTGTTTGTTTTTGTTAAGCAAAGATGACCGATTAAGGGTGTTAAAGGGAAAATGTTTCCTTCTGGGATTTAATTAGTTTGACTTTAACTCAAAAAAAGAGATTCAGTTAGCTGTCAGCTACTACTTGGATCTCTAGCTAATTAAAGTTCTGAGGAAGCCTTTTAAAATTGTTAAAAAGCCAAGCCTCCTTTAAAATATCTCCAGCGTTGCCAAACAAGAAGTGATAGTGAGATTATTGCTCACATATCTTGTTTATTGTATTTGTGTGGAAAATGAGCCAGGATTTGTAATTCATTTAGTTGTGCCTTTTTTTCTTTTTCTTTTTCTTTTTTCTTTTTTAATGCTTTGAATTACATCAGTATTTGACATATAGTACGTCTATTAGACTGATACATATCTTGGTAAAACAGATATAATAACAATTTAGAGCTCCACTCCCACCCCACCTTGGGACAGTTGCCAAAATTTCCTTTTTCGTGTGTGTGCATTCAGAGCACTAGTCATTATACTTGTAAAATCTCTTGTTAAAATGTAAAATGAAAATTATTTACCTGATTTTTCTTATTCAAGGCACTATCGATTTGAAAATTTGGATCTGCTAGCCTCAAGGATATGACACCAACTGGAGTGGGGTTTTTAAACTTGAAATTTGCTAAAGACATAAAAAGATTTATTGTCCATGATTAATCATACACTGTAATAAAATCTAATAAAATAAGGCTTGCTCGATTTATGTTTGTACATTTTTGACTATGGAGTTTATTCTCTAATGGAAGTCTCTAGTTTCTCCCATGAGAAATAAGGTGACAATTTCTATAGTAAAGATAAAAACATAGCTAGAGTCAAAATCTCTCTCTCACACACACACTCACATATTTCTCCTTTTTTTTTTTTCATATTTCTACTGTTTCTGCTCTATGCTGTGGTATCTGCTTCCTGCCTTAGGGACATTGATAATGAGTCTTAGTCTTTGTATATGCACATGCTCAAATTTCAGTGCATGCACACCAAGGCGATAAATTGATTTATATGAGAAGCTTTCCTTTCTTCAATATTCTCTACAGAATAGTAGCTATGACTTAGAGATATTGCGACTCTCTTTCTCTGTAAACTTACCACATGAACTGCATCGTCTCTGGAAAGTGAGCTCCAAGTTCATAAACTAACACATTAAGAAGGAGACTATAAAACACTTTCTGGCAGGAGGAATTCATTTCTATTTAGAGTAACACCTGGAAACTAGTGCTTAATGTTTCAGCAATGAAAATGCCAATATAACTTCTGGAAAAGACAATCAAATTGTCTCTGAGAATGCTATCCAAAAATGTTATATATTTATAACTCCATGTAAATCATTGTAATATTCCTAATATAGAAACAAGTACCAAGTAGCAATTTCATAAACATTGTTTAATAAAGTGGCCTAGCCTTTCTGGCATCACCAAATGAATGCATTATATTTTATTTTAGAATTTATATGAAGAATAGGTTTCTAATCTACAAGTGCTAAATTTGGGCATCTGTGGATGCAAAATATTTTAGCAATATATGTATATAGAATTTTATGAGAAGAGTGGCAATATATTTCTACATTCTCGAGAAAAAACTTTGTTCAGGACTTTTTATTGTTTTAGAGCATTATTTCTTTACATGAAAAATAAGCCCTATTTGTAATTGCTTAATTGCAAAAATATTTTATTCCCAAAATAAAATATTAGGAGAGGCCAGTTAGTGACTGGCCCTAGGGAGGACTAAAATCGGAGACAAACTTTATTCTCTCTGCCATATTACCTCAAACTTTTGCTCTGTGAGTTAGTTTATACTAGAAGGTCTAAGCTCAAACTTTTATAGACTTTCATCCAATAAAAGAAAAAGAAATGCTTCTTTTCTCCCATATCCAGTTTTTTAAACCCCAGTGGAGATTTCTATTAATCTAATCTGGATCATTTATTCACTCTTTTGGCAAGAATGTCGAGAGGGAGTTTTAATACACAGAGAAAGACACTGGTTAGGCAAAATTATAAATGTTCATACACAGCTCAATACTGAAATAAAATTAACTGACTGTTTGAAATGATAAATGTAAGAGAAAGGATTTGCTCTATGGGAAGATTCCAGTTGTTGTCATTAGTGTAAGTACAAACACTGAAAGAATAGCTAAGGGGGCGGAGGGTGGGGGAGACACACAGATACAGGTATCTACAGTTTTTGACTCAGATCTGGAAACTGGATTGTAGTCATCAGCATAAGGATGATATCTAATAACATAAAGAGGAGCAACCTATGAAATAATGCATGGGCTTGAAGTCGTGAGGATTTACAGCATAGTGAAGGATTATCAAAGGAAAGAATACTCAAGTAGTTAAAGTGATAAGAGTATCAGAAGAGTATAGTGTCAACAAAATAAAAGAAGTGAGTTTCCAGAAGGGGAGATAATGAAGACTGGCCTAATTCTGACTCAAGACTGTTCTTCATATTTAAGGTTAAATGTTTTTCACTAAATTTGTTTATTATTGAGCTTTTAAGAGGTATTTTGTTAGTGAGTGTGGGGGAAGGAAAATTTAGAATAGAGTGAATGAACATTTTCAAAAAGTGTGTGTGTGAGAGGGTGACCTTAAAAAACCCTTTTCTCCCCTGAAATTAGTTATTAAAAAAAAAATGTGAATTAGAAGGAATTTGAACATATATAAGGGCAGAGAAAGTAGTAAGTAGAAGAGAGAAAATTCCAGTTAAAAATGAGAGACTAAATATTAAAGAAACTATTATTAGTACACAAATTCTGAAAAAGAAGGAATTCACTGAAGAGAAGAGATAAGGTTAGTATTAAAAATATGACTGTTGTTTTTTCAAAAATTTTAAAAATACAATATTTAAATTGATAATTATTTAAAATTGATAAAATATATGAAACCGCAGGTTCAGAAAAAAACAAAGCATCAAGCAGAATAAAATAAATAAATCTACATAAAGCTGCATGGACATCAAAGGCAATAAGAAAAGACAGATCCATTATAAAGAATCACAGGCCAGAAAGATATAATCTGAGGAAAAACAAAACAAAACAAAACAAAGACATTCAATGAGAATTGTGTACTCAACAAACTTAAAGAATATAAGTGAAAATAAGTTGCAGATTAAAACAACAACAATAACAACAACAATATTAAAACTAAGAAAGAAAAATGGAAAGAAAATAATTCTATAAGGGAAGTCTGGAATGCAAGATAGCATGATGAACAAATAGAATGAATGGTAATAATTAAATACAAACAAATTCTGTCTATATAAATAGTGTTGTAGCCGCCAGCCCCCAATAGACACACGGACCACCAGAAATCAGTGAGTTATAGGAATCACACTCTTTATTCAGCCAGCTGGGTCTGCCAGGGGTATGCAGACCCCAAATTTAACAGCTTCAAAATGTAGAGGTACAGGGTTTTTAAGCCCTAAACCCCATTCTTCATTCTATCTGAACACAAAGGTCTATTTTTCTTCTATTTACTACCTGTCAACCCACAGGTTGGTTGTGCAAGCGGAGATACAGAAGCAGAAAGTTTATTGTTAGAATGTTATGTTCATGTGGGTGATAGCTTATGTTCTCAAGGGCAATTGCCAAGCAGTAATTTTCCAGCCAGCACAATAGTAACAAGTAGAAAACAGTAGACAATAGGGGAGCATAACAAAAGTAACAGTATTAAAATACTCTGCAACTATGTTATCTAATCAAGCTTAACTTTTATAAATTCCACTTTCCAGGAGGGACTGAACAAGTTATTGTTCAATTTAATGTTAAATCCTTTAGGTCAGTAAACTTAGAAACACTATTTCTACTTCTGGAAATTTTTTATGATAGTTAAATAAAACAATAAGATGCAAAAGAATGAACAAAAGAACGAACAAAAGGAAGGAAGGAAGGAAGGAAGAAAGGAAAGAAGGAAGGAAGGAAGGAAGGAAGGAAGGAAGGAAGGAAGGAAGGAAGGAAGGAAGGAAGGAAGGAAAGAAGGAAGAAAGAGAAAGAAATTTGTTTGTTAATTTAATAGACAAATATCAAAACTATACTATCCAACACAGGAAATGATGTTTTCATAATATACAATATTATCAACTATTTTAAATTATTGTAAAATCAAATTATAAAAAATAAAAATGTATATATATAACTATTACAAAATGAAATAAATAAAACTATTTTTCACAACCGGTAGACTGTAAGAAAATATATCACTAAGTTTACTGTACTAAGTTTACTGACTGTACTAGTAGGACTAAGCACAACTGGTTAATTTTGCTTTTTAAATCGGTTAATTTTGTTTTTTAAATTTTGGTGCATTTTATACTTTTTCTGTAATATAATTGTAATTGTTTGAATAAACATAACAAGTTTCTCATATATTTCAGTCAAAATTTTACTCAATCTCAATGATATTTCCATCAGAGAACTCACTGTTAATGCAGTCAGTGAGAACTCAGTTTTATAGAATCTTGTTGCTATTTCCCAGAGAATGTCAACATCTTTGTTATATAATAGAGACTGTGATAGAGAGTCCCTGCAGGAAGCTGAAAGCTATGCAAATCTCCCATAGATCATGCAGGTCATTGTGGAAATTATGCTTTTCCCTAATTGGCTATGATGGCTATACCAAAATTAAAGGATACAAGTACTCGTGATAGACCTGCTCCTTATTCAGTAACCATAAAGTCTGAAAGGGGTGAAGGGCTGGCATAGTGATTATCATAACCAGTCACGATCCTAATCAGTCACATTTTAAATGAAACTATAGATTATTATACATTTTTATTTGTAGATTTTCTCACAAGGTGATATGTAATATCTATATATCAGAATCTGAATAATATTATTTTTAATATATAAAATAACGGTAACATTGAACTGTTAAGTCAAATACTAGACAATGAATTGCCAAACTGACACTTTTTATTTTTATTTATTTATTTTTTATTGATAAAATTTTGATGCAACTATATAATTCCTTCATCTTCAACTAGCTTTCTCAAGCTGAAAATTTGTAAGAGCAAGTACGTTAAAAATAAGTAAGCTAACACAATGCAGATCATATATTATAAAATTGTACACTTGAAATCTATATAATTTTATTAAATAACGTCACCCCAATAAATTTAATAGAATTTAAGAAAAAAAACAGATAGAGGCCTGGCCAAATAAGTAAACAAAAAAGCTAATCACAGTTCTACCTTGGTTACATTGGCTTGGTAATACTTACTAATCGATAATGACAACTATGATGATTGAATCATTACTGATTAATAATGATCTTAGTCTTTCATTGTTGGGATTTCTTAGAATTGTGGTTTTCCTATCTATATGGATGAATATATTTTTACATGTAGCAATAAATGTAGGTTTCAAAATAATGTAATATTAAATAAGAGTCATTTAAAATAATTTTAGATCATATTTGAGATATCAACATGCATCTTTGATAAAGAACAAGTTGGAAAATGAAAATAACTTTAGACTTTTTTGTTCTGAAACACATCACCTTGTTAAATTTAAAAAGTAATACATATTAAAGAGCTTATTTTGAAAGCTATAAATGTATAGATTAAAATGCTAATTCCTGGTGTGATAATATGATTTTCATTAGAAAAGCTACAGGAAAGAGAATTTTGAGGAAAGATATCAATTATGAGCAAACTTAAATTTAGGTGTAATTTTTTTCTTTAAAGTTCCCTCACAATTACTTAAAACTCAGTTATTATTTCATGTAGCACAATCAACAGAAGAAAAATGTGATTAAGAAAAAGTTCCATATTACGAATTTGTGTGTATAATTACTCATCTACATGTTAAAATATATGAAACATAATATTTTGCTACATTTTAAGTTTTATTCAACCTCAGATAAATAGTATGATTCCCATTGTCATTAAGAAAAATAACAGAAATAACAATACAATCTAGTTTACTTCCCACCAAAGTTTACTGACTGAATTACATACACAAGGTGTGTTTTAGCAAAATTATGGAAGAATAGTGATGAGAAAAACTGTGAGAACAGCCAAAACATTAACAGTTTGGGAAGTTTATTCTAATGTGCAATTTTATGAAAAACAAGTAGATCAGCCATCTCCAATCTCAATTATAGTGGGAGCAGCAGTCTAATTTAATGGGACAAAGTTCAGAATAGAAAGAAAAAAGTCCAGGATATTGTCTCAGCTTGCTTTGTAAGAGTGTGAATTTACTCAGTTTGCATTTTTAGAAATAATCCAACCTAGTTTCACTGCAATAATATTCACAACAGTTTTTCCACTTAAAATTGTTTAAAATTTTTGCTTTAATTATATTATATATTGATATGTTATATTAAATAATATATAATATATTACATACCATAATATATTATATGCATTAATCTATAATATGTAGATATAATATATAACTATATCATGTATAACATATGTTACATTGTATATATTATGTAATTATATAAAAAGGACAATCAATATAAATAGCTTAAAAACAAACATAACTGGGTAAGTTAAAATTGAAATGACTGAATCAGCTATAACTGAATTTAGTAGGATAAAGAATAGTCAAGTACTCACAAGCATTTATTTTTCAATAAATGTGTTTCTTCAATTTGTTTTACAAAACAGATATGGTGTTGATTAATCAGGAAAATCAGTTATCAGAAGTTATTTAAGAAATGTTTTGTAAAACATATACACTTATTTATATTAAAGAGATATGTCTTGGGTAAAGAAACCAAGTCAATGTATTTCTGTAAACCTCTGTATCATTATTTCGACAGAATGTAAACTCTTTTGACATTCTCTGTATTGCCGCATCATAGCCAAATGTTATATATTGACTCCAGACTGAGAGGGGATATTATAAAATGTTCTGTACTTTTTTGAATTAGTGAACAGTTTAAGTTCTTGGAGGAAAATAGCTTTAGTTACAAGTTGACTTCATTTGGTTTCACAGAAGCTGTTTCCCATATAGTCAGCATATGTCCAATGTATAACATATATTTATACATAGGTAGAGCAATCATTCCAGCAGAAGTTAGTAACTTCTACCTATTCCATTTGCTCAGAGCATGAATAAATAAAGTTTCCTTATATGTGAATAAATACTTCAACTTGTAGAATGGTTTTCTAATATGTTGTGAGATGTGCTCTATTGAACTTGATTATAATAAAAGTGAAAGTTTATAACAACTATCCATTTCTCAAGTCATTTATAACACTTTAATATATTTAAAATTAATAAGTATACATTCTAACCTTCTAATATGGTAAATTAATTTTTAACAAGATTAATAATCTTTGTTACCCCAGTGTTAATCAATATCCCATTGAGTTAATCAGTAATTAACTCAAAAATCTATTCTATATTATGATTACTTTACCATAGCTATTGAATTTATTAAAAAATTTAGCAATTTCTAATTTTATGTTCTTTTGCACATACATGAATAGGGCCAATCTTCAGGTAAAAGCACAAGGATATTCTCAAATGATTTTGGAAAGTTATGTAAAACAGTACTTTTCAGAATGAAATACTAGCAAAAATTAACTTTTTGCCTATAATAGCATCCTCCTATATACTTCATATGCTGCATTCTAAATTTGTTTTTTAAAATCTACCATTGTATGAGTTGTTTAAAAAAAGGAGGATAAACTGAAAATTTGTGTTTTTAAAAAAATTCATGTTTGGATTCCTAAGCTGTTTTTCAAAGTAAACTAAAAACAGAAATTAGAGAATACAGCAAAAAGGAGACAGCTATAAGAAACAAAGGAAAAAGTGACTTTTAGTTATGGAACAAAATTGTAGAAAATTTAGGAAAGGAGACACACAATCAGTGTAAATTGAAAAGGTACTGTAGAAGTTTGCTGAAAAAAGGGCAACAAAAATTCAAATAAAGAATAATAGAATTATTGAGTTGGCTAATGCAACCCATAGTAAGTAATCGGAAGAAAAATTTCGAAATACTGTGAATAGACGTAATTTTGGGTCCACATGACACTGCAATTGTGATTAGTTTTTAAAATGTTCTTAGTAATTCAAACAATTAAAATAATGTGACTCATGTGCCATAGCCTCATTAATATATTAGGATGTTAGTGGCATCTACAATAGAGGATGCGATGAGTGGGAATATGTGAAAATGTTTTAAATAAAAAAGTAACATGATTGTAAGCTATAATCAACATGACTTAAAATTTATCAGATAAAATGTTCTTTCCATGGAAATCAATAAAATTAGAATAAGTGCCTAGAATATTATTAAAGATACTTGTTTCTTAGTCCTATGACCTAGTATATTCATCAAAATGAGAAATTATTGTTTAAGGCAATCTTTTATTTAACTTTAGTTTGCTTCCTTATTTCTTAACAGAGTCATGATTTGTTTTAATTATTATGAAAATGTCTCTACAACCAGCAACACCCTGCTTGATAAAAGCTACAAGAATTCGTTGATCCTTTCAGTTATTTTTAAAGGAAATTCCAGAAGAATTAAAATCTATATCAAAGGTCACTTCACATTAAATGTATTCTGATGAGTTAAAAATGCAGGGACTTGTCAATTTTAAATTCTTGATGGTAAAACTGAACAGGTGGTGTTCATATCAATACTTATGAGAAAATTGTCGCAGGTATCTATTTTTTGACAGTATGCTTTAACGGCACCAATTCCTTGTAAACTATCAATACAATAGAACAAATGAGGGTGAGAAGGTCTTATTAGTATATTTATGAATACACAGTATTACGATTACAATAATTGAGCTCCTGTTGTCAACATATTTTAGTACTAATAAACAAGAATAAGAATTATCATTGATGCAAATGACAAAGAATGTTGGAATCTGATGACTGTCTAGTGTATTTTAGATACTGGAGTGATATCAATCTTTTATTTTATTTTTAAAAGTATTATTGTCTAAGAAAGAGAAGTTTCTTGCTTTTGCTTGAGATTGTGATATTTCCCTTAGCCCTATAGACAGGTGGCATACAAAAAGTATAGTCAGAAAAAGCAAAAGGGAAGAGCGGAGAGTTAGAATAACATCCATTTGATTTAATGACACTTGTACAAATAATGCATAAATAGTAATATTTAGTATCATGTATCAATGAGAAGATAAAAAGTCAAAATCCATCATCTGTGAATTCAAGATATAGCCCAATCAGTTGCAATCCTTTGAGTTAAAGATATAGTAGAAGCAATTTCAAATCCTAACTGTAAGTCTTAAATAATATAAAGGAAAACTTTGTCATTTGCAGCCTATTTTAAAAATATGACTGTTAAAACCTATTTAACTCCCATACTAGTATTATTCAAAATCAAGTATTTTAACATCAATCATTAATATTTTAAAAAGTCAAGATGGATATAACTAAAATAAAATAAATATAATTAAAACTATAGCATTGGTTGCATTTCTTCCTTAATGAAGTCTTTGATCATAACAAGCCAAAGTCCTAATTTTTAAGGAATCATCCCATTTGAAAACCATCAATTATCAGTCCAATTGTATCAAATTACATTGAATTACAAGTAGATATTTCCATAACTTTACTAAGCCCTAGGAGAGAACATGGAAGAAATGCTCAGTCCAAATGTTTTACTATTTAACATTAAAAATTGGTGACAGACCAGAGCAAATACTGAAAATAACATTCACACAAAGATACTTTCCCCATGGAGCAACAGGAAGCTGCCATGTTGATATAAATAACATAATAGTAGTTGTAGCTATTAATATAGTAATCTAGCTGTGGCCAACCTGAGAACAGAAAGAAATTTGCTTATTATTGTTAAAGGGAAATGAGATCAAATAGATCAGAGAAGTCTCAGGCTTAAAATTAAAAAAAAAAAAAAAAAAAGCCAGAAAAATCTACCCACTCCCAGTTGCCACAATCATAGCCCCGCAGCAAATATTTAAGATTGAAGCTTTCAAAAACTATGGTCTCTAGGCAACCCTATATGAGCTCTGCTTCTCAGCCCAGAAGAAAGAGATACCAGAAAATAATTTTTAAAAGGACTAGAGATGAAAAAGAATAAAAACAGAACCTTGGCAGCCAATATCAGTTAGAGATGTTTTGAGTCCCCCTGCTGGTACCAGATAAGTGGCTACAGGCATTTTGAAGAGGACCTCAGATGTCATATCATTCCCTTGACTTTGTATTTCCCATCTCAGTTTCTGACCTCAGCTTTAAAAGTGCTCCTACAATCTGTACAATTTAACTTTCTGCTCTTAACTTCACATTGGCCTTTTCATTTGTTTGTTTTAATGAGAAGTCTCTGCTCGTGCTTAACTGTAAATTTTAAGCCACTCATGGTTACTATGTTCAGATCCCTCTCCTACTTCCAGTTAAGCTGAGCTCCACACATATAACTGAATTTGACTATCTTTAGTACTGTTTGTCTATACAGCACAGCTTCTAAATTCTGCTTAGATTTCAGGCCTCTAAATCATACCCACAGCCTCTAAGCAGTGTTTCATCAGCTTAAGCATTTATAGACATTTCTTTTCTGTTTTCTCATAGCTTACTTGCTTCTTTCTTTGTAGCTACAAAAGGAATCTCTCTTGAATTTTCATCCCAAATCCAAAAGCTTTCATTTGAAGGAGGCAGAACAGAAATTGCTGAAAGATTAGAATACTTCACTTCTTCATTCAGAATTTATAGAACTGTTACTAGCAGAAATTCAGAAGTTTCAATTTTTATTAAAATTAGCTCGTGATTCTAGTTTTCTGCCAATTGTCCTTCAAGGCTAGGAATCGGGGTGAGGGTAAGCCATAAAAATGAGTGTTGTTCCATACGCTGAAAGTCTAAAAGAACCCATGGTGTAACAAAGCAAATCACATGCAAGATTTGGAACATCCTGACTATAAGAAAATATGCTGAACTCCCAGAGCAGATATTTTAGGAAAAAAAATGTTCATTTTCACATGTATCACCACAACTCACCACTATATAGGACCTTCTGTTAATGAAATGATAGCTACTTCTATATTCATAAACTGGCACATTTTAAAAATAATATTTTCTCCTATATGTCCATTATATATCTTCTTTCATTTAAGGAAATGTAATGTCTGTTCATCAAGTTGCCTTTGGCACCTCAGTTTGAATCATCTACACTATCAAACTCAGCAGAAATAGTTATATGTCAGTATTTAGACATGCGTTGTCGTACCTCAATATTAAATCATTATAAAACTACACTCCCAGATAGTATATATCAGCTTCTAACTTTCATTATTATCCAAATAGAATTATAATAGCATTGCACATTCCAAATTTATTGAAGGTTTATTTAAGAATTGTCATGTACATAAAACTTCAATGTGTTTTTGTAAACAAAATAGCTGATATGGATCATTTTTATATATGGTTTGATGTCCAGAATACAAAGTAGGTCATCACATTTCCCTCAAAAGTCAGTGCTAGGAAGCAAAACAAGCCTACCATTAAAAAGGCATGCTTTTTTATTATATAATTAAAACTATGTAGTATGTTGTATTTTCTTCTTGTGTTTTGTTGCAAAGAAACTCAAAATGCTCTGACTTTTTTTTCTTAGCATAAATATTCAAGTAAATTTACTTTTTTACCTTCCTTTAGCTCCATTTTAATATGTAAATCATAGATTTCAATTTCACAGTGTTTTTGGTTTGTTGCATCTATAATTTTTTATTATAAATTATATAATTTTTTTTTGGAATTATGTAGGCTACATGTTGTTTTAAGCAGTGTGTTGATTCATAGATCAATTTTCATGATGTACTGTGTTTAACAGGGTAGGAAGATAGATGATAACTAGAAAAACTTATTGCATTTTATACAAGGTAATCTATTGAGATGAATAAATAAGAGATGATAGAAGTTACGTGCATAAATACGAGTGGAAAATTGTTAATTGATAATAATAAGTGGAAATTGCTGCAAATTAGAAAAGTATGTTTGGCATTATGAAAAGCAATTTGGGATATTATTTTAACATCAATCCTCTGAGATAAAGGCTTTTGTCGTTTGGATAATAATGAAAAAAAAACATGAATATAATCCTGACTGATGCTACTTTTGCTTAAAGAATCAAAAACAAATTACTGTCATTGAAAGTGGTAGGTAAAGGGCTGGAAGGGTTTGTTAAAGGAAAAAGGGCTAGAGGAAATGACAGAAATCAATGCTATGATCAACATTTTTCATGTGTACCAAAAACTATTCACATAATACTGTAGGCCAGAACTAATAAGGCATTAACCATCATTTTATATTTTAATATTTATGCATTAGCCAAAAAAACATCTATGTTGCTATTAAAATGAGAAGCACAACATCATTAAACAGTGAGAGAAGAAAAGCTTTGTGGTATTAGAAGGCCACTCTGATTTTTATAATAGTAATTGTACCGTCATTCGCATTGTAATTATCATGGCTAAAAATTAGAGATGAGATTATATTTATCAGAATATATTGTTGCAAGCCTAATGGCTTAAATTATACCACGCTCAAATATAAAAATATGTTATATGCAAACATTTACATTAAGAAGTCTAATTTTTCTCATTTTTTTGAACCTTTTATTATTTCTAAGAAAAAGTCATAAGAAGATATTTAGCTGCTTTGAAAATCAGATAATAATGTCCTAGGAAAATGAAAATGTACAATTTTTAAAAATTTGAGCCATATTATAAAAGTCACATTCAGAGGCTCTAAATACACTTTTGTGCTGCTACATCAATAGTGGTGTTCTAGTTTTTACGTAGCTTCCACATTAACAAAACAGGTTTTGTCAATGAAGTTTATAGACACTTTGACACTTTAAGCATTTGCAGACACAAAGATCTAATAACATTTAAAACAATTTTTTTCACTAATGTTTATATTGCATAAATATATGTTTTCAAAATACATTATTTTGACTCCATTTCACAGTTTTACATGTAACTATTTTCCATACCATTTTATTTATGTATGCTTTTTTACTGAATGAAACTGTTAGACACACAGTTCACATAAGTAATGACTACATAATTTTTGCTCCTAAAGGGTAGCTTTTCTGAGAACACCTCTCTCAGTGAGGACAACTAAAAAATCTGTACTTGAAAAATATATACATCAAAACTATCTGGTTGAAGCTCAGAAGAGGGTGAAGTCAAGAGGTAACAAGATCATAGGAAGAATAGAAACTTGGATGAGTTCTGACTTTTCCCTGGAGATACTTGTCAATTGTAAGAGAAGTGCTGAGAGGCAAAGAATGTGTCAGGGCCTTTTACAGTCTCATGTCTAGGGCCAAAGAATTGGTGTTTCATGCATGATGAAGAGGCTGAAGTTGACTTATAAGGCTTTGAAAGCAATAGGCTTAAGTGGTAATGCAGAACAGGCAATAAGACTGAAGCATATCCTCCAATCGTCTCACTACCTAGTTGTATAATGGTTTTCTGTGCCCAAACTGACTCTCAACAGCAAGCAGAGTAAATTATTTCTGAAGGAAGATACTATAACTAAGAAACTCAAATAATCATGATTTTTAAAAATCTCAATGTCTAGCATTCAATGAAGATATGTAAAAAAAAAGAACAAGAAATTATAAGAAAAAAAATAGAAAAAAATGATGATGAAAGCAAAGATATCCAGATACTAGAGTTGTCATGTATAAACTTTCAAACAAATGTGATTGATATAGTTAAGATTTTTAAGTGACAAGATGGAGGATTTCAGAGAAAAACAAGAAATCAATGGAAATACTATAACTGAGAAATGAAAGCTAACATTCAAATACAAGATGAACTGAAATGGCTGATTAGACAAATGAGACAAGAGAATTTTGAACTACATGTTAAAAATAAGTAAATAAAAGAATTCTAGAATGAAGCATAGAGAGAAAATAATAAAACATGTCAAAATAGACTTCCCTTTTCAACTTTGACATAGAAAGAACTTGAAAGTCCAAGTCTTCCCTTCTGTTGTTAAAAAAAATAAAGCATTGAACAAAGCAAAAATAATTACTCTTTTTGGACCATCAGAAAATGGAGGTTGCAAGGGCCACTCATCATCTGAAATCTGGAAGAGACAGGCAAATTCAGAATCACAGCCAAGATTGGATTATTTAGGGTAAAATCCTCTGGAGGTACAAACTGTTAGAAATACTAAGATGGTATTTTTGATAAATTGCTGAATGTGGTAACCCTACCAGATTCTTGCAGTAAAGACCCAGAACAATCTTTGTGTAGTTTTAGCAGGGAAACAGTAAAAGTAAACATTATTAAGTATGCCTAGAACAATCTCTATCGAAAGCCCTTTTTTCTAGAGGAAAAGACTTAATGAAAGCTTCATTCTAGTTGGAGAAAGAATTTCCTCACACTTCAGGCCCTTTTAGCATTCCTTTCTCTAAGGGAGTAGGGGAGTTAGCACTGGAGAGACACATGAGAAAGTTACAACCCAGAGACATAGGTCCACTAAAAGACTGAGATTTAATCACAAGATTATAGAATGCTTTCCCAATCTCACACCTAACACCACAACAGGTCTCCAGTATAATAGCAGTAGATTGCTACTGAAAGAGATGCAAGAGGCAAACTTTTTCTCTAAGTATAAATACTTAGGGAAGAACAAACTTCTTAGTATCTCATCTTTTTATAATACTGCATACTATTCTATTGTATGGCTGTATCACAGTTCATTTATCCATTAACCTATTAACGAAGTTTTAGCTGATTCCAATTTTAAGTTATGTGAATAAAGCTGCTATAAACCTTTGCATTTTTATGTGGTCATAAGTTTATGCGGTCAAGGTTAAATGTAGTTTAACTAGAAACTATAAGAGTGTTTTCCAAAGCGGTCATACAATATTACAATCTCACCAGTAAAGAATGAGAGTTCCTGTATCTCCACATTCTCATCAACATTTGATATAGTCAGTTTTTTTGTATGTTAGCCATTCTAATAGGTATATATGACATCTCACTGTTGTTTTGATTTTCAATTCTCTAATGACGTATGACTTGGAGCATATTTTCATAGACTTGTTTTCCATCTTTATAGCTTCTTTGGTGAAGCGTCCATTCGGATCTCTTGTCCATTTGAAAAATCATTATTTCTTCATTGTAGAGTTTCAAAATTTATATTTATATTTTGGATCCAAGTCCTTCATTAGATATGTCTTTTACAAATATTTTCTCTCGCTTTGTCACTTGTCTATTTATTTTTTTTAACAGTGTCTTTAACAGAGTGGAGAAGCTTTACATTTTAATAAAATATATCTTAATGTTTTTTCTTGTATCATGGGCACGGGTTGTGCATAGTGACTTCCTTTCAAAGCATACTGTATGGAAAGGGGGAGAAACAATAACTGTAACATGGAAAAAATCTGACAAACACTATCTCACCCAGAGGTAAGTCATATTGTCAACATGCACCCTTGATGTGATATGATGAGAAAGACATTTTATCTCCGTGGTCTAACTTCAAAAAGTATGTAATCCCATTCTCGTCATGAGTAAAACATCACAGTTGAGGAATTTTCTACAAAATGCCTGACAAATACTTTCCCAAATTGTCAAGATCATCAAAAGAAAAGAAAAGAACATATCTTTAAAAACTGCCACAGCTAAGAAGAGCCTAAAGAGCTATGACAACTATATATTATGCGATATCTTAGATGAGATGCTGGAACAGAAGAGGGGCATTTCATAGAAACAAAGAAAATACAAATAAAGGGTGGTTTTTAGTTAATAATAATATATCAACACTGGTTCATTAATTGTAAGAAATGTACCATACTTATATAAGATGCTAAAATATGGTAAAGTGTTTAAGGCATATATGTAGAAACGCCTTGTAATATTTTCACAATTTTTTTGTAAATTCAAAACTATTCTAAAATAGAAAGTTTACTAGAAACAGCCAAAACGAAAAGCAGAGATTAAGTGAGTGGAGAAAGGGCATAAAGGACTTTTGTGTTATCTTTCTTGATTGGATTGAAGGATACATGAGTGTTTTTACTTTGTGAAAATATATAGAGCTATACAGTTTTACTATGTACCTTTTTCAGTTTTTATAACACACTTCAATTAAAAGAAAGCATATGAATAAAATATGTTTCATGAATAAAAGGAAAGCATTAAAATGATTACCAATTGAATTTACAGAGCAGAGACCTATGAAACTAAATCTCTGCTTTGTAAACAAATCATGAAACCAGGCCAGCTTTCACGCTGAGTCCATAAATTGTCAAAACATTAGGCAATTGTCAGTTCCAAAAGTGAGGATGCAAGTTTTCAAAGTATAGGTTGAAAATCTGAATGAACTCTGTTGGACCTCAGGGTCCTTCCTTCACTCTGCATATTCAGAAGACACCCAATCCACAAACTTTGCAGATGATCTTTAGAATTGTAGAAGTAAGAGGACTCTAAACTCAGGTCAAATCAAAATTTGAAAATAAAATACCCCATTTTACTTCCTCCATTAAGCTATAATACCATAATCGTCTCTAACAAAAAAATACCAGAAAACTATGCTGTGGAAATATCAACAAATATAGAAACATAAATTGGTATTTGGGGATCCACTATTAAATCAAACAAGGTCCCTAATGTAAAAACTAACACTCAATTTTGAGCATAATCATATCGATGTTTACTATTAGGAAATGAATCAACTGACCATAGAAGTTTTTGAAAATTTATTTTGCCATAGAAATTCTCCCTACCCTGTAATAATGATGCCCTGTGCAGCCTTCTGTTGCAGATATTTCACTGTATTTTCCTTCAAGCATAATTGCCACTGAATGTGGTGATAGAGGATACCAGCCATAGTAAATGAGCTTAGTTTAGTGAATCCCAATTTCAAGCAATACCTAGAGTTTAAGCCAAACCATTTACACCCAAATGTCCAAAATATGTGGATCCTCTTAAGAGAAACTACTGGCAAAGGCGTCTTCTTTTTAATAACTATATATTCTTATGGACCACAGATATTTATTGAGTGATTCTCCAACATCCAAGGTTAAACTAAAGATGTCTTATGAGAACTTAGATATGCTTTTAATATATTATAGGTCTACATAAAGAGATGTCAACTACTTTATGAATGGGAAAAAAAAAAAAAAAAAAAAAAAAACCTTTAAACTTGGAATCAACCTCAATCAGGAAGGGTGAGTTTTGTATACAGTCCTAAAATCAACAGACTCCAAACTTGGACCAAAATTAATTAACAAATGTTCGATTAAGAGTATGTTACATAAGCTAGGTGAGACCATAAAGGGCTGGTACAGGTACAGGGTTTTAACAATAAACACTTAGGCATGATGAAGGGTTATTTTGACTCTAGTTTAAGAACCAAACAGAAAACAAGCAATGTAAAAGATATACACCTGACAAGTATATTGTCAGTATGTATACATTCAAAACTCATCAAGGGTAAAAGAGCTCTGTTATATTAGGCAACGTATTGTAGAGCCGGTTGACAATTGTGGCAAATTCCATGAGGTTATAACATTTAATTATTACATTATTTTTTTCTTTAGTTAAAAGATAAAATTCATTAAAATTTTTCTCTAGTTTTATTAAGTGGGTTAGTTTTAGTTTAAATATGTTATTCTCCTAGTGCATAATAAGGGGAAAATAAAGCTGAAAATTTAACTTCAGCTATGTTCACATGTTGCATATGCAAAAGCTAATGGCCTCTAAAAACTCCATCAGTCCAACTGATTTGTCTGCATGCACTTGCACACTTAATTTGTGTTGTTTCTAATCACTTGGCATTCTTCATTTTAGAATCTATTAAGTGAAAATTGATAAGATTCATTTTTAGAAGATGTAAAGCTGTTACTGAAAAGTTTTGGACAGAGAGCAGAAAATAAGATTGAAACGATGCCCTTATATCCCAAATTTTCTTTTGATGATTGTATTATCCATGGGACTTCATTTTCTTTCAGGAACTGTTATGTGATCAAGGCACTAAACATATTCAGGTTCTTTTAGGAAACTTCCAATATTCAGTGAACTGTCCAGAATACAGACTACTAATATTGCTAAGTTATGAGTCCAATATACTCTAACAAGTATGCTGAAAATTACACAAATTAAAATGAAATCGGGAATATTCTAATAATGCTGCTTTTAATTATATTAAGCATTTTTCACATATGGGCACTTTATTATAACTTATCAGCATTATATAATTATGAAACCCCAAAGTAGTTCCATTTTAAGGGTGTCTATTTCATAAATGAGTTTCACTGTATGAACTTTGTGAAATATAATGCTCTCTAAAGCTCATTTAGTTAAACTCTATACTTTTATTTTTTCTTTCTACATACCTCGTATCTGCATTCATACATAGCAAAACAATCCCATAAGTGGTTTGATTTCTATTCCAAATCTGCAGCTGAAGACTGTTTCTAAAAACATTGCATATAAAACATTTCCTCAAGCTGCTGTTAACAGAAAAGACATTAAAGGTTGCCTCTACAAATGAGGACCGGTATTGATTTTTATAAATAGGGTTCTACTGTGCTTTTCATGTGTTGAGTCATTAACCAGAGTATTTGGATTATGCAGCTTTTATGATTCTTTTAGCACATATAGTCTGATTTAATTTTAGCATTTTCATTGATTTCAAGAGGTGTCACAGAGGACAGAGGGATGTACTGGGTTGACATATGGCATCCAATTAGAGATACCGGAGAATGTCAGTACTTTTTCTCTCACTTATAAAAAAGAAAAACACTCTAATGCTATTTATTCTTGAGAGAAGATTTCATCTAAAATTCCACTTAAGTGCTTTAATGGAATATCTGTTTTTAACTTATCACAGTAGACTTCACGAGTTTATGTAAACTTTATTTTTTAATTTTTAAAATAGTAATTAATACTGACAGTGACTAGAACATCAGATTTAGCACCAGACAATACTTTTACCATCAATTTGATAAACTGAGATAATTTACTTAAACTTTCCAAGACCCAACTTCTCATTGGTAAAATGAAAATGACAACTATCTCATTAAGCTTGGATTAGTTTCCTAGGGCTGCTGTGACAAAGTACCACAGACTGGCTGGCTTTAAACCACAGATTGTCTCACAGTTCTGGAGGCTAGAGGAATGGAGAAAGTTTTCATCAGTGCCGTTCTCCCTCTGAAACATGTCAGGGAGGATCATTCCTTGTCTTCTTCTAAGCTTCTGGTAGTTTGACAGCTTTCCTTGGTGTCTTTTGGCTTGTGATTGCATCACTCCAATCTCTGCCTCTGTTGTCACATGCTGTTCTTCTTGTGTGTCTCTGTCTCTGTGTCTCTTCCAATAAAGACACCACTCATATTGAATTAAGAGCCCTCCCTACTCTAGTGTGTACTCATTTTAACTAATTACACTTAAAACAATTCTATTTCCAAATAAGGTCACATTCTAAGATGCTGGAGCTTAGAACTTCAGTGCATCATATTGGGGGCACTGCTCAACCCATAACAGAGTTGGAATAAGGTTTTAAGGAAAATATGATAAAAATTTTCTTCAATGGTATCCAGTAATAGTAGCTTCTCAATAAATAATAGAAGAGTTGAGAAGAGAAAGTTTAAAATAAATACAATTACCTAGACCTTGTGTCAAGCAGGAGCCTTGTGTCTCCAATAATAAAAGTCAAGTCATAGGAAAAGCTCGCAAACTAAAGGGCTGATTTCAAAAAGTCAATGACCTATAATATAGAAAGGGATCTACTAGGCTAGCACTTACAGAACACACACTGGAGCACTTTGCATCTGTCTAACTTAGGGAAATTTTTTAAAAATTAATTATTAGACCTCCAATCACTGTGGCTCAATAGATTTATGTAGAAGAGGTATGTTATATAGAGTTAATATTTTCAAAAAGTCCCATTGTTTCTAATACCTAGCTAGGTTTAAGAACCACTAAGTAACCTGGTTCCCGCAAAACCATACCTTAGTGAATCTTATTTATCACCCTGATGTTCATAGCAGCATTCACGGTGGCCAAGACATGGAAACAACCGAAATACCCTTTTAATAGATGGTAGAATGAAGAAGATGTGGCACATATATACAGTGGGATATTACTCAGCTATAAGAAGAGATGAAATACTGCCATTTGTGACAGCATGGATGGATCTTGAGATTATCATGCTAAGCGAAATAAGTCAGACAGAAAAAGTTGAGAATCATTATGATTTCACTCAGAGGTGGGATATAAAACTGAAAGCAACATATGAGTAAGATAAACAGAGACTCATGGACACAGTTTAGTGGTTATCAGAGGGAAAGTGGGGAGAAGGGAAAAGAAGATAGGTAAAGGGGGTCAAATATAATGACAGAGGGAGATTTGACTTTGGGCAGTGAACTCACAATGCAATATATATGACGCATTATTGAATTGTGCAATCGAAACCTATATAATTTTATTAACCGATGCCACACCAATAAATTAAAAAAAAAGAAAAGTGAAGCATTTTTAATGTTAAAATAATTTGTCACTTTAAAAAAAGTAATTCCTCTTTAAAGCTCATTCTAGTTTTTACATCGAGATTTGCATATTGTTTAGCAACTCAGACGTCATGCCCTTTCACTATTGAAGAATATGATATTGAGCTAAAGCAAAGAAGAGAAGTAAGTTTGCAGCTGGAGCCAGAGAGAAGTAGTGAAAGATAACCAGACTTTAATGGAAAAAAAAAAATTCCAGAATCTGGATAAAAGAAGAATATAAGGTAAAATCTCTGAGAAGTATGTAGATTTCCAGATGGCATTTTTGTTCTATACCTCTGGGAGACTGGCTCTTCCCTACAGAGATCTTAATGTGGATTACCTGCAGAAGTTAAAAATAAGAATCTATAGCTTAGGAGTTAATTGGTACAGCTAAAAACTCGAACATCCCATAAGCGGGGACAAATCAAAAGTTGTGGGACCAGAAACTCATACAATTTGAGTAGCCTTTTACAAAAACAATAATATAAAGTTACAAATAAAAAATAAATTTAACACTGAATATTTTATCAGAATAAGTAAAAAGTCCACAATTTACAAACTGAAAAATGTTAGTAGATATTAAGGAATCAAAAGTTAGAATATATTTATATACTGACCACCTGTCAACCTTCTATAATACTTCTTCCCAAGCAGGAAAATAAAACCAACAAAATGGAAGTTAGAAATCTGAAATATATATACGATTTTATATTATAGTGTATATTACATAAATATATATAAATATAGTATGTACATATTTTGTCAGGCCAAGATCAAATACATCAATGCAAAATATTCTTAAGTTTAAAAATGAATCAAATACTGGGCATAAGAACCTTTTTAATTAATGGGGCTTTAGAGAAATTTTTGAAAGCATGTATAAAGATAAAAAATGACTGACATTTACTGCCTGATGGCCATCTGCATCTCTAAAAATAATTCTCAACTACTAAGCCTGATTTTTCTCTTCTGCATTCAATAATGAAGTTGTTTGCCAAAGTCTCCCTGGCATTTTACTTTTATTATGCAGTTCTATCCACAGCACCGTAATGTGCTTCGCTCAATTCCATAGGCTCATCTATTATTCTTTCTTTTTTTTTTCTGAGTTGTCTGCTCACTGTACAGTTTCATAAGAAAAGACCTTATTTTCATGAAAGCATCAAAGGAAGAGCTGTTGAACAAACATTACTTGAGTATTAAAAAGAAGTGTTTAAATTCAAGACACAAAACAAAAATAACATATTAGTAAACTATTTTACAGTGTTATTTTTTGAATAATACAGATATAATCCTTTATTATTTGTAAATAGCTAATAGATATATAAAATATCCTCTTGAGATTTTACTTTTGCCATAAATAAAAAAAATATGAACTAATAACAAACAGAAAGCAAATTATAAAGTATGGCTTTATTTTCTCCAATCGCATAGAGCATTTCTCTCTCTCTCGCTCTTTATCACATATATATGTTTGTATATCTGTGTACACATCACATTTTAAGCCCTTAAACAATTTGGTAAACAGCAAATTAACTGCTGTAGAAGGCATGATAACAGAACATGATCCAGTTAAATCAAAGCAAGAAGAAATAACATTCCTTTGCAGTAGAATGTAGTTAGTTCCTACTATGTCTCTAGGCATGGTTATGAGAGCATAAACTGCTTTAGGTGATTTCATGTTCCACATAATACATGACCATCTCAACTTGCTCATACAATGAAATACATTGATGCTTTTGTCAGATTTGATATCAATGGACATACCAGCTTTGTCCAGATCCACTGCCAACACTTAAAACTACTGTCATATTGCTCCTTTCTTCTATGCATTTGCTACATTCTGCTGCACCAGTGGGAGATTGAAATTGTGCCATTGTTGTCTTGTAACCATGGAACAGAAAGCCTGATGAAGGATAGAAAAGGTGTAACTTGGTCATGATGGATTTGGGGGTTTTCTGTTACCATATAATAGAACTGAAAATACTATATTTTTATACAATGTAGTTTCTATTTGGAATAGATTTTCTGTGAAAAGTAATAGACAAATGGCTAGCGTTCTGTAACAGATTTCACATGATTTCTGGGACAAGCGAGAGCGGAGGCATGCCAGGCCATAGGCATTTTCTATTATTGCTTTTATACATCATGTTGTAAGAATTAGTTTCCATATTGTCTTCCGCTGACCTATGACCTCTAAAAGGAAAGGAATCTTGTGTTGTCTACCACGAGCATGGTCTCTAAACTATAGCACATGCTCAATGAGTTAATGGTAAAAATAATAGCTCTCAAAATAATAAGAATATTAACATCATTTTCAGAGGTGGTTCAAAGATTTTTTGGAAAAAAGGGACATCAGCAGAGATTCTTATTGGTATGTTTGGTCCTTAAATAAATTCAACAAATGAACCTCTGCTTTGGCTTATTAAAATTATGTTCCACAATAATCTAACCATGACTTTGTAAAGTAAATGGATTAATTTCATCTTTCAGAATAGACTCTTTCCACTATTCAGTCGCAGAGGTAGAATTCACATCCTGGTAGAATGAATTGGAAGGCCTATTTCTGTGTGATTCTCAAACGTCTTTTAGTTATGTTATACCTTTAACCAATATTAGGTTGTGCAGTGTTCAGAATACAAATTATGTTTTGAGCTCATCGTTCTTTTTCTCCTAGTCCAAAGACAAAATCAATAGATTTGGAGAGAGTAGATTTTTTTCAGTTCCTAAAAGTCATAATTTGAGGCAGAAAAAAAAAACACACACACATTTAGTGAAAATACTACTCTCTCTACTTACACGTATGACCAGATTCAATCACAGGCACCACCTTAATGCCTGTGTGAACAGCTGGTTTTACTGGTGGCATTATGTTGGCTCTTCTGTGTCTGTCTGGCTATTGGTCCATGACTTGGATTTAATCATTCATGAGAAGCTACAATGTGTCAGGAAGCATGCTAAGTATTAGGTATTCAAAGAAGAAATCTAATTTTGTAGGGGAAAAGAGACCAGAAATAGTTATTAATGCTATAGACTATCGTGAAGAATTTGTATGTCCCCCAAATATATCTTAGATTCATCACTTCTTTTCTCTCTTTACTAACACCGTTGTATCTCCATCCAAACCACGACTTACTGGAAATACTAAATGGGATTCTAGCAGTTTATTCTTTCTCCCCCCTTTTTGTCCTATACATTTTAGCTAAAGTTATGTTTTAAATAGGCAAAACTGAAAATGTCATGTAACTATAAAACTAAGTATTTCTCATTGTTTTTGGATAAACTTCTAAGTTATTTATATATGCTAAATAGCTCTATATTATTAGACTGTGTCTTCCTGTTTAACCTCACCCCTTGATATACATACATTTGTTTTCTGCACCCAAGCCACTTAGGCATTTTCTATTCCATTTTTATGCAAATTTGCTTCTTACCACTCAACCATCAGATAGGCTATTTCTCTGTCTAATAAGATTGCTGTGAGGCTCTGAGGTTTCTATGGAGTGATATATAGACACCTAACAGTAAATGCCATCAAAAGATACTCATTATTTTTGTTTCTTTCCACGATATCAATATGGTAGTATCATGGTCTTCTTGGTAATAATTTGGGAACTAAACATTCAACATTGGCACAGGAAAAATTGATAGATGACAATGGTAAAAAATGAAGGACAACGGTAAGGTATGTAAATTCAGTTCTTACTCTGGGAAATTAAAGGTATTTTGGTTGGACCCATGTGAGTTTTTTTTCCTATTATTCTTTCAAATTTTTTAATCAACTTAATTTTTTCCCAAAGGTTACAATAAGTGCATTATTCTAAGTACACTACATGAGATCATTTTTTATAATTATAAACTAAGTATATAAAACACACCCGATATAAAAATTACCAAAATATAAATTTTAGTCATAGTCTTTTCTTCAACTGTCTTACTATCTTTTTATGATGTGTTTAGATATAAGAATCTTCTTGCTTTTCAAAATTAATTCCCACTAGAAAAATCTTTAAGGTTCTTGTTCACTCAAAGTATCTAAAGAGTCTAAAGCCATTAACAGCATATCTAACTTTGTTTCAGATTTAATTGACTGTTAAGGAATATTACTTGCTATAAGAAAGTAATGTACTAGACACAATTTTCTCTGAAGAGCTACATGATATTGAGATTCTACTAAAACAGGAAATAATGACCCTTATTAAACTAAGTGTTTGAATGAGAACCATGTCATATACAGATGTATTTTTAACAAGAATCAAGTTGAAAGTAAAGAAAAAAATGATGTCAGATGCCATAAAATAATATGAAACAAAATCAGGCATTTGGCAAAGCATATTTTAAAAATAATGTCTACTAATGCTTTTCTAGCTTTAATAAAAATGTCTTGCGCACAAATTTAAAGCCAAGAGAGGCAAAGGCAGATGGTTTTGTTTCATAAACTATGTGTTCCTTTCTCTCTTAGGAAGATTATCTTGTTGCAATACTAAATCACTCAAGAGACTTAAGTACAATTAAATTCTTTTCTTAAGGTTAGTGAGAACTGTAACACAGAGAACTAGTTATAATTCTTTATACAAAATTCTCACCTCGCAGAGCAGTGTCTTCAAAGGCTTCTAGCATTCATAAAAGACATCTGCAGTTTACCATGCACTGTAGACAGCACATTAAAACACACGCTCACAATTCTATGCATAGAGAAAAAGAAACATTTGATGAATGGAGAGTTCACTATTCATCACATGATATATTCCAAGTCCAACAAGCAAAGAGTTGGCAACCTGGACTTTTTAACTTGAGTCTATTTGGGATGGCTTTTAGTACTGGGTTAAGATTGTGGAGCATTGTATTTTTCTATGACAGCATAAAATGACAGTCTCTCAAGTATCTGTCAATATTACATAAAATATGTACTAAATAATTTTATCTCATTATCATGTTTTAGTAATTTTTATGGGTTTATTTTTTTCTTTATTGGAAAGAATTTAAATAGTGTTCTTATTTATGTGTTTCTAGTCATTATATTAGGCAGTGATAATATTTTTTCAATGAAAGATCATTTTAAACTAAGTAATTGGTGGTGACTCTTAATTAAAATGAACATAAATTTTAATTTGCTATCAGTAATTTTCATTAGTTATTTGCAACGTGCAATGCCTAAAAAGCTAGCTCTTTTTTTTGAAAATATTATGTATACTCACAGTTTAGGCATTGTTGTGCATTATTCAAAGTAAATAAATGAATAAATTGATGAGAAAGTTGCATATTTGTGTGCCAGTTTTCTCTCCACTATTACATTTCATGATTCAATAGTAATATGCATTTAATATCTCCTTTTCTTCAATACTTAAGCTACTATTACTTTGCTACTTTAAAGAACAGAATTAAGATTATTTGTTTCATAGAAATTTATCTTAATAATTTTTATCACATATTAGATTTATAATCATAAATTAATATGTATTCATTTGTCCCAGTAAAATTTTACAAATCTGATTACTATTTTAAATGTATCTGAAGTATATGAAATTGTGCCTTCTGTATTTTCAAATATATGCTAAATGACAATGAATTTGTTAAATTCATCATAAAAAATGTCATTTTGGAATACCTCTAATCCAATCAGATGTAATCTAAATATATTAGTAAGCATTGTGGTGTTCCCTGAAAAAATATATTAACAATTCAAAAAGATCACATTTAAATATAGTTGAGCTTGATGACATGGTGAAATAATCAGTAAAAATATCAGAGAAATTCAACTTCTAAAAATTCCCTTAAGAGGAATCATGGAATTTTTTTCCATCTTCCACTTTACAGATGAAGTCATCACCTTATAGGATCTGAGGAAAGGATCAAGTCAGGAAAAATTCTTAGTGTTAAAAGATAGTTTCAAAGCAAGATTGGGCTGTGTGGAAAGGGTTACCATCAGGCCAGGGCTGAGAAGTAGATTCAATACAAAATTACGAAGTCATGAAACATTTTATACTGCAAACCCCGTGAAGCTCTAAATGTGGCTGAGTGTATCTCTTTGCCTAAGTAGTTCAGATCCTTCTGGCAAGAATCAGATATTCCATTCTTACACGTGGGATTTTAAACAGCCAAGTGTCTAATCATCTATAATTTTAGAAAACATGGTTTTGGGTGCTATGTGTTTTCATTAATTAGCAAAAGCAGATTTTACAGGTTCACGGAGAACATGAAATTGAAAGAAATCGCCTGAGAATAAGGTAAGAACTTACCTCGAATTCTGCAAATGTGGGTATTACTGCCAGCTTTATTGATAATGATTTCCAAAAGAACTGAGTGCTATAAATACTACAATATTTACGTTTGTTTGTTTGTTTGTTTGTTTGTTTATTTTTAAGTGAGGCAACCTTTGGTTTACCTCACAGATTGCAAGGACTTTGTCATTTTACAATCCCTAATTTTCTTTACTTTTTATGGTTACAGCACCTGGTCTTCCTAGGTGGTCTCCCATCCAAGTACTAACCAGGCCTGACCCTGCTTAACTTCCAAGATTAGACAGGATCAGGCTTGTTCAGTGTAACATGGCCATAGACTCAATACTAAAATATTTAATATTGTATAAAAACATAAGCAAATTTAATTGACTTAAAAATAAGAGTATTTAGTTAAATGTAACTAAATTTCTAAATAGAATAATATCATTTGTTTATAAGATAGACTTAGAAATTTATGGAAAGCTATTTTAAATTATTTTTATTTGTAACTTTAATAACTTGAATAGTAATTCTATGGCACAAGAAGCTACAAAGCCACCACAAAGGACAACCAAAGTTCATATTAACAGAAATTCAGGAAAATAAACTTCCTTTGATATTATCCAGAAAATTCCTGTTTTCTGTGGAAGCTCCACATTTATCTTATTAGATTAGAAACTTCTTTGGTTCTCTTAAAATCTTTTTCCTTAAAATCTTTTTGAGTTCTTAAAGTTTATTGTCCCAGTGCATGATACTGATACCTTATGTGTCTTATGTATTCTAATCAGATATAAAAGAATACTAGATTTTGAACAGAAGATGCTGGCTTAGTTTTTCTGTAGCTATATGATAAACATGAAAGAAAAATCACAAGAAAATGTGGCATTGAGATATGCTCAAAATATTTATTTGGGGAAGTTAAATTATTATTCATACACTGTTGCTGAGACATATAATTCAAGGGCTAGATAAAACGTGTATTCTTAAAGCTGATTCAGCAGTCAGATACTAGCATAAAGCAGCTTAGGTGGGAGATATTTATTAAAAACCTATTCTATACTCCTGAGCCAGCAGATGACGACTATGCTGTAGAAGCTTTGTTCTTTGTCCTGCAGTTGGTGGGAGTGCAAAACAGAATTGCTTTTCATCATTTCACAGCCATTAACTGGCCAATTTGGAGACTTAGAAAAGGGGCTTAACAAGTTTACATTTTAAGGAACCAATTTCATTCAACCTGATTGTGGTAAATAGCATATTTTAATATCTTAATATAATTAAATGAGCTTAAGTATACTAAATTAAGAAAAGAAAATAATATATTCTGCTCTTCCACATAAACTAATAAAGTAGAAATTACTATAGTTCGGTAGTTAACATTCTGGCTATTCAAAATTACCAACAATAAAATAATTTCATAAACAGCATTTTAAAGGATCGCTTTCAACTCACTTTAAGGATTCCTAAATTCTAGTGAGTAACTATGAGTGCAGACCAGGGGTCAGCAAACGTTTTTCTGTAAAGGTTGAATAGTTAATATTTTAAGTTTTATGTGCCATAAATGTCTTTCATGAGTATTCAACTCTGCTGCTGTAGTATAAAAGAACCATAGACAATATGTAAGCAGATGTTCCAATAAAGCTATTTACAAAAATCGGTAAAGGGCTTGCATTAGCATGCAGGCCATATTTTGCTGATTTTGATCTAGAAAACTGATCAGAAAGTTGGCATAGGAAACATATTCCCTGAGATCTTGGAATTTCAAAATAAGATGTGTGTAGTCTGTATATCAGAAAGAGAGCTTAACTGAATATAAAACACTTGACATGTTCTTTTAATAAATGGCTTAAAAATAGGTCTCTACTTTCTGGAAACAGTAAACATTGTGAGAAGTGTAATACCAACTTAATGTGTTTTGTCTTGACTCTTTAGATTAAGAGTCACTAACAGTATCAGAGATACCCCTCCAGATACTGTCCCTGGTCCCCTAGAGTGACACACTCTAAATCAAGTTGCTTTGTCATATACACTTAAATGGAGGTGGATAGAGATGTTAGCGAATCTTAAGCACCAAGTTTTCTTACTTTCTGACGCTCCTTCCAATTTTCTCTACTTGAGACTGCATTTGTACTTTGTGGTCTTTTCCTTAAAAAGGACCCAAATTGGAATAATTTCAGTCCTTATGACATCTCCACCGATTGTTGCTCTCAGAGAATCATTGTTTTCCATCACTGTGCATCTTTCGTTAGTGTCATTCTAGGCAAGAGAAAGAATTCTGCCTCTTTGTAGTCACCATTCATTCTATCCTATGGGACTAAAACAGAATTGGGCCTAACTGGATGTGAAGTAAATATTTTCTGGATGAATGAGAATCATTTTAGATAATGATCTTTCTTCTCTTCCATACACTATTTTCTATTTAGTCAAAAGTGTCACAAGTACAGATATTGTATGTTCTTTCAATATATTTTCTGTAGAATTGAAGGTAAAGCAGCTTATGACTGTTCAACATAACATCGCATTAGAGATAACATTTATTGTAGAAGCAGGATTACTCTGAGATACCTGCATTTGTAAACCCTTTACAGCAAGTAAGATGTATTTCTTCAGAGATTCTTTCCTTAATAGGATTTCGGGCAGCTTTTGGAAGCTGCTAAAATAAATTGCTTTTAAACATGGTTGTCATATCACATTAAATAAGGTTATGTATCAATATCTAACACGTGCTATAATATATACCCTCACTCTATAATAGAATTAATCCTGGATTAAAAAGAGAAATCCTTTCCTGATCTTCCCTCCAACCCACTTCCCTTTCTCTTTTTGAAAATAAGAGCTTTTCAAATGACATATGACTGAAATAATCCATTATAAGCACCCACTGTTTTGCCTGCTCTAAAGTAATTTGGTTCTGCATTAATAACTCTCACTTCACAATCTCTCATAAGCTCAGTTTAAATGCCTATGTCTTATATGAGATTGTTTATTTTATGAAGGATGTTCGATGGTCCAAATTCTCTGTGTTTCTCCATATGGTGCAGAGAGTAGATCCTGGACAAAGTTTTAGAGGAGGTCTGTCAGTAGGTCGTCATCACTTCTTCCCTGCTCTGCAGCTTATTACCATCAGTCATGAGAATATTGGGCAGTGTAATTGATTCTATATGAGAAATTGAAATTATATGTGAAACTGTGGAGGAAGAAAGGAAGAGCAAATTTACTTAATTAGGATATTCAGGAAATACTCGACAGAGCAGAAATGACATTTCAAATGATCTCTTAAAAGATGAGGATCTAGGACATTTGACTGGACAAGCAGGGCCATTTCAGGAATAAGAAAAAGTTCAAAGTCGCTAAAGAAAATTACAAAACTGAAAAGGAGGAGTTACCAGATTTTAAAGGGTTTTTAAAGACCTGCTGAGAAGTTCAGATATTATCTGTAGATATCAGGAAGATTGATGAATTAAGCACAAAAGGATATGAAAAAATGTTTTATTTGTTCGTTATTTCATTTATATTTTGATGAAGAAGCATATGACAGCTATGTAGAGAATATAGTTAAATGTCGAGGCCCAAGCTGCAATATTCCTGGTAAGAAATGAGGATGCACAAACTAATGCTGAGCTATAAGAATGCAAAGGAGGAGCCGAGTACCAAGATATTTATAGTGGTGTGCTGATAAAGGTTTAACTAGCTGACAAGAATACCTGGTTTGTACCATCTTAAAACTTCTGTGGTATATAATTTCCCTCACCATGGCCAATTTAAAATTACCTTGTCACTTTCAAACCGCATTGTCATGGAATGCAGAATTGGGAAGAGATGTACACAGTAGGCTCTCCTGAGCTGGCAGTGGCTGGCTCCAACACAACACTAGATATTTCTGAGGTACAATAAACAGAAGGTGGAGACTGATGGAATGCAATATATGATGGGAAAAAACAAAATGAAACAAAAAGTATATAAATCCCAGATTTCCAGCTTGGGAAAGTAAATGCATCAATATTTTATGGCATGTGTTTTATTCTCAGATGGCTTTGCTCTTGTCTTAAAAAAAAAAAAAAGGATGATAATAATAATGCTTACTAAAAGAAATCTTTCAAGTAAATATTTGAATTTAAACTGATATCCTCAAGAGACCTAGTATCTCAACTTAGAGATATATAAATAACAGTGTGAGGGGTTTCAGTAAAAAACATCTGGTGAAAGTTTAGCTAAGCTACTTCATAATATTGCTGCCTCGGTGTCTATTTTGTGAAGCCAAGTGTCCTGCAAGGGCCTTGAACTGCCACTAGCCCCTCCCTCCCTAGAGAGCATGATCTTGATAATAGCCACAGAGTCACCAGTAAATATGTGTCGGTTACTGACTCCTCCAGCAAAGCCTTTGCGATAAGCATTCTTCCCGCTTCCCAGAGTCTTCCCCTTGTATGCCTCTTAAATAAAACTTCCCACAAAACTTACCAAAGCCCTGCTCTTTTGGGCTTAATTTGACAAATGTGTCTTTAGCCGGGGAACCCCTAAGCACTTTACATCTGGATCCTAATGAGGTATGCACCTGGGTCCTGCCCCACTGTCTGTGCTCTGCCTTCATCTCCTCACCTGGTCCCTCCAGGTGTGTTATGTACCTCCTCTAGGGCCTGTGACCAACAAACTTCTCTATTTCACTTTCCCTTTGCTGTCTTTAGTTGATCTGTGGCTCATTGTCCAACACCCTGGCCCTGCTGGGTTCTATTTACCAAATGTTAATTTAACATTAATAAAAGTTAAAAAAGCTTTCTTTACTTCAGGTCTCTTCAAAGGTTTTAATATCCTAATTTACTTTGTGAAACTAAAGCAGAAGCAGACTGTAATATTTTTCAAAAGTAATTGGAAAAAGATTCTATTTTTATCAAGTGTCTTGAATAGCTGGTATTCTGGGTAAGAAATGATGTAGGTTCTTTTTCCTATAAATTGAATCAGCATTCTCTATATTACTAATTCCAAAATTAAGTACTTTACTTATTTTTAAATTATGAATAAGTATGATTTTATTGAAGTACTCCAGCAAACTATAAAAGTTTGGATACTTGCAGGTCTATAGGAAAATGAATTGATGGGCTTATAATTTGAATTTCCAGAAACTACATATAAAATATCATTGGATGTCCTAATGCACATATTACTACTATGAAAATATGTATTCCAAGGGAACTTGAAAGAAGTCAGTTGGTGAAGACATTTTCTCTCCAGACCACATTATAAATGAATAAATAGGTTGGCTCTGAAAGTATGCACGTTCAAAACAGGTGGCCAGGTGAGATATTTAAAAATGGACTCTATGATTTCATCCAAAACTATACCTGTGACAACTGAATAAAATCTCATCAGAGAGAATAATACATTCGTAGAAGAAGGTGTGCAGCACAGAGTAAAAAAGAAGTTTTCAGGTGCCTTTTTTTATTTTTATTTTTTTCTGAATGGAAAATAACAGGAACGAAGAATCAACAATAGTTATCAGGCACAAGCTGTTATTTATTAACATTTTCTCTTCTAATTCCACAACGCTCCTATGAGTTTTATGTATCAGTGTCTCTATTTTTCATATGAAGAAACTCAATTTGTGATATTTAAATACCCGGTATATAAATTTCTGTCAGAATCATAAATGTTATTGCTCTTAATCATTTTTTTATTGACTATTGTAACTTTTCTATTTTTTTTTCTTGTTTTTCTTTTCTTGAACCTTTGAGACTGCTAATTGTGTTGTTTTCATTTCTCAAAATTTTGGCCTGGAAAGATGCTTTGCAAATATTCAAAACAATAAAACACCATGTGCACTGAATGTGGGCAAATGTGTGAACCTGAAGGAGATGTCTCTGCCTTGATTAAAGCAAAGTGATGTCAACCATGAATGTATTCCAGAAGAACCAGTTAGCAATGTTGAAAAATGGCAAATGTCTCCTAACTATATTAATCAGAAATGACATCATAAGATTGTTTTTTTTTACTATTGATGTCCACTGTGTGTTCAAAAATGAAATATAGAAAGACTTTCTACCTAACAATAATACTTTAAAGCCAACTTAAATTCAAAGAATTATTTGCCCAATCTATAAAATAGCACAGGATACTGTTTTAACTATATTTTAAAATTTATAAATCCAGGTCTCTAGTTCTATTATCCAGATGATTAAAGGCAAAACCTGGCTATGAAATTTAGAATATATTTGCTTGATAGTAATTTTCATGAGATTAAATAAATTCATTCAAAATTTATTAATTTATTAAAAAATCTTATTTTTACTCTGAAATTATTGTCTTTTTACCCAGATTTTTATGTGCAATTTAAATGAGCACAGACAAAGTGTCACTTATATATTTCTTGCTCTTCAAAGACTTGGATTACCACAATTCTTATTTGTCCCTCCAGCACATAGTAGACACATAGTAGGCTTTCTATAAATCCTTGTTTGCTGAAATAACTACTGTGTACTCAAAATGAATGTTTGTAAGGTATATATAGAAGAATGGTCAAAAAATCTATAAAGGATACTGATTGTGATGCGAGAGAAAATACGACAGTTCATACCATGTGTTCCAGGGGACATTTTAAGTGGCATCGATAGCATCAATAATTTGACATTTTTTTACCTATATTCATTGATTTCTGTGAGTGGCAGTTCCAATGGCAGTGACAAAGTCATAGACTAGAATTTAGAGTAAGACTTGAAGAACCATGACAGTTTTGGAGACTCTCCATTTTAAATAGACAATTTGTCAGCAAAGCAGCCTTTAAAGGGCTCCTTTATGTTATTTTCTTGTTTGCTTTTTTAAACAATTCACCTACAGCTGTTTTTTTTTTTCAGGAAAAATCTATATTTTCTTGACTAGGATATTATCCAGGACATCTAATCTTAAGGCTACAACAAAAACAAGATAATAAAAATAAAAATATGGGAGGCATGGGCTAGACATTACGCTAACAGTTCTTAATTTTGTAACATGATTACTAAATTATTTTAGTCATATGCAAAATCTCTATTTGGTCATAGAACAACCACAACAAATCACACTCTTGATAAGGGACTGCACACATAGGTAATGATGATAAACCTAAAAATTATTCTTGGAATAAAAATCCATTTTATAACAAAAAAAAATGAAATGGCAATGTACTAGTTTAGCTGCATCACTGCAATATGAACAAAATTACCTGGTGTTTTCATGCCTAAATTCACACCCATATATTTTTTTTTTTTTTGTCAGTGTTTGGTGCATATCACTATATTGCACCAGGCACAGGCTATCTTGCCTCCTGTGTTAGGATATTCATCCTACAGGTAGTCACTCAGGTGCCTGTGGAAAATCTCCAAGTGTCCAACCCACATTACAAGTGCACTACCTTACAAACCATTAAAGAGTGTCATTATTCAATATTCAATATTGCGATAAGAGTGCCTTTAAAAATGGATATTCCCAACAGCGATTTGACTTTTAAATTATTCCATTCCCAATAACTAACTCTACGTGATTCATGCTGTTACACCAATGAAGTCTTAACTCTCCATGTAAACATTGCAGGAAAAAGATCAAGATTATCCTTCATCCATTTTAGGCAGCTGTCTGCAGCCCTTGACATTGCCATTTTGCCTAAAGACATCACTGCAGGGGACAATAGAGACACACAAATCTATTTTCTCCATGTACACAGAAAAGCCTTCTAGGCAGAGTTTTCAGTTCAGCACATTTATTAGCTTTTAATTGCTTCTAAATTGCATTGTGACCTGTCGCATCAATAGCCAAATCTATCTAACTGAAACTAGTACAATTTGGGCATGTGTGCTGGGAAAAGCTTTTTCCTTCATTGGTATAAGTGTGTGTGTGTGTGTGTGTGTGTGTGCACGCGTGTGTGTGTGAGTGTGTGCACGTCTCTTTGGGCATGCTTGTGCAGCCGCACCTGTTATTATAAACCCAGGGAAAGACACAGTAAAAGAAAACACAAAAGCATTGTTGGGAAAACAGTTAAATAATAAAAACAGACAAATTTCATTCATTTGTCATATTATATATATGGTTAAATAAGGACCATGTTAAAGAAGGAAAATTTATAACTGTTGAATAAAATAATTTGCAATGTCAGTTTTTTTCCCACATGTCAGAAAAGCATGGAAAGTCACTGCAGAATTAAGCATTGCATTTAAGATTTTAAGCTATGTAGAAAAATTCTACTAGGAGAAAAGATAAGTTTGAATTTTTAGGCTGAGCTACAGTGAGCACAATGCCATAAAAAAAATGAACTACCATATCAACCGCGTGAGCACTGAATACACAAATGATCATTCCCCTAGAAGGCTTCCTGAAAGCTATTTCACAACACTTGTAGAATGTACACATATCATCCTGCTTCAAAAAAAATGCAACCAGAAAGCTCATGTTTCTAAGCCTCCAAAGAAAAATGCCATAATTCAAAGTGCTCTCAATTCACCTTACCACTTTACATTTCTTTCATATATACATTTTTATAGTTCAGTAAAAGAAAATAAAAAATGCAGCTAGAGAGAGAATTAACTCGTTTTCTCCTTCCAGCTCTTTTGTCAGCTCTGTATCCCAATTGAACTCTTTGTCAGGAAAGGCAAGAAATATAACTGCTTCCAAAATGAGCAAAGCGGGGTATCCAGTCTGTCCAAGGCCTTGCACAGTATGCAGGAACATAGTGGTGCTCTGCTGTGTTGGCCATCATGGGTAGCAAGTTCAATGTTATCATTGGCATCCCATGAAGACATTTAAATACAGCATCCCTTCTATTTAAATCAGATATATGCAGTGATGTAGGAGGGAGTGTAGAAGATAAGGAGTAGCAAGGCCAGCGCATTAAGTTAGAAATGAAGAACCATCAAAAAGAACTGCAATCATCAGCTCATTAAGTGAGGGGACAATGAAAAGAGAGTGAGATTCTGGAGAGCAAGTTAACATAGACTTCAAGAAGTTGGGATCTATGCTTCAATTAGGTCAAATAACACAGAAACTGAGAATTAATCTTTGAACTTTGTAAAATCTATTATTGCTGAACTGGGCAAAATTCTAGGAATATTTTTGAGTGGCTAAGAAGTATGAGAATCTAGTGCACAGATAGAGGGATGCTCCATATTTTGGAGCAATCTTGGAGGAATTTATCAGTGAAAATCAAGGGAGGGTAGATCACATGAGTACAGATGCAAACTGAGATTGCTGGAAAAAGAATGTGGAAGTGCTCTGATATCTACTACTTTTCTCAATGAAATAGGAAGCAAGATCGTGAACTAAAAGTAAGGAGGAAGGAAGACATGCTTGATGTATGAAAGGGAAAGCAAAGTAAGAAATGGTTGTCTCAGAGAGTAAAATTGCATGGGAAAGTATTAAAGGATTTCTGGGCAAACTTAATATTCCATGTACATGTAATTGTAAAGAATTTTAAATGTGATCAAACATTGTGGTTGTGTGTTTTCTGCTGCCAGACCTAGCTTCTATGGTGTAGGTGGAAGGCAATAAAGCTGGGGTTAATTGGGGATGAGATTTTTTCCTGTTGAGTGTGATACAGAGACAGTGTAAGGAAACAGAGATTGTATGTGAGGCAATGACTGTGACAGCGAACCATGGAAACCAGGTTGGGTAAAGAGAGAAAGAAGAGAGGTTGAAAGAGTGAAAAATATAAAGAACAATAAACTGCAAGTCGCAGTGATGTCAAATAATTGAGAGGATTATAAGCTGGAAAGACAGAAGGTGATTGTTAGCAATTAGGAAACTTGAAAATAAGATTGTGGAGTGAGCAGTGATTTTGAATATCAATGTCTAGATTATGATCATGAAAGTAAGTGACAAAAATAATGTCCAAGAAAAGATCACTGTAGAAGATGAGCTCATGGATATAAAAGGCCATAGAATATTTTGATGACTTTCAAAAATACCAAAAATTATGATGGAAGTAAATGCTAATGTGGGCAGAGTGCCTAAAATAGTGGGCTCTGGAAGCCAGCTGAGCTTTTCAAATTCAAAGGCAGTTTCCAAAGCTTGCAGAATGTGAATACATTACTGAACCTCCCTCATTCCACATATAAAATTGGAGTAATAATAATGATAGTAATAATATCTACTATAAAGTGTTTCATGAGAGTTGAATGAGTAAATATTGTGTCTTTTACTGGCTTCATAAGAATATTATATCGATGTTTCTCTCTTTTGTCTTACCTGATCATTTTCTTATTACACCATTAGCTGACATGCACGTTTTTATTTTCCTATTAAAACAAAATAAGCTTAATCTGAACAGGCTTTGATTTCAATTACAACCTTCCAGAAAAGGTAAAACTATAGAGAAAATAACAAAATCAGTGGTTACCAGGGGTTAGAGAGGAGGGAGGAATAGACAGAGCTTGGAGGATATTGAGGGCAGTGAAACTACTCTATATAATACCAAAATGGTAGATACAGGTCATTACACATTTGTCCAAACCCATAGAACGAATAACACCAAGAATAAGCCTCAACATAAACTATGGACTTTGGGGGATGATATGTCAGTGTAAGTTCATCAATTGTACAAATGTACCACTTCAGTAGGGGATATAGACAACTAAGAAAGCTGTGCATGTGTGGGGACAGTCAGTCTATGGGAAATCTCTGCACCTTCTGCTCAATTTTGCTGTGAACCTAAAACTTCTCTAAAAAAGGCCTATTAAAAAAAAAACTATCTTGACTACTTTTCCCTTTTGGCTGACATGCGACTTGACTAACGTTTTTATTTCTAGTCCATCTTTAATTCTTTTCTAATTCTTTACTGAGATAATTTTTTCATTTCTCTTTGGAGCAAAATTCTTAGCATAGTTGTCTATATGCATTGCCTCCAAATACTCCCTTTATTTTCTGTCTTAAACCAACTCCAACTAGAGGTTATTTTTCTCCTTGGAAGTGCTTTTTGAAAAAGTCAATAATCTTCATGTTTCTCAATCCAATGGCTAAATTTACATTTTGTTGACCTAGCAGTACCATTAATATAGTTGTTCATTTTCTTCTTAAGACATTTTCTTTTATAGCTTCCTGGACACCACATTCTCTTTGTTTTCCCGTATCTTTCTGGTTGCATATACCCAGGCTCTTTGCCAATTCTCCCTGTTCTCCCTAACTTTTGAATATTGAAACACCTGGGTGCGTTCCACGTTTCTCTCTCCCTCTCTGTTTTTACTCACAGCCTTGATGATCTCTTCTAGGCACATGTTTTAAATTCTCTCCGTAGGCTAATGACTCCTCTATTCATATCTCTTATCCAGTTCTCATTCTTGAGCTTCAGTTGTTATAACTAATTTTCTTCTTAAAATTTGCAACACTTGAAGTTTCTCACATTTCCTTTAATGACAAATTCATTCTTTGACTCAAGCAGAAAATCTTGAGATAATCTTTGATTTCACTTTTTCTCACACCATCCAAACCAATATGAATAGGAATTTTTATCGGATTTACCTTAATTAGACGTATGCCCCAAACTGATTCCTCCCATCTATGAAGAGGTAGCTTATATCAGGAAACAAACCCTCCTATGGGAACAACTAAAAACTGAACAAAATGCGATACACACACACACACACACACACACACACACACACACACACACACACACACCTGTTGTAGGCCTCAGAGAACAGAGTCAGCTAGAATCTGAGGAAAGAGCAAAAGGAAATGTTACCTTGCATTTTTCCTTTAAGGAATTTTCTGATTTGTAATCAGGGAGGGGCTAAGGGAACAAACTAAAAAGAGCAGTTCAGAGCTGTTGACAATGTCAAGGGTCTAGGAAGGAAAAGTAAAAACTTACTTAGTGCTCACCAATCAGGAGATAATTTGGAAACGGTTATTTGAAAGCCCTGAAGAAATGTTACAGAACAGAAAGATTTCATCCACCTGGCACTAGCGGAGTCAAACACCCACCACCGACAATGGCCATGGAGAAATCTTGGCTATTTTATTGATGAGTGGTGCCACCCAGGAGAATGAAAGCTAATGCACAAAAGCCCCAACTCCCGATGGTGAGTCGGTTACAGATTATATAGGGCAAAATCACAAGACCACCATGGGTTAGGAGTTCGGGTTGTGCTGGGAACTGATTGGTGGGAGATGAGGAAGGGTAATAAATCATTTCTTCAGGTCTTGAGGAAAGTTCTGGGGTCTGTTCCAGCATCCCTCTCTCTGGTCTCAAGGGAAAGTAGCCAGATGGTTATTCCACCTTTGGGTTCAGGAGCTGAAATATAACTTAAGTCAAGATGTTATCTTTGGCCTGCAAGGGGTCTCTACCATGTGACCACTAGTCAGGTCCCGGCTTCTGTCCTCTGTTGTCTCAGGGATTGCTGACTGTGGGGGAGAGGCCGGGTCCTGAGGTGCACAGAGAGAAGGAGGGATATGATTTCTAGAGCTAGGATTTAAAAGCAAGTTTACTCAAAGTCCTAAATATCCTAGGTTTCAGGAACTCTAAGAGTAAAGGCAAACTGGAAACTGACAAGCCCTTCAGGATGATTGAAATTCAAACTCAAATCTTCTTAAACCTCGTTGGATCAAGGTTACCTACTCCTCTCTGTCTGACAGAAATTCTTAAAAAGTTGCATCTTTTTTTTTTTTTTTGAGGAAGATAGTATTGTCATGAATATCTGTGACTTTTTGAATGCAATGTTCATAATTTAGTTAAAACGTAAGAGATACGAAAAGAAAATAAAAAAGAAGCAAACAAACCCCAGGAACAGATGGTCAAATCCAAAAGTAGAAAATAGACTGAAAATAAATCCCTAAGTGATTTTAATATTGGAATTATCATACACAGACTGAAATCACTGTAATTAATATGTTGAGTAAAATAAATGACAAGATGGAGATTTCAGCAGAGAATGGATTCTGTACCTAAATATAAAATGCATATTCTGGAAGTAAAAATTACAATAAATCTGTGATTTATAAAAATAACAGATTTAACCACATGTCGAACAGTATAAAATTAGTAAATTGGACTTTAGGTGAGTAGAAATGTCTAATGTAAAATATAGGCAGAAAAAAAAGAAGTATGAGAAACACCTAATGTATGAGATGTGGGTAAAAGTTGTAATATATGTGTAATTGCAGACTTTGAATGGGATGAGTGAGAAGCAATGAATTAAACTTCAAATTAAGGAAGCTCAATAGCAAGGAAATATTAAAAGACCTCACACCTACTTACATCATAATAAAATACTGAAAACCAACAACAAACAAAAAAATCTAAAAGTAAACACAGAAAAATAAAGACATAATACTGTTAAATAGAAAGAATAAAACTGAAGGCTAAATTTTCAATAGGAACGTAATCCCATGTATCCTGCATATCTGTATTTCCCACCAGATTATATGATCCTTGAAGAAGGATATGTTTATTATTCTATCTGGTATTGTATTCAATACATCATTTCTAAAACAATGGAAAATACTGTTTTCAAAACATAATTCTGATTTTAATAGTCTTAAAAGATCTGCAAACAACTCATGATTTGAAGCTATGAGTACTGATAAATTGGTATAGCAATAAAAAAGAACAAATTGTAGATATATACAGGAACATAAATATGTCACAAATGTTCACAGAGAATATAATGCTATTTATAAAATAAAAAGTACAAACAAATGAATATATCATATATATACATATATACATATATATACATATATATGTGTGTGTATGTATGTATGTATGACCATATATATATATATATATATATATATATATATATATATATATATATATATATAAAAGAACGTTGGCACTAGATTCAAGTAAGTATCTATCTCCAGGGGATAAGATAGGGGTGGAGTATGCTTTTAGAGATAATACATTGTCTGTATTCTCATTCTAGATCTGGTTGCTGGATTCACAAAAGTTCATTTTATTATTAAATTTCATAACTCACCTTATACTTTGTTTCTAATATTTGGGATGTAACATACATATAATTGCACATGGTTTAAAATTTTAGATTTTCTAGAGGCTTAATACAATGTCATGAACTGAGTTCTACACATTCAGTTGGATTAGACATTCGAAATTAATCTGGAGTTTATTTCTCCAAAATATGTTCCCTGAAACATCTGCATAAAGTAATATACTGTGGTAAAAACAGAGTCACAGGGCCAAGTCATTTTTTGATAGACTGTCCAGCATATCTCCCTGTTAAACATTCTCAATTCATACCTGCATAGGCCTAAAGAAATCTTTCAGTAAAAATATTTTGATTTTTGAAGTTCAGTTTCTCAGAGTTATTTGACTACATTTCTTCCATCATTTATCATCATTGAAAATAGTGTTCAATAGAACATGCTTTAGGAAATATTGTTGCTAAATTCACCAAAGTTTCTGTAAATCTATAGCCACCAGTGGTATCCACAGGAGGAAAAAAATTAAATCTCTGAGAATTATAAAACATGATGTTAGAGACAATCTTTCAGACCATACACTGTTGTCTAAACTATCTTATTTTTTACCTTGAATGTGCATAATTTGTGTTAGATTTGTATGAGATTGCTGGATTACATATATCAAGATCATTTCTTTTTCATTCTGCAGAGAAATTGGAGGATAGTTTTCCCAAGACAGGTGAGGTGTTCTGAAAATCTTTAGGTCCATTCTTACATATATTATAGGTCAATTTTTTATTTAGATTTATTCTCCTCTTCGCCTAACTCATTTTGTGATTATATAGTTCTTCTAGAGTATGACTGTACTATTACAAAGATTCTTCTTGAAAATTAGAGTACATTACTTCCACATTGCCCTAAAGTCTTAGTGGTAATTTAGAGATTACAATTTACTCAGCAAAGTATATTAGCAACTCAGGATATAGTTCATAAACGTATAGTATAAATTCTATTATTTTGATTGCCATGTGCTTCAAGAAGAAAAGTGAACAGTTTTAATTTTTCAGTTAATCTTTGAGAAATTAGATGGTTTATTTCAATAAACTTATTAATACTACTTATATAATTCATTTAAAATGGGAAGTTTTATAATTTTTATATTTTGAAGGCTATTGGCAATAAAAAATACTTCTTTACAGAGACTAAATCCACCTACCTAATAAAAAATATTAAAAATACAACACTATGAAAATTAATTATGAGCTTTCCAGTACTGTTTATTCCCTTACGGATGGTTGTTAATGTCACCTAAAATTTTGTGGGTTTGGTACATCCAATAAGCAATCTCAATCTCTGTCCTGGGAAACATACCAGTTCAGCAAAATCTGTTTCCCTTGAATAGTTCTTTGATTTGTTTTCTCTTAGACACATGGAAGAAACTCAAGGTCATCACAACTGACATTAATATATATTAGTCATTGGGGTACCATTCCCCAACTGAGAAACACTACATGTCCAATGACCACTCAATGAATGACTATCTAATTGACTCATCTGTAAATCTTACAAAGCAATACTTTTACTAAATAAATTGAACTCGCCATTGCAAAAACCTCTGCAGGACTGAGAGCATAATTAACTATACTGAAGCATACTTGATCTCGGGAGCCCTGGGGATAATCAATAATTAGTTTCATTCCGAAATGGTTTTGTGGCTATAACCATGACTTGGTGTTTCTGAATTACCGAAGTTTTGATGACTGTTGCTTATTTGGATCAAAACAGAAAAACTGTAGCTAACTCAAACTTTATAGCATAATAAATTTCCCAAAGTATCTTGAGATTAAAAACAATCAAAGTAAATGAGGCATCAAGTACTATTTATCTTCCAAAATATTAGTGCTTACAAAAACAAAGGAGGCCAAACTAACAACCACTCTCTATCCATCACATTCAATGTTATATAGCAGCCACATTTTATTTTATAAAACAAGAGAGAAAATTAAGAGATCTGATTGGCTGATAAATATTCTAACTGTGGCTTCCTGGAAAATTCATGGTCTGAAATTTATGAGCATCACCACTTAATTAAGAGTAAAAATTCTGAGCACAGAGACTATAATCAGTACAATTCACGGGGTTCAATATTTATGGGACCCATCAGTTAGCAAAGAGGGCAGAAGGAAATGAACACTCTGATAATCTAATAAGAACTCCAAAAACAGGAATTCTAAGTGAAGCAAATTCTGAAAACTCAAAATATATGCTTAGTATATGCTATGTAAATAGACTTTTAAATATAATTTTCTGGCATCATGACCCCATTTTGCTTTAAAGTTAGAAAAAAATGTTAAATTATTGAAGCTATCACTGTCCTAATTTAAGAGATGATATTGAAGCAGCTTTAATTTTCTGCTTCCCAGTTGTAAGGGAGTGTGTTTTTGCCCCTTGTGCATTAGTTGTGATCAAACAATCTTCCAGAAACATATTAAAATTTTATCTTAGATTTAAATAAATATAATAATAATAAAAGTGTACACTAATAATTTTCTTATTCATGATCACTTTTTCTTAGTCATAATTACAGACAACCTGAGATATTAAAAGATTAAACATACAACATTATCATTTCACCAATAAACACTAATACTAATATTAGCATGTATTATTATTAGCATTATTAGCACATATGATATATTAGTATTAGGACCTAAAAAAATCAGGACTGAATGATGTTAGTCTAAAAACTTTCAAGTTGTGCATCATATCAATTTTTTATTGAATTGTAAAAATGTAAAATTTATAATTCCAAAGTATGCCTGTCAAACAGGACATTTAAGCAAATAGAGAATATGGGAACACATGGTATATACCTTTCCATGTCCAAGAGGACAAATTTGTAGCTTGATGATAAAACTGTGCCATAACAGTTGGGGAAATTTTCTCATAAGTTAGTTAAAGAGTTGAGTTTCCCAGGAGTGGAGCCCCTCGTTGACAGGTGCCTGCATTTACCTGACTTTTCCACCTGGCCACCTAACATTCACATGGCCACAAAGTATTCCAGTCTAACTTGGGTTTATTGACATGCTTGTTTCTTCACAAATTTAGGAATAATGCAAGAGAATCCAAGAGACATCCTCATAAATGCATGAAGAAACAAACACCTTTAACAATTTATGTGACAAAATAATCTCAGTATGTGTCTGCCAGTCAAAAGGAAAGAAAACCTGGCTTGAAATATAGAAGGAGTCAGGATCATGGCTCCGGAGTCAGACTCCATAGATTTACAATGCAAACTCCAACAATGACTAGTTTTGTGACACTTAACAGTCCTAATGAACCTCTCTAAGATCTTGGTTCTCCCATTTGTAAAATGGAGTTAGGATCAGTGGCTACTAATATGGTTGTTATGAGAATTGCGTAAAAATTTTCATACAAATATGTGAAACAAAAATGACAATTACTGTTCTGATTGTTCTTAAAGATAATCGTAATGATTATAAATTAAATGCTGATAATAACAACAACAGCTACTACTCAACATTTATTGAGACCTTACTACGTTCTAAAAACCTTGCATATACTAAGCCATTTAATTCTTGCTACTCTCGATGGGGCAAGTATTATTTTATAGATGAGGAAAGGGAAACACAAAGAAATAAAGTAATTAGCCCAAGGTCACATAGATAGCAGTCCTGAGACAAAGAGGCTTAGTCTAGAATATTCTATGACCGAGTGAATGATACAATGTGGCAGCATAGAAAACCAGAGGGCTGTTGTGTCTTATTCTTGTAAGCTGAAATCCTTAAGCTACAGAAACTGGAGGGACCAGCTAATAAAAATGATGTCATTTCCCTGAAAAAGCACCTTTTATAGCTAGGAAAAAAAAAAAAAAAAAACAGCACTACCATATTGCTACATCTAGAAAAAAAAATTTAACATCTTATAAAACTAAGTTTTTTTGCATGCACAGGACAAAATAGACAGAATGAATGAATATATACAGATACGGTATCTCTGCTTCTACCAATGGAGACTTAAACAAGCCAGTTAATATATTTTTATATTAACAGTTTTCTTATGTTTCAAGTGATAAAACAGAAAACAAAACAAGACAAAAAAAAGCTACCCAGTTTTTGTAAGGATTTTCATTAGATTAAAATGAGATAATGAAAATAAAAATAACATTGATAAAATAAAAGATAGTAATATTAATCAGTTGGGAAGTAATCCATATAGGTGTGTAATACCTAACTTGGGAGAATTGCTGTAAGATAAATTTCCAGGGAGAATACATTCAAGCAACTGCTTCATTTTAAATTTCATTAAATGTCTATCCGGGTGTCATTTGCCCTTTCTGTCACAGAAATTTAAAGTTGAACACAATCTTAGAGTCCGTGTGGACAAGACCAACAGATCTATCAAAAGCACTGTTTTCTCCTTTGAAATTCACATTCTGGTACCCTAGTTTCAATAATTTCTGAATGAACACTGTCTCTAAGACTTTGATGAAGGATAAAGAAACTTTTAAGAGCGCAGTGTTCCTTTAAATCATAAATTTAAACTCTTGCAGAAAAAGCACTGTTGGCTACAATTTTCAAAGTTAACTTGAAATTTCTGAAGCTATTTATATTCTATGGAAAATGGAAGAAACACATTTTTAAATCAAATGAGGCAAAGGCAATATGAAGACAACACTTATGTTGTGCTTAGAATATAGTATTTCTTAAAGATTAGACTGTGCATTTCAGCACAGTCTATATTTTTCCTTTAAACAATCTATTTCTGCCACTACTCTGTTTTGTGCTGGAGACTGTGAAAGCTAATTAAAGCCATATTGAATGGTTTGGACCAAAACTAAACAATGATGAATTTTCAGAATGTGATTGTGTTCAAGGTTTAAAAGTTTCTAAGGAGAAAATGCATCACTTAAACCCACTCTGTCTGGCCTTCAGGAAAACTAAGGAAACACTAATGAAAACTCTGAGGATGTAAAATAATAAATTTAAACATAAAAAAATAAAATTTACAAATTTTCTGATATATTTTCTAAATCATAAGAAATGAATTTTTGCTGAATTTAAGATAGTAATTTTATCTGCCTTTTAAGTTATTTAAGATGTTGAAATTGTATCAACTTTATCAGGAAAAACAGATTGAATTTTATGCACTTCAATTGTAGCACAGTAGCTCTTTATATTTCATCTAAATTAAGTAAAATAATCAGACAAATTGTTAGTGTCAAGGGGTATAATATAGTAAAAATAAGAATATCTCAGTCGGAAATTGTTAGTATCCTAAATTAAATTATACTAACCCAGTCTTCTGGTTCCAGGAAGTAAGTAGATAAAATACCTCACATGTTGATCCAAAATGTCATGACTATCCTTTTCCACGTTATAGCAGCCACTTATTATATAAGCCTCCAAACTTCATTAATTATTACCCAGTCGTCATTTGCCACTTAACACCGGAGTAGCTGATGCCATGTTTCAATTCATCTCCTTCAAGCACCTAACTGGAGTTGGGAGCAGAAAAGACCGAGAAGAACAGGTGCATGATCCGCCGAAGCTGGCGTCTGGATGTCATAACTGGAAGCTGTCTGGGGCTCGTAGCTCCTTGCAGTGTATCTAGGAGAAACCATTCTTCCAGTTAACTTTTTCCTTAACATAAGCTCCTTCTGTGGCTAAGCTATAAAACAGTGTCGGTATGCCTCCCACCACCAAACTATTACCTCCAGAATTAACTTATATCTAAGCTAATTAGCTTGACTTTTTCTCATTTCCAGATTAGTGTTTTCCCATCCTATATACTTTGCCATTATGCCTTCCTTACTCCATCATCTCTTGCTCTAACCATGGAGTTAAGTAATGTCTTATATTTTTTCCATCAAATTTTGTAAAGGAGAAGTAGCTTGAAGAGAAAAAAGGCTCCAGCTCTCTTTGATCTTGCTTAAGAAAACAGAATACATATCATAAGCATGCAACGAATCACTCTGTACTTTTTGGTAGTCCTCTTTCCTCTCTCTGGCACCTGCTCTTCAAGTTGTCATGCCCCAGATTCAAGCACTAGTAGAAAGAAAAGGAACACTAATAGAAAGAAAAGGAAGTGTGACTTTCTATTTCCTTCTCTCTTTTCCAAAACTTTCAGCCTTTAAAGTCTCTGTTTTAGTCATCTTTGTATCTCAAACACATAGAACAGAGATATTTATTGCAGGCAGACATGGTCAGGAATTTTGTATTTAAATATGAAGCTACATTTGATGTTTATCATACCTGTATGAAAGTGCTGGGTGAGAAGGATGCACAGTACAGTAGATTTCATTCCTGTTCATGTGCCATTAACCTGGTGTATTATTGATACTTAATGCTAAAATTCAAAAAAATCTATAAGAAACTTTTCAAACCCGTTACTGTTTTAGTGTCGAAAGTCTAATAGATTGGCACCAAATTTGCAAAAATAAAATAAATAATCATGAGGCCAAAAATGCATCCTTAAAGATAATGCTCATGTATTTAAAAATATTCTAAGACTAATATTTAAAATACCATTTTTTCTTAATTTTTCTAGCAAAAAGCAAGAAAATGTTGAAATTACTTTTTAATGATGTTAAAGCAAAATCAGTATTTTATATTTTTTCAATCATTATCTGCCTGAAGTTTTCATGTTATAAAAGACAATTTCTAGCCAATGCAAACTTTAAAATAAAAAATTTAAACCTCCATTAAAATATATTTAATTATCATTTTATAATACAAATAGATTTAATTTTAGTGTACTTAAATGAACCTCTCTCTGCTCATTTAAGTCTTTATCATTTTTCAATTTAGAAGTAATAGAATATCAGCAATTCTTTCCTAACATTGTATTTCAATAAACCTCAGTGTGCTTACTACCATCCTACTATGATTTGTACTAACAAAATATATAGCCAGTTTTAAGATAACTAGATCTAGCTGGATTATTTTAAATATTCCCTTAGTATGATATGAGGAAAAAAACATGTTTTGAACATTTAAACATTAATTTATAAGTTAAAACTCGCAGCCATCATTTTTTTTTCTTCTATTTTGGTCTGTGTCTTCTTGAGTCTGAAATAAAAATGCTAATGTATTTTTAAAGGTTAATAGTTGCCTAAGTGGTCTATAAAATAGAAACTTAAACATAGCAGCTTGCAAAATTTAATGAGAGGGCAGACACAAGTTCACCTTGTCTTTTTATCTTCCTTAGCTGTGTCATCTAGAGACCTGTAAGTGGCTGAAGATGATTATATCAACTGCAGGATTAGGCGACATAGGCCCCGAGCAGATTGAATGGTTCAACCTCTATGCACTTGGAGGTTTACATGGCACAGTGTGTAGGCTTCACTCAGAGGGCAAAAACATATTCCTGATGTTTATGGTATCATGAGAATAACTATTCTTATTTCCATCCATCATTTTTATATCTGAAGAAAGTCTGCCTCCAGCCTAATGGATGCTGCAGACAACTGAAGTCAATGGAGCTACTTGTCCTTAGAGCTATCAAAGTACTAAATTCTTCAATAACTGAGACCCCATAATGAAATTAAGTGGTACATTTGTTTTATTTTCCACTATTTGAGATGTTTGAACATACCAAAATAATTATATTCATAATAATAACCCATTGAGCTATAAGCTTTAACACATGGCCGTGTTGATATTATTATGCTCACAACACTTTATTTTAATTTTTCATATAATCCTAGGTGAGTGGGTCTTACTTGGAAGCAATTGTACGCCCCACCTACCCGCCCCCTCAACTCAAGCAGAGTTGCCAGATTTAAAATAAACATGTAGGATGTTTATTTAAATTTGAATTTCAGATAAACAATTGGGGGAGGGGTGTATAACTGATCTATGTAATATTAGGAATATATTTAAATAATTTTTAAATATCGTTTTATTATCTGTCTGAAATTCAAATTTAAGTGGGTATCCTGCAATTTTATTTGGTAACTGTATGGGCCACAGAGGACATTTGACAAGTCATAAAACAGTTTTGATTGTCACAGCTGGGGAGGGAGGTGCTACTGCTATCTTTTGGATAGCGGCTGAGGATATTTTGAAACATTTTATATGCACAAGACTGTCCCCCACAAAAAGAATTCTCCAGCCCCAACTGTCAATGGTGCTTTTAGAAACTTTCCTTAGATTAGATTATAACAGGAAATTTATTGCATAACCATTAAGACTATTTTGGGTTTCAGGTTGCTCTGCTCTTATAGAAGATTCTGGTTCTGGAAAACAAGTGATTATAAAGATAGCAGTAAATAGGTGAGTAATGATACAGAAGAGAAATAAATCATAGATGGAAATTTAAAATGTTTGATCAGAGAGTTGGTGATCTTGGAAAGATGAATAAAATAAAATTGTATCTCCTGAAAGCATTTAACAGTATTGCAGACTGGTATGGCTGCAGGAAGATTTTCTGTCCAATTAAAAATTTATCAGATTATCAGGAGATTGTGTTACTACTCAAACTTTTTTTTACAAAACTGAATTCAAATTTTGTTCAGATGGAGAAAGAGAGAGAAAGGGGGAGGAAGAAGAAAGAAAACAGTGACAAACAGTTAGGGTCATGGTCTGTTTATATTCTGAGCTCAATTAAATAAGCAGAATGTCAATGGAAGTAAATGCTTAAAATGGAGATGCAGGGTCACATGGCAGTGTGTACCATAAAAAACTTCAAAGGATCTAATTGAACTGTAAAGATTAAAAGGAGTTTAACTATTTCCTTTAGATCTCTAATTTACAGGTTAAAACTTCAAACTCGCCAAGGTCAAATGACTCATTTAAGTGTATCCAAGATAAGGTTCCAGATGTCTCTTGGAAACCAAGTCTCTAGACATGCTATTTTAAATAGACCAAAGTAACACCAGAAGCACTGTTCAGTACCAGTAATTTATCTATATGGAAAAAGTAACCCTCACTCATCTTTTACACAATTTTAAATATCAAGATCTTTCTGAAATCTCTACTCCCATCATATGTTTAGTGTTTTATTCTTCTGTAATCTCTTTTCATATACACACAGCTTTGCAGAGTCATGTCTGCAGAAAATATGTTCCATTCAATTTGAAATGCCCATCACAGTGTCTAGTAAATAATGAGCCCTCATTTATTTTATGTTTATGTCTATCAGTGGACTTCATTCATTCTAGTCAATTATTTTAAATAATCACATATTCTTCTAGGTAACACATTTCTTTAAAGTAGATAGGGGAAAAGGGGGCCAAATATGTGGTGACAAAAAGATTGATTTACTATAAGGAATTGGCTCATGGGATTATCAAGACTGAGAAGTTCCAAGATCTGCTGTCAGCAATATGGAGACCCAGGAGAGCCAACAGTATAAATCTAGTCTGAGTTTGAAGGCCTAAGAACCAGGAATATTGATTTTTTGACCAGATTATTGTGAATGTCTAAAAATGGATCTCTTTACTTCCATCATTGGCCCTTTCTGTTCTCAATATAACATCCCTAAATATTTTTTAACGTAAGTTAGATTGTATCACGCTTCTGCTCAATATCTTCTAATGGCATTCCATTTCATTCAAAAGCTAAAATTGTTATACAGGCCCACAAAGCTCTAAATAATCTATTAACTCCACACTCTCAAACATTCTCTTTTCCTAATACTTTATGCCTTGTTTACTTGGCTGAGTTATACTGGTCTCCCTGAGCATATATCAACTTGGTGGACACACTCTCATAACAGGAACTTTAAATGGCTGCCCCCTCAAACCTAGAGCTTTCCCTTTCACTTCTAACTCAGAAAGCCTACAAATTATTCCTTTACCTATTCTGGGCTTTTCCTCTAATATTTTCTTCTTAGTGAGGTCTCCTGACAATATCACATAAAACTGTAATCTAAGTTACACTTCTGATCTCCCTAGGTTACTTTTAGCCATTACAGTTATTATCACCAAAAGTACTTATGTATGTTTGCATTTATATGTGTATGTGTGTATTTCTATATTGCCCATTTCTCCCACTAGGAAGTATCCTCTTACTGGGTTAGATTTCTGTCATGTAGTAAATGCTCAATAAATTTCTCCTGAATAACTGAACTAACTGGAATCACCATCTTATTCTCCATATAGTCCCTTCTTTGTTTCTTATATTGGCAAATGGTGATATCGTATGGCAATCATCAAATTCTAAATCTTGATTTCTCTACCTGATCTCACACCTTCAAATGATCACAAAGCTTTTTCAAATTTATCTTCTTAATGCCCCATTCTTTCTACAATTATAGACACTATCTTCATTTATGAACTAAAACTTTATTAGCTGTGAAACTAGAGATCTTTCTACTTCTAGCCTCATCTGCCTCAGATATATCCACTAATCAAGTGCCAGTGGAATCTTTCTACTGTTCTTGTCACTCCTTGGCTAAAATTAGTATTGTATTTGTCTTTCTAAACAATTCAGAATAACATTCAAAACATTTATGGTC